>WWET01000310.1:736951-749634 GCA_011038615.1 Limnodynastes dumerilii
GTGCACACATTTAGGGAACATAATTAGTTAGGGAATATTTATTTTACAGGCATACTTTATTAAATGATTTAAGGTTAATGTATGTTTTGTGCTTTGTGTTTTTTTTTTTCACACACTGCACGCAGTGCTGCATGGTTAGAAGTCTTACCATGTAGTGCTGATAGAACTACAAGGGTCAGCTTTGCTGATCCTTGTAGTTTGATCAGTACAGCATGGCTAAGGCTTTCAGCCATGCAGCACTTAGGTTTTATACAGACAAAAATACATGTCTGTTATACGGACATGTGTTTTTGTCAGTCCTGAGATGAAATCACAATAAAATCGCACCTCTCTGGCTGCGATTTTATTTTTGTTGATTTCAAATCACACTGAAGGTGATTTGTTCAAATCGCCTTTAGTGAATACGGGGCTGTTTTTCTATCTTTTACATGGCAAACATCTGGACGATTTCTGTCCAGCGATGTTTGCCATAGCGATTTTTTTTTTTAACACAAATCACGCGATTTTGAGCTTAATGCATTCGTATTGGCAGTTTTTTAAGCTCAAATCACGCGATTTGACGCGATTTCGACCAAATCGCGTTTAATGAATGAGGCCCTTAATGTCCACTCAAAATCTGAGATTGCCCACTAAGTCCAGCAACCGCTGCTCCTCTTTATCATGAACTGTCCAGCTCTAGTTCACTTACATCTGAAATGCAAAGCAAAAGCAGAGGGCGCTTCATGGTGCAATATTTTTTATTCAATAAGATCTCATAAAAACAACAAACATCTTGTGTACCAAAGGGATTGGAATAAACAAAGAATTGATTCTTATTAAAGCATTGACAGGTTACCACGCCAGTGGGGGGGTCAGCAGAAGCCGTAATCAGCATCCTGACAGCAGGCCCACTATTACCACAGACTCCTCCAGCTAATCGCTTGTTCACACTGTCCCAGGGTTTGCCAGCTCAGACCCTACACGTTTTGTCATCGGACTTCGTCAGGGGGTGTCCAGAGTTTAAAAATAAGAGGAATCCTAATAAAGAAAAAAAGGTCTCTGGCGCTTTAAATCAGCTGTGTGGGGGAGTTTTGCTAAATAGCAGTAAAAGAGTCTCAATTATTATAACCAATTAGATCATGCAAATATAGCCTATGGATTACCACAAGAATGATCCGTAGAAAAGTTCAGTCATCCAAGGCAAGTAACTGCAACAGTAGCTTCAGTATGGTGAGGATCCTTTTTTAAATATGTGGATTTAATAAATTTTATTATACTACTCGGTTGTTAGTGAATTCATTCATATATATATATATATATATATATATATATATATATATAAATACAAAAAGGTCTGGCACTCTTGCAATTACCCAGTAACAAACCAAAACATTATATCTTTAAAAGCCACCAGCCACTTACAAGGCTTCTCTGTTTGGTGGTCCTAACTCTAAAATTGTCCCAATGTTTCATTTTTTGACATTGCAACTCTAATAGCCTTAACCCCATCGCTCCATTAGGATTCCCTCTGTGCTGTTTTTAGTTCACTGAGCTGTCAACGCAGCAACACAGTTTTTTGACACACACTAGTGCTGGGAGATCAGCTGGGGCGGGAGCAGAGCGCTCCTGACGGCTGATTTGTTTACCATGTCATGCTCTGTGTTCCCTAGGTAACACTGACTGGCAGGTCACTGCAGGGTGCCTTGGTCTGCATCTCTTTCGGCTCCTGGCAGTTGGGGACGGCGTTACACGTGTTTACACTTATGGTTTCACATTGGTTGGGTGAGTGTGTGTTTTTTTCTCACTGTTTTAGGTATAAATATTGTCTGATGTCACTTTTATTTCATCTATGTCCCTGATGAAAGAGGAGAGCATCCTCTGAAACGTTGGAATAAAATTACTTTGGATCGCAGTATGGTCTTTATGTGTCTGTGATTGACATTTGTTATTCTGGATTATTTGTTTTAAGTTTCCTGAGGGCACCACAGCAAATTTATGACTTTATATAACTTGAGTGCCATTTTGCTGTACTTATGTAATTGAAGTTGTGAAAATTATTTTCCTCTGGCACCGCTTATGATTTGTAGAACTCTGTTATATTGTACTCAGTGGACTTCAATCAAGTTACCTGAGAGTATATTAAATACACTCTGAGAATGACAACTGTTCTTGATGACACTAATCATGGATTGGCGCAAGTTGTATTACCCAGAGGTGAAATCTTATCTTTTTTCTGATGTGGAGGCTGATGGCATTTTATTCAAAGAAGATTTTTCATCTACTATTTCCAAAGACTCTAATTTGGATTTATATCATCATTTCTGATTATTTTCGACAAAAATTAATACCTAGGGGATTTAGAATTTAAAAAATTTCCACTATTGGCAGGTATAATCCTGACTTTTGCAGAGGCTGGGTGGCAGTTTTAAACAAATGTTCTATGGACTTAATTCTATTAGTCATAGAGTAGGCAGCAAAAATTCTCACTCACACTAAGGGCTCTATTTACAAAGGACGATTTGAGAGTGTGATTTGAAATCTTTGGATCTCTTTGGATGGCGATTTACTTGCAATTTTTTCTCTCAAATCACGGTATTCAGAAAGAAACGATTTGGTCGCGATTTTTAAAATATCACACGAGATGCAACGCTTTTAAAATCTCTATATCGCGGCGATTTAGACCTATTAATCACCGCAATATAATTGCTTGCAATGTTAAAGTATAGGACAAAGGTTTTTATTCCCATTTTATTCCCAAATCGTGTGATTTAGCTGGAAATCGCATGATATAGCTCAAATCACGCGAGATTGGATAATTTGAACTGTGTATAAATAGTCAGTGGCCACCATTTTAGTTTGCAATCTTTAGAGTTGCTGATAGTGGTGTGGTGTGCTTTCTATTGCCTGTTTTTGTGAGAGTTTCTTTGGAATTAGTCAACTATTTTGTTTTAAAAAATGTATGTAAGTAGGATAAATTAAAAAAGTGACGGCAGATAAGAGCCACATGGCCCATCTAGTCTGCCCATTTGTTTATTGAAAACTATACTGACCCTAGACCCTATTTACCCTCAATTGGGGTTATAATTTAGGATACCCTTATATTTATCCCAAGCATGTTAAAATTGTTCTACTTTATTGGCCTCAACCACCTCAGATGGGAGAATATTCCATTTATCTATCACCCTTTCAGTGAAGTAATTTTTCTGCACATTTCCTTTGAATCTACCACCCTCCAATTTGTGTCCATGCCCTCGTGTTCTATTACACTTTTTCTTTTGAAAAATGGTACCCTCCTCTAGCTGGTCACAAGCCTTGATGTATTTGAAAGCTGCTATCATGTCCCCCCTCTCCTTTCTCTGCTCCAAGCTATACATGTTTAGTTCCTCTAGCCTTCCTTGGTATGATTTGTTACAAAGGCCATGGACCATTTTAGTTGCTCTTCTTTGTACAGTCTCTAATGTATTTATGTCTTTCTGGAGATATGGCCTCCAGAACTGAACGCAGTATTCTAGTATTCATTAGTAAGTGTAGAAACTTTACATGGTCTGTATTCAGGCCAGAGTGCTCACAAGAGCTAATACCGTATTGTTCATGTGTGTGATAACTCATTATTTGTGCCCCTAAAATGCATGTCCCCACAATAACCACAAACAAAGTCACCTTTTACAATTAGTTTAAATTTTTATTAATTTGTATTTTAACATAGCTTCAAAAAAGTGGAAATATTTAGCATAAAGTCAGGTGTATATATATTTTGCAATGTTCAACACACATAGTTATTTTGTCCATTTTTATTGTACATAGTTGCATCATGTCCAGCCCAATTTCGTCAGGAAGTGGTGCAGGGTCCTCCCAGGATGGTCCATCAGCGCCTGCCAAGACAAAATCAGGCAGAAATGTCTGTTTCTCCTATGCTGAGAATGCTGCATTAGTGGAAACAGTTATGGCCAATTATAGCCAACTCCTAGGAGATGATGCCCCAAATACCTCCTATGCTACAAAGCACATACTATGGCAGAAGGTCATCGAATCTGTCAATGCTGTGGGGCAATACCGGTGCAGTGAGAACAGCTGTCGGCGTCGGTTTTCAGACATAAAATTCCTTGTGAAAGGAAAAATTAAGGAGGAGAGCAAAGCTGCTGCCCAAACAGGTGGTGGCCCAAGAAAACACCTACAATTTAAAGATTATGAGGAACTGATGAGGGAGATTATATGTGACGAGCTCTTGGAAGGTGTGAATATCCAAGACACGGATGCACCTTTACAAGATGGTAATTATAAAAATATTTTATTTTTTTTAAAATAACCATTGCGAGTGCCAGTACTAATGTTTACATATCTTACCTTTGTACAGTTGCTGATCCATCATCAGTCCCTCTTATAGACGTGCCTCCTCCAGCTCCAGCTCCAGATGTACACGTCTTCCTCTGAAGATCTGTTTTCTGGTGAGTTTCTCTACATGTTTTCTTACAATAGAAGTTTAAATGCATTGAATTTTTACCTTTAAAAAAAAAAAAAAACTACACAAAATTAATGAAATTAAGCATCATCACCGTCCCATCATGAGCCTGTACAACCTAGCCCTGTACCCCAAATCCAACATGATGCCCAACTCCAGCTGCTGGAAAGGGTTACTGCCACTATAGAGTGGGTGGAGGAGAGGCAGGGGATGTTTGTGACAACTTACAGGTCCTCTATGAAAAGGGTCACGAGAGCTAGCAATAATTCTCAAAGTGTTACCCTTATGGGTTTCAGTTTTCTTGGGGCAGCTATTAAAAGGCAGAACATAATTCTTACTGAAATGTGTTCTGCTATGCAAAAGGGAATTAGCGTAAACAGGGAGCTAAATATTAAATTGGCTCATATTTGTGCACAACAGCTGTCACAATTACAGATTAGAGACCCACCTGCAGCAGCTGCAGCATCCACATCATCAGCAGACGCTAGTCTGACCTCTACTCCTGCCAACACTGCCCCGAACACTCCAGTACGGCGTGGTGCAAGAACCAGGGGGGGGTTTAGGGTGTCCTCCTGTCTCCACACCAACCCGTCATTCCTTACGGAAAAAAAAATAGTTTTGTTATACATATGCTTTTGTTGTCTTTATGCAAAGTTTATATGCATTCATATGTTTTTACCATGGTCACAAATTTAAAGTTTAAATTTGTCAAAATAAATACTTTGACTTTATGATTTTGTCTCCATAATTTACTTTTAAAGTAATATATTTATCATTTGTTCATTGTCTTGTTAGTTTAAATAAAACTATAGCTAGAATAAAAAGTTAACATTTACACAACACTATTCCAGACCCTTAACATGACCCCCTACAGCAGATACATCATGCTCCCCACCTGCTCTTCATTACTATTGTCTGATTGCAGTCACCTGAGATGTTTGAGTTATTGAAGTTGAAAGATGTGTAACACAGGTGACTGCAATCAGAGTTTAGTAATGAAGAGCAGGTGCGGAGCATAATGTATCCGCTGGAGGAGGTCATGTTGAAGGGTCTGCTATTACATAATACAAAAAATGACAGCAATACTTACAAGAAAACGTGGTCTCAATAATTGACTCCCTCATTTGCCTCTCCCTCACTGTTGAAAACACATCTCCTGTTGGTAAATGGGCTCCTTGCACTGTGTCCTCTACTGCTATAATGTCTGGGGACTGTTGGTTGAGGGCGACATTTGTGACACCCCTGCACTGTTCAGGCAGGCAGCGTGAGGGGAGAGACACAGCATCAGCTGTTGCTTAGCAACGGCCAGTAAACAAAGGCGATGTAGCGTGTGGCACTGCTAGAAGCTTCGGTTGTGTGCTGCGCAAGGCTGTTTTGTGAGTGATTTTGGCGGGCAGTTGGTGTGAGGCACGGTGGTGAGCTGAGGAGAAAGTAGTCTGTTAGTGCGTGTGAGAGGAAGAAGAGATGACACCAACAAAGTGTGTGTGAGGGATGGACGGAGAGAAGAGGCAGTAGTGCTGGCTGAGAGGGAAAGTGAAGATAATAGAGAATAGACGGAGATAGTGTGGATCTGGACAGTGCAAACTACGGTGACGGAAAAAAACTGTGAAAACGCAGTGAGCAGAGCAGAGGTGAAGGAGGTGATCAGCAGCTGTGTAGCGAACAGCTGATTTAGCAGTTGGCGGTAAGAGCAGAGGTGCTGACAGGAGGACAAGCTGAGGTGACAACGGGACAGCTGATATAGAGAGAGATGGAGGACGCAAGATAAAGGAAAGGAGACAGTTGATTTAAGAGTGAGAGGGAGCCGGAGATGATGGGAGTAAGCCGGAGAGTGTGTTAATAAAGAGAAGGAGACATTGGAGGTGCTGACAGGAAAGCTGACTATAACGGGACAGTTAATCAGAAGGAAACATTGAAAGGTGCTGGTTTTGACAGGGGAGTGAAGTTGAGATGAGGGCTGTCATTCATTTGGGACATAACAACTGCTAGGAGCATTGTTAAAGATATAGGCCCGGATCCAGAACTACGTCCGTCTTCCATAGACGGCCGTAATTTGCTGAAAGATAGCTACTGCGCATGCGTAGTAGCTATTGTACGTAATCTACGTATCGTTTCGATGCAGTCTTAAAAGACGGCCATAGTTCTGGATCCGGGCCATTGTGAGTGATAGTCTAAAGTAGAGAAGCAGTTAAAACAGGGTCCGGAGGAAATACTACTAAAAACAGTAGCAGGAGGAGTAAAGAAGAGAAATCAGAACTGAAACGCTGGGAAACTATATGAGGGTGCCAGACCTAAAAACCTGCAGACATACTTGATATTACTATTCTGTTTAGATAACTGATATTTTACTATGAACTGCCCATACTTTCAAGACATTGCCTAGCCCTGCATATCTTTCAGTTATTTGTCTTATTAACGAACAAATGAAAAGTTTTAATGTTTTATAATTTAAAGTATTTCACTTGTAAGACAAGGTGATTGGAGTAGAGTCATTACATTTTATAACTAAATTAAGTTACTGTTGTTTCTGCCTGGAATTAATTTATTTGCAGTGTATTGTGATCTGTCTGAATAGATAATTAAGATAATAGGACAATCTATCTTGATATACTGTGTAAGTTTCCATATATATCTTGAACTGTTTTACCTGCATTGTGCTGTGAATTGGACAGGTTTCCTGCTAATCTGAGACATCATAAGAAATATTTATTAAAATTAAAATTAATTAAATTAAACGCTGGTCTAAACGAAGTTTCTGAGTTTTCTTGCATTGCTCACACCTCTCTGCAATCCACCAATACCATCAATTTATTTAAACCTGTAGCCCTTACCACCCGGTTACTACACATTATGCAGTAGACAACATGCAAGCACAATTTCAGAAACCTTAGCTGGAGAATAAAGCAACACGCCACCAGATTTATCAAGGCACCTAAACCTAGTTTTTAACAAACCAAAGGTGCATTCTATCACTCCTCTAGTAGTAATGTGTGCTGAATTATAATTGTGTTGCTCTGGAGTATGTGGATTCAGATGTGGTGTCATCAACCAGGGCTGACACCCATATCCTGAGTCACCTATGGTAAAAAAAAAATACATCAGTACACAGAAAAAGTTTTTTCTTACTAGACAATACTCAAATTCATAACACTCACCAAGCAGCCATTCCTCTGGCATTTGACCAGGTTCAAATTTGTCAAACAAGGATGACTGCCTCAAGATATAGGAGTCATGGCTTGACCCAGGGAAGCCAGCAAACACACTCAATATTTTCATTTTAGCATCACAGACCACCTGAACATTCAGGGAATGGTAATGGTGACGATTCACATATACCTGGGAACGCAGTTTAGGTGGTCTCAGTGGTATGTGACTGCAATCTATAGCTCCCAGGGCATTGGGGAATCCTGAGAGTCTATAAAATGCCAGCTTATGAGCTCGCCATTCTGGCTCCTGGCAGGGGATGCAAATATATGCCCGCGCTAGTTTCTTAATTGCACTTAACACATGAGATAAGTGACGGCTGAAACTTGACTGTGAAAGTCCAACCACTCTCCCACTGACAGCCTGGAAGGAGCCAGTTGCAAGAAAGTGGAGGACAGCCATTAATCTTTGCATCCCAGATTTTGCATGACCCCTAGCTGTTGGTGGGTCCAAATCCCTTCTCACCTGCTCATAGATGCACAGGAGGTTAGCTCGGTTGAGCCTTAAGAGCTGCACAACCTCCCGGTCAGACAGGGAGTCCAGGTCCATACGCACATGACACACACGGGGTTGCTGAATGATGCGCCATGTGCGCAGAACCTGGTGCTGGTGATGGTCACTCTCCTCCTCATCTCTCCTTTGTGTGACTGCCTCAAGGGCAGCCACACCAGCATTCAGCACAAGAGCATCAACACACAAAAAACCTTCTTCCATCTCTGTGAAAATAGTCACATATGCTTGCAATTAAGGGGTGCCTTTTATAGGACCCATAATGCAGCAAGAACTTTGTAAAGGTGCTGAAATCAATTTGAAATGTTGCTGAAATAAATTACTAATGTTGTTGAAATCAATTACTAATGTTGCTGAAATCAAGTAATTATGTTGTTGAAATCAATTAATTATGTTGTTGAGATCAGTGATTAATGTGGCTGAAAACAATTATTAATGTTCATGAAATGTTTTTTGAAGGTGATTTCCATCAAAATCACACCTATTGTAGGCCGATTTGCTAAATGGCAATTATCTTTTGTGCCCTCCACCCCATTTGATGAGTTTAGGTGGAAGGTTGAACAATTTAAACTACAAAGAAATTTGAGGCTCAAGGTGTTTTTTCATCACAGCATATCTGTGGAATCTTCTATACCGGAGCAATTCCGTGATTTTAAAATGAAGTCACAATTTGATCCTCAAAGTAAAAACCCCTCCATCAGATGTTTCTCTAGATTGTTGGATGACTCAGTACGCAAAACTATTAATGCTTTACCAAGAATGGGAAATAATCTCTCTGGAGAAGAGCAGCTGGCATTAAAGAAGTTAACATCTTACAAAGATATTACTATCCGCCTGGCGGACAAAGGGGGCGTTATCATTATACAGAGTTTGAAGGACTATAAACAGGAGATTAAACGTCAACTGGATGATGGGTCCACATATGTGAAACTTCCTGGAGACACCACAGGGAGCTACAAACGTCTTCTTGATAATACATTGGATGAAGCAATGATGACCAAGGAAATTCCAGACAAGTTCTTACATCAAAATTCTACTTACATGTATCTATTATGTAAGTGGATATAAAAGGAGGTTTTTGGTGCACACCTATTAATATGAACCTTTGGCAGCAATTACAGCCTCAAGTCTTTTTGAATATGATGCCACAAGCTTGGCACATCTATCTTTGGGCAGTTTCGCTAATTCCTCTTTGCAGCACCTCTCAAGCTCCATCAGGTTGGATGGGAAGTGTTGGTGCACAGCCATTTTCAGATCTCTCCAGAGATGTTCATTCGGATTCAAGTCTGGGCTCTGGCTGGGCCACTCCTTTGATATCTTGGCTGTGTGCTTAGGGTTGTTGTTCTGCTGAAAGATGAACCGTCGCCCCAGTCTGCTGTAGCTCTCATAGAGTGACCATTGGGTTCTTGATCACCTCCCTGATTAGAGCCCTTCTCCCCCGATTGCTCAGTTTAGACAGCCGTCCTGCTCTAGGAAGAGTCCTGGTGGTTCAGAAATTCTTCAATTTGTTCCGAATTTCCTGTCTCGGAGGTCTATATGCTTGGTTTGTGCTCTGACATGCACGGTCAAGTGTGGGACCTTATATAGACAGGTATGTGCCTTTCCAAATCATGTCCAATCAACAGAATTTACCACAGGTGGACTGCAATTAAGCTGTAGGAACATCTCAAGCATGATCAGTGGAAACAGGATGCACCTGAGCTCCATTTTGAGCTTCATGGCAAAGGCTGTGAATACATATGTACATGTGATTTCTTGGTTTTTTGATTTTTAATACATTTGCAAAAATCTCCCAAAAACTTTTTCACATTGTCATTATGGGGTATTGTGTGTAGAATTTTGAGGAAGAAGATGAGTTTATTCCATTTTGGAATAAGGCTGTAACATAACAAACATGTGGAAAAAGTGAATTGCTATTAATACTTTCCGGATGCACTGTGTATAGGCTTAGGTCTAACCCTGCCTCGCCGCTTATAGGTTATATATCTTTAATAAAAATAAGTGGCAGTGTGTTTGTGAGAGAGTGATCTTGCATTGGCTGCTGTGTTTCATTTCTCTGTCTAGTGACTGACTCCTTTCTCCCACTTCATTTAGCTTACAATAAACTAATCTTTGCCATGTCTGTAAACTAAATGAACTAGTTCCCTTAATTCATTTGAACTAATCATTCATGAACTACACATCTCTAGTTAGCTGTCGCCACTGTAATTCTTTGACAACCCTCTGGGCACTGTCGCAATGCTTTCTTTCTGGAGACATCTATTTCTGGAGACATTGGGCCGTATTCAGACCTCCGGCCGCATTGCATATGCGGCCGGAGTTTACCAATATGAACTACTGCGCATGCGCAGTAATTTCGTTACGCTATCTACGTTACTTTTTGCAACGTAGATTGCGTATACGCGGTCTTTAAGACCTGGATCCTGGATCCTTTCTACTCCTGACATACCCATTTGTGTGTATTTCTACCCTGCATATTTGTATATTCCTCTTGCTTGGCTGCACCAGACCTGTTCTTCCAGTACCTATCCCAGTCCTCTTCAGGAATCTGTCATCTGTGTTCTGGACACGATCCTAGTCTGGGTTCCAGTAGTCGGTTGTGTTTAATCTAGTTCCTGTGTGCTCTTTGTCCTGAATCATTTTCACTCTCATCTTCGTCTGGTTTTTGTTTGTGTTGGTCTCCATCATGGTCCATTTCAGTCCGGTCTCCCGTATCATCCATCTTGTGTGATGTCCGCTCCAGGTGTGATGCCTAACTCCCAAACCCTCCTTGCTACTCTGGGAGCTAAATCTGCCTTATTTGCCTTATCCAGTCACTTTCCCTATAATAAATATCCTTCCATATATACATATATATAAGGTGGTTTGGTATAAAGAGCTTCCCAAATCAACCACTGGAAGATTCAGTTGAAGTCTGAACCAGAAACAGACAACTATTCATCACCCTTTTCATAGAGCTAGGGAAAGGGGTGCTACATATATAACACAACAAAAACTAGATTTAAAAAATTGTATCGTCTTTAAAAATGTTTATTAGTTAATCAATATTTTCTAAAATAATACTGGTTCATGGGCCAGATGCAAAAGTTACCACTGCATTCTGTGCATGAATACGCATCCATACTGCCCATCAGACAGCAACACAAATTTTCCAGACTTACTTCCAAACCACTTCTGATGGAGGGGCCAGGTTGCAGTCACATGGGATGGGAAGAAGGTTGTCTTGGTATTACAATATACAGTTTAGGTGTGTCCTCATAAACTGAACAAGGTTTGCCAAGTGTCGTCATTTTATGTTTGCATGGGCAGTGTCTGACTATTACAAGTTTGTTTGTGTGAAGGAAGTTTAGCAGTGTGGTCTCACAGATACACGGACCCTTTTGGGTTGAGTGTCAACAGTAATGTCCTATTACTAAATATATGCATTTATACTGTGCAGATTGTGACATAGTATAGGCTGGAAATGTTCCATAAATGTTTTATCTACCACATCTCTTAGAATAATGAAGTTTCTATGGTAACTAATTAAATAAATAAAAAGTTATGCTACAGTAATTATCGCATGTCACAATTTATTCTTCGATTATTAGCTCATAGAAAGGGTAAGTTCACTGAGATGAAGTGGCATACATTTTGAAACGAACCATTTTAAATGTTGATATAATTTATTATTCTGTAAATTAGGCATCACAGTTCAACAAAGAAGATATAGAGAAACTGTTTCAAGCAATGTAAAATTAGAACAGTAATTGATTTTTTCTTTTGCATAATACAAAAGGCTGTTTTAATTAATGTGGCAGTTGTATTACAACCCTTTGTGGCTTTGCATTCCAGCTTAGAAATGTTGTTGTTTTAATTAATAAGCTAATTTGACTATGGTAGATATTCAGTTCAATGCTTGAGGTGGAGCTTGCCATCATCTACACCATATTCTAGAGTGGGCCTGACACTATTGTTCAGTCTTCTTGATCTGACTTAAGCCCCAGGTCAGCATTGGAATGAACAGGGTACTAGCTCTAGGGTTGTAAAATAAGAGGAAGACGGGTAGAAAGTTCAGTTAGGGAAAAACCATGCTGAATTTCAGAGGACACACATTTCAGCTGTTGGAAATTATTATCATTATTATTATTATTATTATTATTATTATTATTATTATCATTTATAAGGTGCTACACAGTGTCCGCAGCGCCGTACAGAGGCAATAGGAAAGCCAGTAGTTACATATCAATACAACATAGAAACATAGAAAGTGACGGCAGATAAGAGCCACATGGCCCATCTAGTCTGCCCATTTGTTTATTGAAAACTATACTGACCCTAGACCCTATTTACCCTCAATTTGGTTTACAATTTAGGATACCCTTATATTTAACCCAAGCATGTTTAAATTGTTCTACTGTACTGGCATCAACCACCTCAGATGGGAGAATATTCCACTTATCTATCACCCTTTCAGTGAAGTAATTTTTCCGCACATTTCCTTTGAATCTACCACCCTCCAGTTTATATTCATGCCCTCGTGTTCTATTAC
>WWET01000310.1:777785-794329 GCA_011038615.1 Limnodynastes dumerilii
AAAAAAAATAATTGGCACACCCACTGACTCCTTGTAACAGACCAGCAGCAGCATGTGTATTACTGGGAGACAGTGGAGGCACCGTATATAAACTGTGAATCATTTTGATTTGAAGTAGGACATCCCATACCAACATCATGAATGTATCACTGGTTACTGGTTTTAGTTATTGTTTATGCATTTAACTTTTCCTTTTATTACTTGTTATAGCTTTCCTGTAATTGTTATGTTCTTATCAGTTGTGCCAGAAATAATGTGTAATGTTCCGTTTTCTTCATCTATCTTAAGAATGTATTAAAGTCGTGTGTTGATGTATTTTATTTTTATTATGTCATTAGTAAAATCTGTTATATATTTGAAATCACAACAATTGGATAGGACAGTTATTCAATTCTAACCTTAACAGTACAAAAGGCACATCTAAGGAGCTATTATACTTCCTTCTGATCAATTACTCTTTTAGAATGTTTCCAATTAAATTAATGAGAATCTTTAATATGTAAAAATGTTGTAACATTTACTTTCTTCTTGAAAGTGGAGGTTTTGATAATAGACCCTTGAGAATAAAAAACTATATCCAAATAATTCAATGGTAACAGGATAAATCCTATGTGCAAATTTAAAATTGTATTGATTATTATTGAGTATATCTATGATTTGCATGATTTTCACTGCATCACCTTTCCAAATAAGAATCTTGATACAAACAATCCGTCCTAAACATCTGCTTATAGGACATATCTAGGTTTGTTTAGTCAGACCTAGAGTTCCTCTTAATAGTTTTGTAGGCAACAATAGAGAGAAACTCATGACAGTTATTGACAAAATTCTCATTGCAATATATTCTTGGGCAATAGACCAAACAGATACTGTATGTCAAATAAATAATGCAAATAAATATCTGTCACGACTATGATGTTATGAGACTGACACACACCGAGGTGCGGACTCTAAGTTCGCCAAAGCCCCTGATGATGGGGGGGGTGGACTTGGCTGCTCACACGTAGCAGGTCGTTGCCCTCAGTGGACAATCCCACAGGAGAGAGCGAGAGAGAGAGACTAGGAGACTAGAACCAACTTCTACACAAACAGGCCAGGAAGCAGATAAGGAAGTAAGGTAAGCACAGGTGCGAGAGACTGCACAGTATTACCGATGTGCAGGGGAATAACCAAGGTGAGTTCAGGAAGTAGAAACTGCACCGTATTAACCGTTGTTATTATTATTAGTAGTAGTATTATTATTATTATTATTATTATCATCAATTTGACTTCTGAATTACCTGATAAGTATATCTGTCAATCATGTTTTTTGTTACATGTTTCTTATGATATGTTACTTGTATCGAGTGGCTTTTTTGTTACAAGCTGATATTACCTACAACTGGTGGATGTTATTTGAATTATTATTAATTAAATCGTCATTGCAATTTTAGAAATACCTTTTCTATGAATTAATAAAGCATGTTTTATTTTACTTAATAAACTTGTGAATCCTACCTCTATTTTTTGTGAGTGCACCTAGTGACCTTTTAGTGGACTTTCTGTCCATTGTTTTCTTCTGCTGTTTCTATGATCTTGGTAGCACCCAGGGTATAGAGTTTTTTCCAAAATTACCTGTGCAAACATTTTTTGTTCTATATTGAACAGGCAAGTTGGTGTGCAGAGGAGTAAACGAGGCAAGTACAAGTTGGTGAGACTGCACTATATTGACCAGGCAAGCTAGCATACAGAGCATTAACAAAGTAAGCACAGGTTGGTGTGACTGCAATATATAGATCAGGTGAGCTGGCTAGCAGGTGAGTAAACAAGATAAGTACAGATTTGTGAGGACAGGCAGACAGTCATAAACAGAATGGTGCAGGAGGAAAGCACCAAAAGTACACAGAGGAACAAAAGTACTAACAGGCAGGCTGGATAACCTGAAAGGTGGTGGGAATCAGAGTAGTGCAGACGGAAGCACCAAATACAGCAGAGCATAGGTAATAAACAGACAGAGCAAACAAACAGGGGCACTTACTCAGCTCATACATGCAGGATGCAGAGGTACAGGAATAAGGGCACAATAAACACAATAAAAGATGGAGAGGTAGCACTCATAAATCACTGGATCAGAACTGATATCAAATCAGGAGAACAAATAGGAACACTAAAAGCTATGACAGGCAATCAGCCCAGAGCTATTTAAGGAGAGAGCCACATCCCTACTGGCTGAAAAATACACACAGCCAAATCCTCAGCTAAGGCATCTCAGCTGCAAGGTAATCAGCTAGGATCCTTAGCAAAAAGGAATGCTTTAGGAGAAACACGGACCGGAGTATCCTGCTATAGTCCAATGATATAATTACACGCTGCTGCTATACTGAAGCTTCAAACATATGATACAGCTACAAGCCACATGAATAAAATACTAAATGCTGGAGATGTTACAACTCAGTTTGTTTCTTATTAGAAAGTACTGCCATGGGTGCCACCAAGGGGCTACTTAAAGTATTATGTATAGGATTTAGAGAGATAAGGGGTTTAGATCTGCTGTATTTTCACTTAGGGCCAAATTCAGACCTGTGTGTTTTCCATAGTCTGCATGGAAGAGGGGATTAAACTCCCATGTCACTCCCCTCTTTCATGCAAAGTTAGTAGCACTAACGCAGCCATAACCTTACCTACCGTACGATTGCTTATGGAACTTTTAAAACCAGCCTAAGGTGTAAAATTGACATGTTTCCCCCCACTCACCTTACAGAGTTTAGGTGGCCTGGGGGGATGGGCAGTCCTGTTGGACAGATCTCCTAGCATATGGAAATAAGTTCTGTATGCCTGGAGATCTGTATCATAACATCTGAAGTGCACATGCCCATATGTTACCGTTAGGCTTACTTACGCAAGAGGCTTGTATATGCTACAAAAGCCTAACATATAGAGGTCTAAAGTCCCTTAGTTTATTTACCAGCAACTACTATAAAATACCAGCAGCATGCTAATAAGTGCCACTGCATCGCATTGAGAATTAGTAGGTAAGTAGGGAAGAAATTATGTAAAGATGGTACCAGGCAGAGGCATGTGGTGTGAAAAAAGCAGAAGAGATGACATTTTAAATAAAACCACAGGTGGATTTGTTGTTCAAGGAATTTTACTGGAAAAAAGGGATATGCATTAGAAGATTAGCGACTGATAAATATCTGAAGCTACCTTGTTACTTGAGATCATGGTAACAAAATACTGATTTCCCCAGATTACAGACAATGGACCGGATCCTACCTGAAAGGCACATCAGGTGGCTGTGTTTGTGATGCCCACGGTGTTATGGAATATACGTTGAGGGTCAAATTTCCCAGAGAACAGGTAAGTAAGGATTGCGGAACGTGAAACGATGATGAGATGAATCAGTTTGGAGAAAATAAGGCAGGCAAGACCACTGTTTAAAATGAAATAAAAGTATTTTACTTTCAGTATTCATTATATTTAAATAATTCTATTTATTTTTACTTTTGTTTCTAGTTTACTTTTATGTTTGAGTTAAATTGCCAACCAATAATCATGAATGGTAAACCTTGCAATATTCCAGTAATGCAAATGCAATACAATAAAAAAAAAAAAATGATCAATTATGTATCAATACATAACAATAAAAGAATAACATTGAAAATGACAATGTAGATACAATTTTACAAAGAACCCCCTTTCTGTTATATACCCACAAAAGAGTATTTGTCCCCTGAAATATACCTTCAATGCTACAATATTATAAAAGAATTAGTAAACCTTAATGACTACTATAACTACGTAATACAAATATAAATATTAGTCTATATTACATATGGAGCCTGCTATCTTTTAAGGAGAACTTTTACGCTCCTTCATCAATTGTACAGCGCTGCAGACAAAGACCTCTTCCCTGGAACACCGACACTCCACCGAACTGCCACCGACTTGCTGACGACTGCTGCCTCCAGACAACAAATGACACACAGTATTTTCTTTACTACAGTCACTTAGTAATACCCTCTGTTACTGACTGCTACCGTATGTACAACCGCTGCGTCCGGACTCCTCCGACACAGACCACCGCAATAACTGACAAGGACACTGACTGTTGACTGCTCCACCAGACTCTTCCAACACGTACCACCACAACACCGAACAAGGACTGCTGCCAACTGCTGATGGCTACCCCAGACTCTTCTGACACGGACCACCGCTATAACGGACCAGGACTGGTACCGACTGCTCCACCGAACTCTTCCGTCACCTAGTCCCAAATTGGCCCAAATTTCTGATAATTCTCCCAAAACTAAATGACATCTCAGCTGCCCCAAAGCTCACAACCTCTGCTCTCCAACTGACCACTCCAACTGCCTGCTAATATGACTTGTCCTTCTGCTATTTAACACATACACGTGCTGAAGCATCAACCCCTCGCCGGGTGATTACCTAGCGACAATACGCGCATCCGTACACCGTTTCCATAGCAACTAACACTGCATCTAAATTCGGGGTATCACATGTTGCAATGTAGAACTCCATGTACTATGCATGCGTAGTACAAACTGGCATGCGACTTACGCAAGTAGTGTAGATAAATTGCCTATAGTTTTTAACTGAGGATTCAATCCAAGACATTCTTTGGTAGGTCTCTATAGGTTCCGTTTATAAGCTATAAGTTGGCCATACATTGCATGTGTAGTGGATTTACAGAGACGTAGAGATGCTGGAGCTTTTATTCAGAACAAAAGATACAACTGTTAATATGAAGATCCTATTAAGTGCTGGAGGAAAAATGTATTAATACGCTGTGACAATGTTACTGGCTATAGCTATGCACAGCAGACCATGTAATGAGGAGCTGTTGATAACATTGCCACAGTTTATGGCCAGCATTATTTGGATCCTTTTTGAGCATAACAATTTTGGTTTACAAACAAAAGGAATGTTTGGAATGCATTCATTACTGCAGTAAATCATGTGATTTTTGTGAGTTTTAGAAGCTACAAATTTTACAGGGTCAACAATGTCACAATGTCTGCTGAATTCTTCAGTGAGAATGCTGACCTGACCTATCGGCAACGATATTTCTTTACTAAGTCTGCCTTTTACTTTCAGTTTCATTCTCATCAAAGTTGCAGGATAGTCACAGAAAGGAACTACTAAATAATCCAGCGGGAAACCATTTCAGTGTGGACAGTACTAGTATCGGGTGAAGAGTCGTAAATAAAATATTGTGTGTACCCTGCTTTAAATTGTACAGATTACCCAATTATCGGGTAATCTGCCCAGTAATTGTATAGTGGGTACACACAAATGACAAGCAAATATAGTTTATTTCTTGAAATTAAATCTCCTGTACTGCACAGGATATTAAATTCCAGAGCGAGAGAAAATAAATGTGTTTGCACCCATGTCTGACCAACTGAGAGCTGAGTGTGTATATGTAAATATGCAGTGCCCAACATGTGTAGCCTGCTCAATATGAGGATAATAGACAGCCACTGTCAACTGGTAGCTTTTTATATAAAAAAAAAAACATGTAGTAAATCCCGATCCTGTTACCCTGTTGTCTCTCTTCCATCTCTACTACTGTCCTCCATTGTTGTTGTACCTACTCCTGTCCCTCTGCACTTTTTCTGCTGTTGTCCCTGCTTCATCCTTGTTCCTGTCTCTCTTGTCCCACTGCCTTCTCCCCGATGCTGCTTCAGTGTCCTTTCACTCTTTACTCCGCTGCTGGCATCTCTCCTGCCCCGCTGTTTCTGTCCCTCCGGCTTCCCACTCTTCCTGTATTTTCTAAGTATAATTCCAAACCACACTATACTTAGAAAATAAAGGAACTGGGTTTACAACTTCTTTTTATTTAAAATAAAAAATAAAACAGCAATTGTCAGTGGCTGTCTATTATCCTCAATATGACGATAATTGACAGATATCAACACTTGTCGACTTTTTAAATAAAAAGAAATAGTAAATCCCAATACTGTATTCATAATATATAATCACTCAGTGCAGGCTACTGACTACTACAAGTGTCCTATTAATAATTAACAGAAAGTAGCCTAGAAAAATACATCAATAAATATAAGGCTTTTTTCATAACTGACTGACAGAGTTGACAGGCAGAGTATTCACATAGTTTGTAGACACCATTACTATGGGCTATACTGTGCAGAAAAAGCACATTTAATTTTATATAATGTTCCTTTTAAGAGTAATGGAGAAAACATGTTACATATCACAGCACTATATAACAATAAAAATGTTCTCTCTATGTTATTGAATGCCTTTCCTTTTCTAATCTAGTCAAAAGAATGTGATATTTATGAAGATATGGAAAATGATTGTCAGATGTATCAAATTATTAGACAATATTTCCAACATTCATTACATTCCATAAAATTTGTGATGAATTTATAGACATTTTTCCTGTCAGTCTAGCCCATTATACAAATGTTATATACTTTCCTGCTAGTGTGTAGAAGATATTTAATTGCAGATTATTGTTTAAACGTAAGTACTGTTTGTATAGTGTGTATGAAGATGCAAAGAAAACATCGCTTGGTTGGTCTGTTTGTCTGAAATTCTTTCAAATGTGTTCCCAACTTTATTTCCATTCAGTGATGTCCCAATGTCTGGAGAAAACTTCAGTTTGTACTGACACACAATCTACAGTACACTGCAATGACACCCATTCATGTTTCTGCTTAGGGACATCTTGTGGGCAACCATATCCTTTCACCAAACGTTTATATGAACAGTTTGTTAAACTATCCACAGGAAACTGGAAAGCATTATGTACGGTGTGTACCCAGCATTACATCTCACCCAGATACCATGCTGTCCATAAGGTTACAGGCTAACACACTATAAAATAAATAGAATAGAAACTCGCATTAACTTTCTTTAAGTTCTGGTAACATTGGTTGGGATCCTAACTTCCAATTGCTTTGCAGTTATCTTAGTTATGGGTATCTGCAATTACTGGCCCTTAATATCCATTCATCCAGACAATCGCTTTGCTATCCACTCTTCTTCCTAAAGCTTCCCTGGTTTACATGGGGAAGCACAGTGGCTCAGTGAGTAGCACTTGCATCTCACAGCACTGAAGTCATGAGTTTGATTGCTGTATTAGGCTTTATCTGTGTGTTGTTTGCATGTTCTCCCCCTGTTCGCATGGGTCCCCCCCAGATGCTTTGGTTTCCTCCCACATGTCAAAAACATGCTGTTAGGTTAATTGGCTGCTGAATAAATAAACCCTAATGTATATGTACTAGGGACCTTAGTATGTAGATCCAGTGGAGCAGGGACATTCTCTGTAAAGCACTACGTAATCTGATAGCGCTGTTTAAAAACCTGTTAATAAATAATAATAATAATTTTCCCATTTCCAACATAAAATGGAAGCAATTTGAATGCCTGTATCAGTCCACAGTTATCACACCTATGCTGTACATTGTAATACAAAGTCCATTTGCAAGCACAACCTGGCACTCATGTCATTGCTCCTAGGTCTGGGTAGGGAATACTACTCTCTGACTGGGAAGCAAGAATGTGCACATCTGCAGAGCAGAAAAGCAGACAAATGCATTTTGAACACAGGGAAGTGAGAGGAAAATCAAAAGTTAGAATTCAGTTCCTTGTTAATCCTTAGCATTAGGGTAGGACATAAGTAAAGACACATACCTTAAGTCTACCTAAAGAAGAGAATGTCTGCGTTAATGGAGGTCAATGAATAAAGACCTCTTTGGGGGCATTAGAGGTGTCTGAATCTCCCCTTCAGTCATCTAAAATGTTACAGAGCAACTATCACAATGACATTTTTAACATAAACATGCAGACTATGATTTTAGTGAAATTAAAATATGAAACAGATAGAAATGTTATTCGTTAAGTATATTTCAGAATGTTCCTTTTGGCATTTGATTTTTAAAATGTAATTATTCTAATTATCACCTAAAAAAGGTAATTGTGGAATACATGAACTTCAAATACTTTTTTTCTTAATCTCATGCTGCTTAAATGATCCTGGAAAAAATTTGTACGTGAAATAGTAATAAAATATCACTGATTTATAAAATTACAGGTTGAAGCAAAGACAATTAAAACTCATCTCACTGCTGTTCATTACATTTTATTGAAAATGTTTAATTGATTGTTCATTTCTTATTTATAAATGGAAAATAATTATACAAATAATAAATCACAGAAATGTTGCCCAGTCTTTATTGTTTTTATAGTAGAATATAAAAATTTCAACACAAAACAGCGCTTCCTAGGAAAAGCAGCCGTTCTCACCACAACCTGGGAACTTCCTACCATGTTCCTCAATTCTTCGCGGCAGACCCCAGAAACTGATACAGTCAAACCTTTAAAAAGTAATACTGAAGGCCAGATTTACTAAACTGCGGGTTTGGAAAAGTGGATATGTTGCCCATAGCAACCAATCAGATTCTAGCTCACATTCTCTAGTATGCAATAGGAAAGTGAGAGCTAGAATCTGATTGGTTTCTATGGGCAACATCTCCACTTTTCCAAACCCGCAGTTTAGTAAATCTGGCCTTGAGAGTAAATTTTGCATAAACATTAATCCGTGCTAGAAAACCCCGGTATGGCAGATGGCACTCGTAAATATAATTTTGAAAGTTAATGAATCACATGGAATCTATCTATATAAAAGCCATTTTGCTCCTCACCTTTATACGCATGCGTAGTAGCGTCCACATGTTGGGATGCTACTGCGCATGCCCAATGGTGAAGGGCAGAATAAAACGTAAAAAAACCAACACCCCCGCCACCATCTTGAATGTACATTGTACAGTTAGGGAGGGGGCTCCCACACTGTAGCGGATCAGCTGTCGTACGGACCGCTGATCCGCACGTCTGAGTTAATGCAGGCTTATGGCAGCGTAAGCTGGAGACATGATGAGGATACTGGGGGGGGCTGGAGACATGATGGGGAATACTGGGGGGAAGCTGGGGACATGGGTCTGGATCCACAACAACGTACGTCGGCCGAAATACATCTGTCAGATGCGGAGGACAGATACTACAGATGCGTAATAACTATTTTACGTAATATACGTATTGTTTTGTTAGGTAGATTGTGTATATGCGGTCTTTAAGATTAAATGAGCAAACCTAAAGCTTACCTCCAGACGTTGTGACAGGCAGTAGCATCTGGAAGCCCTTGTTTCCTATGGGAAGGGCTGAAATGCATGGCGGTCAAAAAGGTAAAGGCGCTCTCGGGTGGAGGGGTGTATGGAGAAAGCGAGGCGGGTAGGCGAGCGTCTTGTGTCATCTCTTAGCAAAAGTGATGCAGTGGCATCAGGGTCGCCTCCTGGAGGGTGCGGGGCAGCCGAAAAGTTTGAAGCCCATTGTTTCCTATGGGAAGGGATGAAACGCATGGAAGTCATTGGGGAAAACACGCCTTTGAGGAAGGGGCAAGAGCGAGGCGGCGATCCCTTCGGCCGGCCCCATCCCGGAGATCGGTTGTCGTGGGGGCGTCACAGTCGCCAACTAGGGGTGGCGCTGGGGAGCCGAAAAGTTCCCCTGCCATTCTTTCTTATGGGGCCATGCTTTCCTATGATACCCATTGATTCCTATGAGAGTCATTTATTCCTATGGGAGCATATCACCCCCTTCACACCCCCCCCCCATAGGGGTGCTGGTGGTATCTTAGTCCCACAGTATTTTTTTCCAGATTGTAAGTCATATGTGTAGAGAAACCACATGATATTGTCACTCCTCAATAGGTAGTTACTGGCTTAAGATGCACTCCGACAAAAGGAATAAAACATGGCAATAAAAGGCACTCAAAGTCTTTAGAAGCAAAAATGTAGCCTCAGCGGGCAGTTTATTACATAGGTATATCCCGGGTGGCATCCGGGACTTGCATTCTGAGGGGCATGTGAGGGAGAGAAAGGGTGAAGGGACTAGTCAATTTACAGTAAGGGCGTGCCAAGGCCATTGTACCCAATCCAGATCAGAACGCAGACATAACAAAGGTTATGTTACAAAATTTACACTTTCTGCAGGTCATGTCTATGCCAGGGGGCCTCGTCCAGAAGCTAATTTAGTGATTAGTAGATTTGAATATTTCCCTGTAAATTTGTATTTCATTGCTTTATAGCATAAACACTAAGGGCCTCATTCACTAAACGCGATTTTTTTGTGAAAAATTGCATCGCGGGGCATCGCGATTGCCCCGCGATTTTTGTTGAAATTCACTAAGGTGCGATTTTTTCTAAACACATGCGATGCCCCGCGATGCATTTGGGGCTTAATCGCGGTGATTTTAATGTAAAAAAATCACCGCGATTATCCCTTTAACTAATCACGGCACATCGCGTGTGTTTAGAAAAATTTCTAAGTTCAGCATGTTTACAATGTGTATCCATGCTGTAGCCACTGAATTACAACGATCCTCAAAGGTGATCGTTGTAATTCTTTGGTTACAGCATGGATACAATTGTATCCATGCTGAACTGCGTGTCGCGTGTGTGTAAAAAAAAAATAAAAAAATAAACAAATAAATGAACCCTTTAAAAAAATTAAATAAAGTGTTACATATGTAAATAAAATAGTCATCCTCCTAATCTAAGTGTATCAAATAAAGTGTGACATGTGTATAAAAATAAAAACATTTTTTTACAACTCACCATTAGCTGTCCGGATCTTGAGAGCCTTCAATTTTCATTTATCTGAAGTCTTCTTCTTTATTCTTTATTCTTTCGACGTCTTCATCCCTGCAGAGGACGACGGCAGCTCCTCACCTTGATCACGAAGACTGTTAATTTCTTTAACTTGAGAGCCCCCTCTACTGGTGGGAGGTTAGTAAGACTTCTTCGTGATCAAGGTGAGGAGCTGCCGTCGTCCTCTGCAGGGATGAAGACGTCGAAAGAATAAAGAATAAAGAAGAACACCGCGATTCGGTGAAATCGCATTTAGTGAATTACAAACATTGTATGTTTGTAATAGAAAAAAGTCGGGACCGCGATTTGCGGACCCGCGGTCTCAAAATACTTAAAATCATGGGATTTTTGGCTTAGTAAATCGCAATTGGCGATTTTGAAGCTCAAAATCACGTGATTTGGGCCAAATCGCGCTTAGTGAATGAGGCCCTATTTTGAAGCTCAAAATCACGTGATTTGGGCCAAATCGCGCTTAGTGAATGAGGCCCTAAGACTGAAGCTTCTGTTCTGTTTATAACAGTTATAACCCTCCCCCACACATTATACAGCCCTGCACTTGCAGAGTGTATTTGGACACATGGCCCAGACACCACATGCTGTTATTTATTTCCCATCAAGATGTCCTGTGTACTTTCCCATGTGAATTGTATGTAACAAAATGTCCCTTATGCTACTATTGCACTCTGATCTGTATTGGGGCCATTGTTTCAAGCATTTCAGCCTGAATTCGTACTCGGGATGGTTTGAAATAGTGTAGGCACATTGTTAATGAACAGTAAGGGCGTGTTAACACAATTACAACCGATCTAGACCTGAATGCAGATGAAAATAAGAGTTTATTTGAAAACATTTGCTCTAACGGCAGCCAATGTCTAAAAATTTAAGTCCTGAGGACTGACACGCAAAGACCTCTTTGGACCCTTAGCATTAGAATTTCCTACTTTAAACACATGAAAAAACATATTGAATCACTGCTGAGGCATTGCATAGATTTAACATTTTTAGCGTTAATAATAAAAAAAATAAAAAAAAACGTGTTTGCCAAAAAAAAACGTATTATTAGGTGTATTTGCATTGCAGCTGAAGTGCTCACACAATCATAACTACAATTTATAGTATATATTAAATTGTACTTCTAAAGCTTAGCTACTGGGTGCCCGTACACAAAATGTCATACTTTCATAGGCATTCAGAGGTACCATTGTATTCGGGTTTGGATTACATGCAGCCCACATGTTTTGTGCTCAGATGCTTTGATACCGATTGGCATGTGCCTGTGGATCAACCCTTAGGGCCGTATTCAGAGATGCATTTTTTCGCCAAGTTCCGTGTGTTTTTTAGGTACGTTTCAACTGCGCATGCATCGTAACTTTTTATATGCCATCCACGTGGACTATAGGCGCGGAAGTGCCTCACGGACAGACTTTTGAGTCAGACGTGGGTAAATACACACAGGTCTCCCACTGAAAAATACGCACGGAGGAATTTACATAGAAATGGGTGGGGGAGGCATTTAAATGAAGGAAAGTGGGCGTGATTATAAATATACGCACGGACGGAGGACACATACGCTCGGAAAAGGCCACAGAAAGTTACAGCCGGTCTATGGAGGCGGAAGTCTCCGTGGGCACAGGTTAGCAAGGGAAGTGACTGGGGTATTGGTGGGTGTTACTTGCTCCATCCGTGCGTAAATTTGCGCTCGCAGCACGGAAGTCTGAATATGGCCCTTAATGCTTAGCACAAATCTATTTAGTTCAAAGTTTAAACAATAATAAAAGGTCTTGTTGGGCACTAAAAATGAGGAATGTCTAAGAGATAAAAACCAGAAGGGAGAAGCACAATAATAAGATTATTATTGCTTCTTCCTTCTGGTTTTTATCTCTTAGACATTCCTCATTTTAAGTGCCCAACACAACCTTTTATTATTGTTTACTATTTTAGGGTGTATAGTGGTACCCCTGCGTATTTGGGCTGCTTTCTTTCCTTCCTTTTTTTAGTTTAGTGGAGCGCCATCTTATCCTTTTTTCCTTTATTTAGTTCAAAGTTTACCCTATCTAAACTATTATGATAGAGGAAATGCAACAAACATTTAGCAGACAGCATTAAATGGTTTGTAACTGTACACTGCGATTATTTTATACTTTATATTTTTAGTTATTTGATTTATATTTGCTTTTCTTTATTCCTTTTCGAAGCTAAAATTAAGTGTTTGCCTTCTAAGATTGCTGTGGTTTCCAATATAGCAATTTTACTGATGGCAAAGATATGCATCCTCAAAATATAGATAAGATCAGTATGCATAATAGCTAGTGCAATGATTAACTGAACTTAAAATATGTACTTAACAGAGAAAGGATAAGAATACGAGAAGGCAAAATAATAACACAGCGATTGCAGTTATTAAAAGGGGAAAAAGAGTTCTGGGAGGGTGATCCCAGTTGTGGGTTACATGTATGTCATTTTTTTTCTTTTTGTTGATGATAATCTAAAGGATGGTGGTCTGAGGATATTATTTAATATACTTAAGCTCTGCTTCTTTTACCGCTTTTTAAAAAAATGGTGTTTATTTCAATTTTCAACAATAAACCAAGAAAAACAAAGGAAACTAAGTTCCTATGAAAGAATCCTCAAGAATGCACACCTAAAAACTGTTGTATGCAACAATTAGATTTATTGCAGTAATAGTGAATTGATGCAAAACGAAATATCTAAAATGAACGAACTGACAAGATGGAAACCAGTAATATCATCACAATGACAATCCACACATGCATTAATCCTGGGATACATGTAGTTCAAACAAGCAAAGGTGTACCGAGGGTTAATAACCTGAGGGGAAATTAAACTGCGTGGCTGGGAATGGAGGCTGGATTATAGTTGCCAGAGGGGGGGTTTTTGGCTTGGGTAAATATTTTCCCTTGGGTGCCCAATCCTGTTCATGGTGGGTGGGGTGTATAGCTCTAAATAAAAACCCCTGGGCTCACTCTCCAGCCCCTTTTCCCTGCCGAAATTCACCCTGCATGCTGCTGCATTACCTCTTTATCAGGCCTGTATCATACTGTAGCTGTTACGCTGAGCGCTACAGCGCTCAGTGTAACATCGTAGCTCTGGATCAGGCCCACAGAGTCTATCTTAGACATATTAAGATGAGTTTACAAAGTTATTGGCAGGATCCTTTGAAGTTCTTGTAGTTGTTGTTGTTGTTGTGTTCTTATGTTACAGTTTTAGATAGTCTTACTGCTCTAGGAAACAACAGTAAGCTCCCACGATAATTATTAGTACTTATACTATTCCATCTGTCTCCAGTGTGCTGTTATCAGGGAGTCTTAAGTTTCCCTCTGGGTAAAATGAGTGTTTCTATCTATGGATCAAAGGCAGGCCACAGAGATTGAAAGAAACAGGTTTAACAAAAGAGTGTGCTATGCGTACATGACAAACATATGCAATGCTGTCATAAAAGCATATCTAGAATAAAATCATTTAAGAAGGTTTTTCTGATATAGCGTAACCCAGATTGATTTGTACAGATCTGCTCTGATACTGTATGTAATTTAATATTGACATCTTCAGTATCCTACAATGGTTTAATTTTTAGCGGTATGCTAATATTTTATGAAGTATCACTTCTCTTTAAATTACCTTCTGAAATATTAGATGTGCCCTAATTAAATCTCACCTTTCCAACAACTTTCACATTATTGTAAAACAAATGGAATGATGTTACTGTTTGAATGCTTTCCAAAGTAGTCACATTAACATTTGTCCACTAACAACCTTCACTGCTTAATTAATATTACCACGTACAGATAGGATTGGTTGCATTTGGCTACAAGGCTGTTGGAAATGGAGACTTTTATCTTTTAAGAAAATTACATTAACAGTCGGACATCGATTGCAATGTCACTTTCTTTTACCCCCCTGCAGGAAAATATCTAGGGCTTAAATGATGTCTGAAAGGCAGTACTGCATAGAGAAGAAATATTTCTGATTCTGAGCAGTCTTATGGAAAAAATGCTACCAAAGTTTTAATGGACTTTTTTTTTATATTAATACTGCTGTGCTCAAACTAATAATGTATTATTTTATATTTCAAAGAAAATGAACTGGATAAGGACTATATATATTTTTTTCAGCCAGTATATTTATATATTTGAGAAAGGTTGGGGCAGCGCTGTAATATTAGTAGATACAATTTAGTAATTTTAAAAGTAAATCTCGTAGTGGCTGAACAAACACTTGAACACAGGTCTGTAAAAATGTTACAATTTTAACATAAATAAACATTAGTAAAGTACAATAATAGTAAAAATTGCAGATGCTTGTATGAAATTGGCAAATACCCTTCTAGCTCAAGGCACAGGGTAATACACTGGTGGGGTAATAAAGTGACCCGGGGAATTGGTCAGAATTAAACATCTCTGAGGTCCTTAATGAGGCACTAAAAGTTGAACTGCTGTTGCTAGATAGAATTATTGGGTAGAGAGTCTCTCACACTCTTATTTAACATCAAGAGCAAGGACAGTCAGTCTTAGTAGAAACGGTACAGTTACCCAATCGTTAGGGGTGCTGCAGTACATGAAGCAGATGTATCCCGTTGCTTGGGACAGTGAGAGATATACTCCATAATCCGAGTCCCGGGTGATCAGTCCAGTTCAGAGTCCCCAATGATGTTCAGGAAATATCTTCTGCTTTCAACGTATTGCACGATTGAGAGCAAACAGCTGCAGTGCTGATGCGGAGCCCATCCCGAGCACCCGTCACTTCCGTTTTATCCAAACAGTTGTAGTACTCGGCAAGATGAATATGCTTGGCCAAGGTTTAAAGGGGCCAGATATGCACAGCGACGCGTTTCGACTTATAGATAAGTCTTATTACTGTACTATTAGTTTTCTGGATGTAACCCAGGAATGGGTTAAATAACCAGATGGGATAATTAAACTCTCTCCATAAAAACGCCTCCAGAAGTAAGTAAGTTCATGCCTTCTGATGAAATCATTTGCTGAATGAAGAAACGCGTTAAGGTGCTATAGTGGAGCTATTGCACTGTGAGATATATTGCTCTGAGAAGGTCCAAATTAAAGCAAATGCACACTATATCAGATATAGTCTCAATGCTTACTGATATGAGGATGGAGAACCGTTTGTGACATATATGATTGTCCTCTTGTGGTTGTTAATTTAGTGAGAAAGTCCCAGGGGCGGGACGAAATGCAATTCATCCACGATTTATTACGGATACATTGTGTTTGACTGCCTCTGAGCGTGTGTGGAACATACCAACATTATTATCCGACGCCTGTTGGGCTACACACCACTGCACCACGGCCAGATGACAGGTATTCTACACTACAGATTTGCCTGCTAAATACCATCTTCTAACTGTGAGCTGTGATTAAACTTCCCATGCGTGATGTTTGGTGACATGTGATGTAACCTCTTAACTTATCTAAAATAAATTGACACAACAACAGAATCGTGGGAATAAAAGATGTTTATTTTATGAAATCATTTTAATTGATGCAGTCATCTTAAGGAGGAACTGCCACTAAATGTTTTGATGGGGGCCATAAAAAGCAGCAATATGAACCTGTCGAACGTAAATAACATTAACAAGCAAACAAAAGGTAAACATAAATAACTTTAACTTTACCAACCACAAACAAAACAGAGGTCTCACACACCAGGCGCACCCCGCCCAACGAAAGGCACAACACTCAAATTGGAGTGCTACGAGAGACCGTCCTTAAAGACGGTCTACAACCCCCGGCATCGGACCTCATAACATAACCATGACAGTAACCACAATCCCACTCCTTCTCACCACCGTTTATACTTCCATGTCATACTGCCATGCATAATCAGCTGCTTTCC
>WWET01000311.1:12203-24490 GCA_011038615.1 Limnodynastes dumerilii
TAAGATCCACTGCTGTTTGCAAGGGGAGTGACTCTTTATGCAGTGGGCTGGAACCTGCTAAGATCTTACCTAAGGTGCGTATATTTGCGATCTTTTCACAATCACATCTCTGAATCAGCCCCAAGGACTGTATTCAGACTTCCGTTTTCACGGCGACTCCCGTGCGTATTTTTAGATACGTTTTAACTGCGCATGCGTAGTAACTTTTTGTACGTAGTTGACGTAGACTATTCGCATGGAATTGCCTAACGGACGGACGTATGATAGCCGTGTGTACATATGTCCGGATATGCAACACAAATATATACGCGCTGGAGATTTTAAGTAAAAATGGGCGGAGCGAAACATTTAATTGAAGGAAAGTGAGCGCGATTATCATGAGACGCACGTGACGGCACATGGAAAGTTAGAGGTGGTCTATGGAGGTATAAGTCTACGTGAGCACGGATGGTTTGGTGGGTGATAAAGCAGTTAGAGATTATACTAGAAATGGCACAGGATCAGGGTGCCGCAAACTGCGAAGTAAAGCTAAAAAGCCAAAACTAGAAAGAAAGAAATGTATTACCTACGTACCTTTATTGTACAAAAAGCAGTATGTGGTAATACCTCGCTTATTAGCGCGCCTTATATAAAAAGAAAGATGTGAAATTTTAAAACTTCAAAATTTTATTTTAACGTTAAAATGATTAGATAACTTGTGATATATCGAATGAGGCGAAATACGCATATAATAAATCGCTATAACACACGGCAACGCTTGCCATTCATGTACAGTATTTTTAGAAACAGGAAAAATGCAAAAGAAAATACAAATAAAAAAATTTGGAGGTTGATGAAATAGCCCTAATCTAAAGTGGAAGCTTGTCCTACTGATTTCTAGTGTCCTCAGGGGCGCGTTTCGCCCTTCCGGGTCAGTACACTTACCCTCCCTTGCTTACCCTTATTCTCAAAAACAAACCTCCGTACAGAAACTGCAAAGTGGCAAATTGAAGATCCAAAGTTTGAAATAACGAAGCAGTCAAATCGGTATAACCGGGCGCAGGAATCCAGAACCAAACGCGCGTTTCACCTTAAACCACGGCTTAGTCAAAGGTCAAACTTTGTACCAATGTACCAAAGATATTGCGATTGGCGCATGCCAGTCCACTCATTTTACACACTTCTGACAATCCCCAACAGGCAAAACGCGTTGCACTCAATGTACAGTAGATAAGGCTTAGTTTAATGCGGTACATTATAAACGGGAATTCGGGCAGCCGAGCAATGCACACTTCTGGTTATGACATTAGAGTATGATCTCTGAATGAAGATCGGCTCCGAGCAAAAGGAGGATGTTTTCTGATCCCCATGATCCGATCCAATTCATCTGCATTTATCTACACAGAGCTGGATTATTCATTAAACAAAATACTGTAATGATATTCCTTCATAGGAAATGATTCATAAAAATCTGAATAAATGAAATATCTATATCTATAGGCCGAAGTGTCTCTTTATTATATATAAATACATATCACATATAAAGATATATAATCAGCCTGATCCTGAGCTACGTACGCGATAGCTGGTGACGTAATAACGCTGTTCTGTATGTACTGTGCATGCACGCGGCAGATCTTATGCCGCGTAACTCTGAACATACGTTCCAGCCTCGTATCAACAGCGTAACTACAAACGAAGAGGCGTGTCAGCTATATGACTCCCGTAATTAGGCTTCGGAGGCGGGGGAGGCATTTAAATCGTGAAGTATGGGCGCGCTTAGACACCTACATACATGAAGCCTTTACGTACGTCAGTAATAACGCTTTGAAAAGTTAAGGTGGGGTTTGGGAAACATAAAACGGCCACAGTGCGTACGAGCGCGGGTAGAGCATAGAAAATACGCTACGTGACGAAACGTAACAAGCCCGTAGGTCTGGATTGGTCCAATTAGATTATATTGCTTACCACTATTGAACGCTAAACTCATATCAATAAAGTCATGTGGCCTGACTATAATCTGGCCGCATCTATGTATTGCAACCTTTATTATAAATTATACTAGATTTCTATTAATTAGATACTGGAAGCTGGTAACGGGGGTCACTCGCACACCGAGGGCCATGTTAATGTGCCAGATGTTGCTATCTGGGATGATTCGTCACTAGGGAGGGGGTCGGCCATGATTAGTGTCTTGGGGTCCCCTCTCTGTCCGCCTGGGACACTTGTGGAAAGATACAGATACTAGCAGGAATCAGCAATATATATATATATATCTATATACTCCCTGAATAGCGCAGATTCTTACTCGTGTGTCTGTCTCTGGAAGGCTGTACCACAGATCCCGATGTGCTCATATCACGATCAAACACTATTCATACAGGAATAAAGCAATTTATAAATTGTACTAGATGTATATGATCAAACACTGGAATAAGTTTCCTAAATGTGTAAGTAGAGGAAATTCCCATCGCCCGGCACATTCCTTATCCCCAGAAGACAAGTCATTCCTAGGAGAACGCCATCTCAGCCTCACAAAGTTACACAATTACCTACAACGCTCACACACAATAAGTACAGAACATTTTCAGTGAATTTATGACCCTGAGCATTTAGGATTTGCAATTGTTTCTGCGGGTCCCCTTCGCTATTTATATCGGGCCACATGTGTCCACATTGTCCTTTCATTTTCCAGGCCGCTCCGGTGGAAATCGCACACTCGTTTGGGCAGGTTCTCACGAGAGACGACATTCATAGAAAGCGGCTTAAACATTGTTAGAGTTTCCTCTCATGAGAGATATTAAATAATTTCATGCACAACTGCTCAAAATATTTTCTGAACTTCTGTAAACACAAGATTGCCAAAATTTAGCATATGCTCCGTGGCATTTAATTCTCTGGAGGAGTGTAAGGAACAAAACACGTCTGCTACAGTAATTAATAGGCATCAATATAGATACCAGCGATCTGCTGTCTGCATGAATCATATCCTTCCGAGTGTCACACCCACAGTTAAACAATTTCAAGTCACTCATGCAAAAAAATGGGAGCCGTCGTTTCACCTGAACCAATGCATAGGTAATAAGGGCGCCAGCGAAAGGTCTGGGGCGATGTATTTGTATCTCAGCCGGATCGGTAATCTTGATAACAAAAACAACAAAGTTACAACAAAAATAGATATTAAAGAGACAAATGAAATAACTAAGAAAGACTTGGGGCCAGATTTACTAAACTGCGGAAAAGTTAAAGTGGAGATGTTGCCTAAGGCAACCAATCAGATTCTAGCTCTCACTTTACAATTATATACAAGAGAATGTCAGCTAGAATCTGATTGGTTGCTATGGGCAAAATCTCCACTTTAACTTTTCCGCAGTTTAGTAAATTTGGCCCATTGTCTTAGTCATCAGTAATGAAGGCTCTCTTATTATCAGTGGCAGATCAGGGAATGGAAGACTATCTGATGCCAGGGCAGTATGAAGGGGGGTGCAGGGAGTGGTATCAGTAGTCACCCCTCTGATGGCTCGTCACCCAGTGCTGTGTGCACCCCCAAGAAACACCACAAATATTCCTTTCTTGCTACATTTGCACCCCTCAAACTGCAACATGATTTTCAGAGGTGAACACTTGCACCCGTTTAGCCCTGGCGTCATAGCTGCCAACTTTCTCTGAGTATCAGGGAGAGCGGGCGATCTCCCAGACTGCCCGAAGAGCGGGAGATCGATCTCCCTGAAGAGCGGGTGATCTCCAGAATCCCCGAAGAGAGGGTGATCTCACAGACTCCCTAAAGTGTTTGGCAATCTCCCTGAAGCAGATTCAGTTCCAAAAGTCATTGTGGTGTGACGACAGAATTTAGGAGTAAACCAGTTGCCACAACACCCCACATCCACTTGTTTGGGGTTTATCCCTCTCGAGAGGTTTGGTTGGTTGCACTGTTTGGGTCACCCTGATGGGATCCAGTGTCTCAGATATCTATAGAACTCTTCATTCTCAGTAAAACTCCAATGTGCGAATGACTTAGTCTTTGGAAATTATTTGCGACAAAATCGAACATTTCCACCATATTTTCCAGAAGCGGATGATACGATGCAGCGGAAACCATTGGGGCTATCAGCAGACAAGGCCAAGAGCTGGGTATACGGCCTGGCAGAACAGGGACACAGATCCCATAGGCTAAACACAGCGCCATGTTTAGGCTATGCCGTCTAACCAACATAGCCCATAAAGCGAGCGACTATTTCAAACACATCTATTGCGAGCGGATTCGCGATCACCTCTGAACCGCACTTTCTGAACTTTCTCAAGATGCAACAAAAGTTTTTAGCACTTGACAAACTCTCATCTGTTGTTCTGCTGCCCATAAACCTTCGTAGATACAGTAAAAAAAAAAAACTTCACAGCTCCGATCCAGGTAAAGGAGAGAGACAACTGTTCATCAGCGACAGAGATACATTATTGGAAGCCAGAGGAAATTAAAGTAAAATATTTTTCTGTGTGTAACAAAATGAATAAACGGCATTTCATATGCATGTCCTTCTGTCTGTGCGCCTTCCCCAGTCCTCTCCCGCCGTGATTTCCCCAGAGCCTTCCTCTTATTGCTTGTTTTGATTTAAATCATAAAAAACCCGGGTTTTCAGCTTGTCGTCCCACCAGCTTATTTGTTTGGATTGGTGCATACAGGCAATTAATTTGTTTGTATATGTAGTGTAATGACTAACTAGATGCAATTGCCAGTGATTCCCCGCGCGTTTTAATACTCCTCTTTGAAAAGTGATCCATATTTTATAAGAGGAGATGGCAGTGGCGAATAAAAAAAAGAATCTTTATAGCTCGGCAAGTTTGCAGAAGTATATCTAACGATCCCAGTCAGTCAGCATAAAAGAAAATTTACTATTCAATAAAGATTTCTAATTCCTCCTGTCAGCTACTTATGCTTTCAAAATACGTTATTGAAATGTCATAAAAGGGATATGTTATTTTAAAAAGCAGCGCAATTCCTGCTCTCCTCCGTGATTGTATCCATCACTGCGGCAGAAAAAACGTTTACTGGCTCAAAGTCTCTCGTCTCGCACTAACCCGCTGCCTGTCAGACGCTGCGTGAAACCGAAAGTCTCATCTAATTAGAGCTGTATGAGAAGTAACTGTAGCTCGCGGTCTGTAGCTTGCGGTCTGTTGCCCTGAAGTTACGGACATTTTGGCCCAAAGATCCAAAATTCACGGAAACGCTTTCCGGGTCCTATTAGAGACGGGCACTATCTGGGGTGAATACAGCGACGCACACCACCAAGGGCGTTACGGGATGCTTTACCTTCTATGTGACATCACCTATGACATCACATAAGCAGCAAAGCGCTGGAGACTTGCAGTTGTCACGGACAGCGAGATGCGCAGGGATATAGAGCACCCTGTACACCGAGCCAGCAACAAGTATCGCGGTAGGATACAGGGCGTGCAATGCAATGCACACGGGTCCATTAGAACAGGGAACCAATAGCACACACTGAATTTCAGATTACCACCTAGCGCCACACTACATAAACCTGATATACAACTGTAGTTGAAGTCGTACTTTTATTAATGCAGATCAATATATGATTGTCAACAATATTGGTAAAATAAAATAAAGGCAGATAATATAATCAATTACAGGAGCAGTGGGGAGTGGTCCTCAACCCACCATAGACAAATCGACAATGACATAACTACAAGTAACAGTCAATACAGGATCTAGTCAACAAGAACATATATTGTCCCGCTGGATAGGTCTATGTAAGCTTATAAACGTCCCATGCGTGATGGCTGTGAACTTACTGTGATAAACTGCTTAAAATTATTTTATACTTAAACTATAAGTAAATACACAGACCACAATGCTGGGAACTAAATTTTATTAATCTAGATGATGAGAATTGGGTAAGCCAATTAGAAGTGATGGGGGCCAAGAAAGTAGGTTATTATTGATAATTAATCACGCAAACATAAATAAACAATGCATCATGGTGATAAACATTCGCAACTTTATCAAACTTATCAACCAAACACACAGAAAGAAACTACAGACACACAAGCCAAGTACTTAAGATAAACATTCGCAACTTTATCAAACTTATCAACCAAACAAACACACATAAACCAGCGAATGAGAATCCAACAACATAGGTACAGTGCATCACTTAAGCACCACGCGGGACCGTCCATATGAATGTGTCCACTACCTACAAACCATGAGCACACAACACATGATCAGTTCAAATCAAATCAAAGGGATTGCAACTCGCAATCCAAAATAAAGTCACATTGACGAACAGTCTAAAACACAAACATATGTTGAATAAACAGACATATTCGCCAAATAAATAAATAAACCTACTAAATAAACCTACTTACGCTACTAAAACAGCCCACCCCCCAACTGGCAATACCCCTATAAACTGATAACCAACTACCGGGGAGGGAGGGAGGGTGAATCCGGACGGAGAAAAAGAGGCAGACCCCCGGCTTCCACAGCTTTTCTTTGAACAAGAGGCCCGACTCCACCCACTACCCCTTATCCCACGAGAAGACACCAAACAGTGAGTGACACTCTCCGACCCAACCCACACAGGGAGTTTACCTTTGCTCAAGTTAAAATTCTTTAACCCTCTGCTTCTCTATTGTAGCTCCAATGCTGGATGTAGGAGCTAAGACACAGCGTTGTAACACAAAATAGATTGTGGGCAGAGAGACTGGTGTTCTGGATTGCAAACTGTTGCAAACTTTTTGCCGTAGTGTGTATCAAGGCTGGAGAGGTAAGACTCCGGCATGTCTCCGCATTAGCAAGTAGTAGGCGCCTTCACTGGTGCTCCCTTTAGTAGGTATAGTATGGAATAGTAGCACAGATATATCCTTCTAGTGAATGGAATGATCACTTACACGTTCCCATGGTGATGGGTGGACACAGCGGGGTCAGCGGGTTACACCTTCGTCCTCGTGTCGAGCGGTCCTTGCGTCCTCACTCCAAATTATCTACAGAAAGATAATGCATTTATTTTATTTTACTTTACCAATATTGTTGACAACCATATATTGATCTGCATTAATAAAAGTACGACTTCCACTACAGTTGTGTATCAGGTTTATGTAGTGTGGCGCTAGGTGGTAATCTGAAACTCATATTGTCTACACACCCCTCACAGGGCGCTTTGGAGTTCATTTAGAGGGAGCTCCGCCCCCTTTTCATCCCTTCTACAACACAGACAGGCAGCGCAATAAGGTACCCAACTACCCATATACAGTACAGAGTAAGTATGCATTTATTTTCTGTGCGGAGGAGGGGTCCCGAGTGCGGGGTAAGTGGAGGCCTTAGGGTATGTGGGGGGCCCCATGTATAAATCCTGCTCAAGGATCCCCTCACTTCTTCACATGCCCCTTCCACCAATGCCTGCGGCTGGAGCGATAAGGTGGGTAGTGGTGGCCGCCTGCTCTCTGGGACCAGGACAAAAGCTGCCCCCCCCTCGATGGCGGCCCTGCCCACAACGATACCTCTGGAGGACTGGGCACAATGCAGCTACATGATCACACGCACTGCGCAAATCCAATATATGCTGGAATATGCTTCTGACACAACACGAATGCACCAAAACAATATGTGAGATTGATGCGTCACCACCTGGGGCTGTGCTTGTTTATGTCTGTGGTTGGCACATGTTCGAGCCCTTACCGTACACGGAATATTGGCTCCCTCTCTCCTCCGTTTCCCTCCTGTGTCACACCCCGCAGAACGCAAGCGAGCGCAGTATCAGGCACAATTGCGCGCACATAGTTTGACCGTGCGCAGGTCAAAACCACCCTGAGATACGCGGCGTGAACTGGCAGACGCTCTCCCATGGAGTTTGTGTGCAAAGCAAATTCCATTCATGGATTAGGAATAAAACATTCCGCTAATTATTTGTTTTTCCAATTCATGGTGTGGCAGCGCATAACCCCCTTCACATCACCAAAACCCGGGTTATTGCCGGGACGAGGTACAACGTGAAAGGTTCTGGGGTCCTCTTCCTGAGCCTAATGACCTGGGAATTGGACCCAGGAGAAAAGAATCATAGGTGTATCTATAATGGGTGCAGGGTGTGCAGTGCACACAGGCCCCTCAGAACAGGGGGCCCTGTGGCATGCATCCTGCACCCTGGGTTGGCAGGGGAAGAGGGGCCATTCAGCATCTATTTCTTCCCTCTAATATCTTCCGGAGGGAAGAAATAGATGCCAAATTAGTCTCCCTTCCCCTGCTGTGGGACTGTCCCGATTCACGGGGCGAAAAAGGGGCAGGGCTTATAGCACAGTTAAGCCCTGCCCCCTTTTCGACCCGCAAATCTGGACAGTCCTCTCAGTTAAGGGGGTAGGGGGCCATGTGCAAATCCTGCACACGTGCCCCCTCACTTCTTAAAACGCCCCTGAATAGAAGGGTGTTACCTGGGTCCGATCTGGGTAGGGGTGCAGTATGAGAGGTGTGTCCCAGGTTTATCAACCTGGGTGGAACACAAAAAAAAGAACCTGACTGGAGGGATTGGCTGCTATGGCAAAAGTAAAATTTAGTCAGATGGATGCCATAATTACGCATTCAGAAGTGTGTGAGAATCTGTGCTGACTGATCAGAAGACATTGCCACCAATCCATATATAAGAGCTTTGAGTCTTATAACTGCAGGTGTGGAGCTGAGGTGATAAGGGGGTGTTCTCTCTTAGTCAGGTGACAGTATAGGTGTTCCCCCTCTATGTGTACTCACCCAGACATAAGAAAGAGGGGCGTGGCTGAGATGAAGTGGGCATTCCCTTTTAGTCAGGTGACAATACAGGTGTTCCCCCTCTCTGTGTACACATCCAGACATAAGACAGAGGGGCGTGGCTGAGATGAAGGGGGTGTTCCCTCTTAGCCAGGTGACAGTACAGGTGTTACCCCTCTCTATGTACACATCCTGCTTCCATATTTCTGGGAATTTGCAAACAGTTGAAGCAGAAAATCTAAGACTTATTCAATAGCGATAATCAGGTCTTTAGAGATTCCTGGAATAAAACAGATTCTAAATTGTACAAAATGACAAAAATATATTTTGCAAATTACTTTATTGTTTTTTTCAGCACTTCTGAACGTCACTAATTTCCTCCAATTCTCTGAAGCTTTCACCTGGTTTTCATTATTGAAATCTGTAGTGTTACTCAGGATATTAACAACCTTCCAAAACAGAGCACAAAGATCACCTCTGGGAACCACCGTCAGTCATTTTCTCTACGATTAACCCTTCAAGCACTCTTATTGTGCCACAAAATCGTTCTCTGAGCTTTACAAGAGCTTTATAATGTAAATATTGCGACCGACGCTTCAATTCCTGTTTTATACCGTAACAAAGAGTAAAAACATCTCCTGCAACATACAATATAAAGACACCAATCATTTATGTGACAGCTACACACATTGGGCTGGATCCAGACTTAAGTGCTTGAACTTAGTTACTCCTGGGCTAAACCATGGTGATTGCAGGAGGAGTCAAGTGAATTGTATTCTTTGCATGCAGGGATATATCTTTACTGCACACAGATACTGACCAGCTTTACTATCACACTGTTATTTATCACCTCTCATCTCTAATACTATTATATTATTACACAAATACTGACCAGCGTTACTATTACACTGTTATTTACTTGGGATGGGAAACATCATCTCTCAACTCTAATACTGTTTGCAACAGATGAAATATGACTCCCCTGCAATCACCATGGTTTATCCCAGGAGTAACTCATTTCAAGCATTTACTTAAGTCTGGATCCAGCGCATTTATATGAAATAAACCAAAAATACACAATGAACCTTGTTTGTTCTGTCGTATGTGGTTTGTACATGTGGAATCCATTGAAATGATTGGACCAATGCATTTCATGGGCAACAAATGGAATATGGACACTGACTAGATTGGAGAGTGTGTGGTTTGGTCTGAGAGGACACATTGTTACATCAGATGTGTAAAGATTGGGAACCGTCACTGCTGGTGCATGTGCTCATAAAGGACCTAATCCAGACTTGGCTAAAACAGGGGAGTTGGGTACATGATGATAAAGTCGCCTATTGTAGCCAAGTTTGGATTAGCAGACCCTCCACCACGACCCATTCCATTAGGTACAATGTAATCCGCTCCTGAGCTTCCAGCTGTCAATCACCTGGTTTAAATGAATTAACTGATATTTTGTTTGCCTCAACAAAGGTGGTTACCATAGTAACCAACAGATGGAAACTGAGGAGCAGAGAATTTTGTACTTAATGGAATGGGTCATATTGGAGAGTATAGATTAGGGCCTTTATGAGCACACATGCACCTGCAGTGAAGATGTATGAAGGTAAGAGAAAGTGAAGGTTAACCACTGATGAACATGGATACATTGCCCCTCTGTAGTACTACAGTTCTTTAAATGCCTCCGAGTCATTCCCCCAAGTTCATTATATGTAGAAATAGCAGAACAAAAAATGGGGTTGTGAATAGTTGCATTACAACTAATTACTAATCCTAAGCAATATTTGGCAGAGCACCCTAAAACAGCTGTAAACCCCATGGGAAAAGCAGACAATCCGAACACGTTGCTCGGGACAAGTCTGAGTCAGCGAAACGCGTAGTGAGGGTCTGTCTAAAAGCTTGCTCCGACAGCAAAATACAATGTACTAGAAAATGTTTTCCCCATATCTAATGGAAGGAATAACACGCCGAGACTCAATTCTTGTAATGAAAACCCCACATTAATTTTATATTTGATGTGTCATTGTAATTCAAGAGATGTTTTTAATCTCTGAATTGCTTAGGCACAATAAACCATTTAAAAAGAATTTGGCAGCCGGCCTCGTGCCTACAAACAGCTTTTTTTCATTTACAACTGTGTTTTTTTTTCCTGAACCCGGCTATTGAAAGCTTTGTTGCACATATTAAAATAAAGTATCTCACTTCAAACAGGGATTTCAGAGAACATAATCAGGAGAGAAGAAGGAAAGACAATGCGGCAGAAGATGAAAGGTAATAATATAGAAAACACCACTATTTGTGCAGAGCTTCTTATTTTTCATTAGGAAAGACATGCAGATAGATGATTCATTAAGTGAGGACTTTTATGTGGTATTATTGGGTTATCCAATAGCTGTTCATTCTTTTCCAGTCATTTATAATTTACTATTTAATTAAGATTCTAATACCAACTATTCAGAGCAGAAATTCAATTAAACAAAAAGTACATATTCTTTCCAGCACCGATTGAAAAAATAAAATAAGTATTTATGTTTATTTGGTAGATGTGCAGTCAGTAATCTAACAACATAAAAGAGTAAACAACAATGCAATATTTCCCTCAAAAATGAAAAATTCAGTGTGTTCGTTCGACATAACTTTATTGACAGGGACAATTCCAAAGTGTGACGCATTTTATTCCTAGATGTGAACACATTGGTGGATAGGTCGGAATTGCTTTGTATTCTATATTGTTGTGTGGCAGAAAAAAAAAAAATAATAGAAATAAGAAAAAATAAAATGGTCCACCATGAAACGTTCTTTCACGTGCGCGACCAGCCATCGTGTAGACGGGATTGTGCTGGTGAAATGTAGTTTATTTAATAAATGGCTTCCAGTCACTAGGCAGAGAAATACCACCAGATATATTGACATAGTTAATACAAGTCAAAAAGCGTCACAGAACACAGTATGCAAAATATAAAACAAAAGACAGAACTAATCTTCTGTTATAACAGCTGCTGGTTACTTCAATCAATGGAAAATACACACATTTTATTAACCAGTAGCATGGCTGTAACTACATGGGGTTCAAGGGGGGCAGCTGCTATGGGGCCCGAAGGAGAGGGAAGGCCCATAGCAGCTGTTCCCTCAGCACTGTAAGCAAGCTGTCAGAGTAGGTAACCGACCATTCTATCTGCAACATAGAATGCAGCAATATCAGTTACACACATTTTGATATACGATAAGTCACTTGCCCCTTTTTAGGCTATTCAATAGACTCCAACACTAATTTATTACTATTTTACACAGACCTAACTACAGTACCCCCAATATACCTTCTGTAGACCAACAATCCCTGGGATCTGCCTGGAACTCTATACACCTGGATAGAAGCCTGCATTCTCAGTGATGTCACTGGCTTCTAGTGACTGGATAGGCTGCATTCTCAGTGATGTCACTGGCTCCTAGTGACTGGATAGGTTGCATTCTCAGTGATGTCACTGGCTCCTAGTGACTGAATAGGCTGCATTCTCAGTGATGTCACTGGCTTCTAGTGACTGGATAGGCTGCA
>WWET01000311.1:45284-55910 GCA_011038615.1 Limnodynastes dumerilii
CTACAGTATTATAGTTAAAAGGTGATGTTTCCCAGCTCAAGTCTAATTAGCAGTTTAAAAGTGAAGCTGATCAGGTATCTGTGTGCAATAAGTAACAGCAAAGCATTCTCCCTGCATGCATAGCATAAAATTAACTTGACCCCCCCTGAAATCAACATGGTTTTGCCCAGGTGTAATTTTAAGTTCTTATTTTCAGCCTCTGAATCAGGCCCGGTGTGTGAGGAGGGGATGGTGCAGATAGATTAGAGTTGACGTGTGAAGAGGGGATGATGCAGATAGATTAGAGTTGATGTGTGAGGAGGGGATGGTGCAGATAGATTAGAGTTGAGGGGGGGATGGTGCAGATAGATTAGAGTTGAGGGGTGGCTGCAGATAGATTAGAGTTGAGAGGGGGTGCAGATAGATTAGAGTTGAGGGGGAAAGGGATGCTATGTATTCATCATCCTGATGAGTTTTTCTGTGGTATAAGCATGGAGACGCCCCTGGATGAATAATGTTGATTGGTTGCTATGGGCAACATCTCCACTTTTCCTTTCCCGCAGCTTAGTAAATCTGGCCCGATGTTGTTATATGCAGGTAAATCACTGGCTGAATTTCCTTATTGTACAGAAATTATTTTTAAAATGTAATTTAGAGTTGAGCTACAGCACATCACTCCGTGATTCCTTCTGTTCAACAGTTTATATTTGCTCCCTGCATGGTTTTAGAGAGGAGCAGATTTGCTGCTTTTATCTGGTTCCCTGGAGCTGGCGATCAGCTTCTGTGTCTACAGGACACGTCTGTGTGTCTGTCTGTCACGGGAAGCACAGATCATACATGCGCGGGAAGCACAGATCATACATGACAGGGAAGCACAGATCATACATGAGCGGGAAGCACAGATCATACATGAGCGGGAAGCACATATCATACATGAGTCTGTCTGTCACGGGAAGCACAGATCATACATGAGTGGGAAGCACAGATCATACATGAACAGGAAGCACAGATCATACATGCGCGGGAAGCACAGATCATACATGACCGGGAAGCTAAGAACATGCATGAGCGAGAAGCACAGATCATACATGAGCGGGAAGCACAGATAATACATGAACGGAAAGCACAGATAATACATGAACGGGAAACTCAGATCATACATGAACGGGAAGCAAAGATCATACATGCGCGGGAAGCACAGATCATACATGATCAGGAAGCACAGATCATACATGAGCAGTAAGCACAGATCATACATGAGCGGGAAGCACAGATAATACATGAACGGGAAGCACAGATAATACATGAACGGGAAGCAAAGATCATACATGCGCGGGAAGCACAGATCATACATGAGCGGTAAGCACAGATCATACATGAGCGGTAAGCACAGATCATACATGAGCGATAAGCACAGATCATACATGAGCGGTAAGCACAGATCATACATGCGCGGGAAGCACAGATCATACATGCGCGGGAAGCACAGATCATACATGAGCAGGAAGCACAGGACATACATGAGAGGAATACACAGATCATACATGAGCGGGAAGCACAGAAAATACATGAGCGGGAAGCACAGATAATACATGAGCGGGAAGCACAGATCATACATGCGCGGGAAGCACAGATCATACATGAGCGGGAAGCACAGATCCCTCTTCCGTGCTGGCGGTAAACACACAGAGGTTAGGTTCCGGTCCAGTGATTGTCAGTCTCGGATGCTGAGTGTGATTCTCTATTCCGTACATGCGAGGATAGTGCCCTCCATTCGCTCCTTACCTCTTACACACACGCCTCTGGGTGCAAGGAGCTTTGTAATAGAGGATTGTAACCAAATCCTTTGTGTATACCTCCACGCGCCCTCACAATGATACACGATTGATTTCTTGGCGTAATTCAGAAATATTTATAGTGCGTTCCGATGGGCAACCACTATGTCCGCAGAGGCGCAGAACGCACACACTGAGTACTTAGCATTCTGAATGTGTCAGTATACGCGTGCGATCATAACGAGCGTGGGATCTGCGCAGATGTGTATGGGCTACGACGTACGGAATTCTAGATTCTGTGTCTTGTCTCTACTTACACCCAACACACATCTCTCAAACAAGCAAAGCATTTCAAGCATTCATTCATCACGCACGGTTAGTCCTGAGACCTGACTATTTGCGCGGCTGCGTCGGTTGCTAAGCGATTCAGCCACATCCTTCACAGAAATGGTTTCAGACAACCTACTGCGCAACTAGTCAGGCCTTGCCCCCCAGGCTAAAATGTTCCCGCCTGGCGCAGTTCCATTTCATCCCAATAAGAGGCGATGGAGAGTTTGGTGCAGGAAGTGATGTCACGGCCTGAATGCTGCCTATATATTGACCGGACGCATAAATCTGGCTGCATTTTTATTGTAAATATTTCATGGTCGCAGCGGAAAATAGAGAGGAATTTGTAGCCGACATCGCTCCACAGATTAATTACAACAGAAAATACAATGCAATTAATGGCATTTGACCTTTGTTTGTGCAAACAGACGACCTGACTATAAATAATGTAAATTCCCCTCTGGCTCCGTTGTAGATACTGATGTATAGGAAGCTCTTTGTCTGAGGCATAAAGTGCAGTAAACTCATTAATACTGCGAGACATGTACAAAAAATTCTAATATTCGGAACAAAAAGAGTCTGTGCTGGAATACCGCAGAGCCGACATTATTTGCCTATAAATTGCTATTCTGATATAATGAATTTTTCTCATGATTGCCATGTTATTTGTATGTAGATTAGGCGGATGTATTATATAGGGCAGAAATATCTCATCCCGTCACATAGATCTTACATATAATAAACCTCGCAAGCCGGGGGCGGGAAGCCAGGAATGGGCCACTCCCATTGGTTCCAGCAGGATTCAGGGGGAGGGGCAACTCAGCATTGGCGAACTGCGCAGCTCCGGTCTGTTCCAAACTCACGTGAACCCTGAACGGATAAATATTTTTACTTCCCACCAGGGATTTTTTTTATATTTTTCATATAGTTTTATATTTATTTTTATACTCTTCCACAAGTCTGGGAGCCAGGAAGCCTTGCCCTGTTGTAGCTGACTAAGAGGGAACGCCCACCTAGGACCTTAGCTCCATCCATTTCTCTTATATGGATAGGTCCAACTGCATTCCAATTGGGTGTCTAGTGCACAATGGTGACTGCAATCCAACCATAGCCCACAGACATTATGGATCAATCGTGAATCTGGAGAGGACCATATACTATACGGTATTTATATAAACCACCTATTGGAACCTCCATATAAAACTGAACATCATACCTTTCATTTTCCAACTATATATATGCATCTAAAGCAGCATTTTCCCCTCTGTAACCAGAATTATTGGCTGTGTGGCTCATGTTTAGCTTACAACGATTCCATTCCTGTGTAACTTGCACAAACTTCACCCAGCAGAGGTGTGTTGCGAGTCTCCGCACGATGCTGTCGTTACGAAGTAGGGTCAGCTGAAAGTTGTTTTTTGGCTGTCTCTATTTTGAAAGACAGGCATTTTAGAATATTTTTTTAATGAATGGGTGAGTATGTGAATTGCATTCTCACCCATCCATTTTTCGGAAGCGCCGGAGAGGTGAGTAACCCTCTCCAGGGGCTTATGGTTAGGCTGCAGGAGGAAGGAAGGGGGAGACTTAGGGTTAGGCTATGGAAGGGGTGACTTAGGGTTAGGCTACGGGAGGGGAGACTTAGGGTTTGGCTACGGGAGGGGTGATTTAGGGTTAGGCTACGGGAGGGGAGACTTAGGGTTAGGCTACGGGAGGGGTGACTTAGGGGTAGGCTACGGGAGGGGAGACTTAGGGTTTGGCTACGGGAGGGGAGACTTAGGGTTAGGCTACGGGAGGGGTGATTTAGGGTTAGGCTACGGTAGGGGAGACTTAGGATTAGGGAGTGGGTTGGGGATAGAATACTTACTTACCTTTCAGAGCACTGTGTTCAGTGGCTGGCTGGGAGCAAATGGTCCTATCGAAACAGGGCCATTTGCACCAGTGACCCACATTCCTTCTAGACGGACGCTGGCTTAGATGACACTGGACCAGGAGAGAGAGAGTCGTCTTGCTGTCACTTCTCTCCTCCGGACAAACAAGCGGCTTCCATTTACTCATCAACGATTCCTTAGCTGCTGCATATGGATAATCAGGGCAGCGAGTCGCCGTGCAAGCAGAAATCATCACTTGATGGATTTTTCATTTAACAAATCAAGCTGCAGAGTGTCCTTGTGTACACAGCGCCGTCCCCAAGGAGCCCTCTCTGGATTCAAGATGTTGTAACTTTTTTATGAAGATGGTGGAAGAGAAGAACAATGCAAGCAATTAGCTTTACAGCCGAGCTGAGCTTGCCAAACTTTCGTTTAAGGAGAGTGATATATAACCAGTCTCTCCTGTGATTAAAACTACTCTTGGCGCATATACAGTATATATATATATTCATAGTAGTAAGATGGCACTCCAGACAATGGGGGTAGATCCAGAACTACGTTTGCTGTACGTTTACTCGCGTAGCGTATTTTCGTGTGCGTACCTTCTATACACTCCCCTTGTCACACCCCTTGAATGTACGTATTTTGACCAAGATACGCTTTCCAAACCCTACTTTAACTTTTGGCCACGTAACTGATGTCATCCACTCACGTACGTATGGGCAACACGTATTTACGCAGCTAAGCACGCCCATACTGTACACTTTAAATACAAACCCCCGCCTACATAACGTATTTCAGACGTATTTTGGACTCACGTAAAATTGGCACGCCCACACGTAAGGATTTACGCGACACATACGTGAATGGCCCATACGTTCACAATTACGCTACGTTATGGAGCGTATTTTCTATGATGCGCATGCGCAGTACTTACAAAAATGCGATTTTACGTCTCCGCCACACGTAAATTCGCTCACGAGCGTTGTTCTGGATCTGGCCCAATGTATTTGATAGTGACTGTGGTGCTCACACAGCTTCAGAAGCATCAATACACAATATCATGTCATCTTCAAAGAACGCATGTACGCAATCTACGTAGCGAAACGCTACATAGATAGCATAAAATATTTACCGCGGGTGCGCATTAGCGCTGAACTTATAAATAGGCACGTGACTTAAAAAATACAGCGTTGTGAATCGGGTCCTTAATGGCTTGTTAAAATCTCTGATATTACATGATATTGAAAAGAATGAAACCTCCTTTTTGAGCATATAAGTGTGGGTAAGACGATAAAGGGCTATTGAATGCTGCGGCTATCCATGTGGATTTATTAAGACTTTAGTCACCGGTGTGCCTTTATGCCTTTTTCATTTATTTTAGTAGTGTATCATTTCCTCAGCGCTGGTTTCTGCCTCTTTCAGTTCTTCTGGGTATTGTTTTTGGCGTTGGAGCCGTAGATGTGGGATGGGCTGCACACACCGGTTCTTTGCATCGCACGCAATTCCAGAACATCACGTCGCATCCTATTTTATCAAATATTTTTAAAAACTTTATAAAAGAAAATGAATAAAACTTAAAAAACATTATTTTACTATGTGGAAACATTGGACCGTGTTCACACTTAAGAGTGAGTTAGATGCGGACAGAACCGCGCCTAAATCACTCGTGCTGCCCCTAAATCGCCCGCTGTTTTTAGGTACTTTATGGCACTTAAGAGTGAAACTACGAACAGAGAATGCCTCGTAGAAAATCATCACGTCCCATCAGCTGGCCTCTAGATCGCGCCCAATATGTCCATGATTTGCGCACCTCTGAATCAACCGGTCTGAGAAGCCATCGGACACATTACTTCTCTGGAACATTTAAGGTAGTATTTACAGTAACTTATTACTAATGCCATACGTTTGCACTATTTATGTGTTTAGCAATACTGTATTTTTTCTCATACATGTGTAGAAATATTTCCCCGGTGTCGATGTTTTAGTTATATTAGTTTTACCCTCAGCAATGTTACTGAGTGGAAGAACTATGGATTCAGCACCATCAACGCTGTAGCCAGTGATTTGAATTTATTGACTTCTCTGTGTCTTTACAAGGACCATCTCTAATGCACGCGCTACATACTAATAAAATGATCGTTTACCACACGCATGCATAATTCTGCAGATGTCTGAGAGATGGAGTGACAATGCCACACAAAGTGACTGGTCAGCACAAGAGAAGTTCTGCAGAGGCAGCATCAGAATGGAAAGTTGTGTTGTGATAATCGCAGCGATCGATCTGTAGGTAAATAGCGGTAACAAAATCAACAGACGCTGTCCGGCTCCTAATTGGAGGTCATGCAGTGACTATGAAGGTTATTTGTGCCACGGTCCACACACTTACTAACACCTCAGTGATTGATTACAGAGTAATCTTTCTGGGTCCCCGTGTTAGGAATCCTGCAAGACATGATCTATAAAATGTGAATTATTCACAATGTGACCAGTGACATCCCTCGTACATGAACACAGATCAGGCTCAGGATTAATGAAGGTTCTATTACTGTTATACTTTCTTCTGTGTATATAAAGATTATTATAGTGGTGACCACACACTGGACCGGATGCATGGATGAGTGTCCACCAGCTGATGTGACCACTCTCTGTGTGTGTGCACATGCTCAGAACCGAAGAGCTCGCAGTCACGGGCGATTATGATCTGAGTGCAACTCGAGCGGCGGCGGCTTGCGTTCTAAGGGGTGTGGTAAAGGATGGAGGGACATAAACAATGTACAGTAAGGGTCCAGCAAGAGCACCCAATCCCGAGCCCATTACAGATGGGCCGTTCTTCAAAACATTTGCGCCAGCCCCAGGTCATATCTCAGTCCAGGAGGTGACCTTCTGGGACCTATTTCATACCTTCGGATGTGACACTTTGAACGTGTTATAAAGCTCCCACCTTGCAGTTTATGAGATGAGCGCCCCCTTTTCCAGCCACGTCCCCCTCTCCACAGAGCTTAACGCTAAGCTAATAAGTTATTTATAAGCAGCTGAGTATTGTCGCTCCTCTCCTGGTGTATCCTCCGTGGGTGCTGGGTCCACAGTTTCCCTATGCAACGCTCTAGCATTACAGCCCCTGCACCCAGGGCAGTTACACCACTTATCCTAGCTATTATTTACTGTATATGCTGTATTCACGTCAGTGATAGTAGACGCAGATTGGCATGTTTTACTAAGTTCTAAGTAAGTTTAGTTAGTTCTAAGTAAGATTAGTAAGTGATAAGTAAGATTAGTAAGTGATAAGTAAGATTAGTAAGTTATGTAAGTTTATTATGTTATAAGTAAGTTTAGTTAATTCTAAATAAGTTTATTAAGTTCTAAGTAAGTTTATTAAGTTCTAAGTAAGTTTATTAAGTTTTAAGTAAGTTTAGTTAGTTCTAAGTAAGTTTAGTAATTTCTAAGTGAAATAAAGTAAGTTCTGTAAGTTTAGTTAGTTCTAAGTAAGTTTAGTAAGTGATAAGTAAGTTTAGTAAGTTCTGTAAGTTTAGTTAGTTCTAAGAAAGTTTAGTAAGTGATAAGTAAGTTTAGTAAGTGATAAGTAAGATTAGTAAGTTCTGTAAGTTTATTATGTTATAAGTAAGTTTAGTTAATTCTAATTAAGTTTATTAAGTTCTAAGTAAGTTTATTAAGTTTTAAGTAAGTTTAGTTAGTTCTAAGTAAGTTTAGTAAATTCTAAGTGAATTAAGTAAGTTCTGTAAGTTTAGTAAGTTCTGTACGTTTAGTTAGTACTAAATAAGTTTAGCAAGTTCTGTAAGTTTAGTTAGTTCTAAGTTTAGTAAGTTCTGTAAGTTTAGTTAGTTCTAAGTTTAGTTAGTTCTGTAACTTTAGCTAGTTCTACAATCTATGAATAAAAGGCAAAATTAATTGTCTTATAAATGCAACTAAACCCCAGAAATACATTGTGAACTTCTCTAAAGATCTCCTATCCCTCTCCTGTGTGCTCTGCTATTAATTAATAAATCTGGAATCATTAAAATAACTACATTAAGACTGAATACTAATTACATTTAAAATTCTGTTTTATACACAAATTAATAGACGTTCAAGCATTAATGTTTAAATCTCACAGACACAATTATTCTATTCTATGATCATATTAAATACAAATACATGGTGTTAATGGGCCTGATCCAGACTTAACAGCTGATTTCATATGATAGCCTTTATTGCGGAATTTGATATCCAGAATTCCATACATGCGAGGGGATTGCCCGCGTCCTGCCTTGCCCCCCACGTACAGACCTTCTGCATGCAAGACCCTCCCTTAAATATTCTGCATGCGGTAGGTAACATATGAAATGCTAAATCCTATGTAAGGGCTTTGTAATACCCCCTCTGTACAATGACTATTCCGGATCCCACCCACCATGTGTGTCTCAAGCCCAGGGTAAGTGGTCCGGTGTTCTGTACAGACACTGAAGTCTCCATGGGATGGATTAATTCCTTTGTGCTGTGCAGCGCAGGTGATACTGATATGGAAATAGTCTGTTGTTATGCCCGATGGACCCAATTCACAGTAAAGTAAGACTGGAGGCGTATTCACGTCAGTGATAGTAGACGCAGATTGGCATGTTTTACAAAGTTCTAAGTAAGTTTAGTTAGTTCTAAGTAAGTTTAGTAAGTTATAAGTAAGATTAGTAAGTGATAAGTAAGATTAGTAAGTGATAAGTAAGATTAGTAAGTGATAAGTAAGTTTAGTAAGTGATAAGTAAGATTAGTGATTGATAAGTAAGTTTAGTAAGTGATAAGTAAGATTAGTAAGTGATAAGTAAGTTTAGTAAGTTATAAGTAAGTTTAGTAAGTGATAAGTAAGATTAGTGATTGATAAGTAAGTTTAGTAAGTGATAAGTAAGTTTAGTAAGTGATAAGTAAAATTAGTAAGTTCTAAACTTATTTAGAACTAACTAAACGTACAGAACTTACTTAACTTATTTAGAACTAACTAAAGTGCTTAGGGGGGGTGTCCAGGAGGCAATGTCCAGGGGAAAGTGCCCAGTGGGGAATGTCCAGAGGAAAGTGCCCAGGGGGAGTGGTTAGGGGAAGCGCCCAGGAGGGAATGTCCAGGGAAAGATCTTAGGGGGAGTACCCAGGGGGAGTGCTTAGGAGGAGTGCCCAGTTAGAGAGCGATTGGGGGGGGGAGTGCCCAGGGTGGAATGGACAGGGGGAGTGCTCAGTTGGAGAGCGCTTAAGGGGAGTGCCCAGGGTGGAATGGCCACCTCCAGGGGGAGTGCCCTGCTCTCCTACATGCAGACCATAGCCTCCACAGCGGGGGCTACTGTACAGAAAACTAGCTTAAATGTGAAGAAGGTCCAATGTCTCCAGGTCTCCTAGTGTCACACTATTGTATATTCAGAGCCATGTTGATGCATTTTTAGGACATGATTATGCATCATCAACTATGCATCATCACTTATTCTATATAAAGCATCATTGGTTCTGCAGTGCTGTACTGAGTATTTTTTTATGTCTGCCCCATTGAAGCTTACAAACTGAATTCTCTGACACACACACAGATAAGGGTTAACTGTATTTAGTGTTAGAGAAAACCAGGCCTTGTCCGGGAATCGATCTCAAGACTTCCACACTGGGAGGCAGAAGTGCTAACCACTTGAGCCAACATGCTGCTGGGTCTTTATGTCCTTTGCATCCTACAAATGAGATTCACATATAAGTGCAGCACATACATATTTACCTTCATACAGCACTCTCTTATTTGTATTTTATTTTTTTTAAAGAGTTTAATAAAAGGGACCTGGATGTTTTTGGAATTGACCAGTTTCAGGTTTAGGGTAATGAGGGGTTAATAGGTGCACTAAGTTATTTTTTCCCATTTCCTCTAATGCCCTTTTAAATGTTAAACAATACAAAATGCAAATGACTGTTTTCCCTTCTCACAACAGACAAATTATGCATCTTTAGTGCACAGTTCAGACAAAATGGTTTATGAATTAATTATTCTCTGCAGTGAACTGGTTAATGAACATAAATTGACCGAGAGAAAGCACTTACTGCAGCGACCTAGCAAACAAACATCAGATAAAAAGGAGAGAACAAAAAAAATGGTTTTATTCTAAATGTTTTACTAAAAAACCTCTTTCAGAATTGTTAAATTTGTTTATTCACCAACAAAAAAAACATTTTTATTTTTAATTTGAGAATTCATTTTACCATCTTGATAGAACGATAGAACATAAGACCCATTGAGTCTAATGAGCATTATGATTAAATCACTTACTTACAGATCAAAGAAGATTTTAATTATGTAAAGAAGTTGTTCTAAAACATAAAATGTTCCATTAAGCTACACAATTAATATATGCAATATTTATAAGCTTGGGAATTTTTTTTTCTTCCATTTTTTTTTTGTCTTTAAGAAAAAAAAAATCATTATTACCATTTACAAAATTCTATAAGACTGTGGGCAAGGATTGGCATGAAAAGAATACGTAATAAATCTGGGCAGTAAATTAAGCGTTTGAACAATGCTTTTATGACAAATATCTTTTTTGTTTTTATGCAACACCAAACACCTTGCAACCAGATGTTCATTAAAGACGCAGAACAATCCTGAATTCATATCCCCTGTCTTCCTACTCAGCATGGTGGCTCTTCAAATAAAAATAAGACAATTTAAG
>WWET01000311.1:55944-70242 GCA_011038615.1 Limnodynastes dumerilii
GGTGACCTTTCCTGTCCTTCAAACAGAACCAGCTCCAACTGCCGATCAATCAATAAGCATTGATCATGCATGACACAGGTGGGTATTAAGGTCAATAAGCGGTTACATCTTCACCATATGTTTAAGTATAAAACATTATCTTCTAATTTCAGACATAAAACATGTTGTCCAACAGTCCTCTCTGCAATATTAAAGGCAGAAATTAAAAATCACCTCTAAAATATTTAGGACGGGCTGCATCAAAGTGCTTGGCGGAGGTGAAATGAGTAAAAGTTTAACGGAATGATAAAATATGTAAGCTATATTAGTTATAATTTATTTTCAGGCGACATTTTACAAGAAAAGCAACTCTAGAGATTAGCGGCTTGATGACACTAAATAATGGGGAGGAATTGGACTACGGCAGGTAGGAGAGCAATTACTTAAAAATGATGAATACAAATTCACAGCTCTGAAACCAAATCCAAGAAGGTTTTTTTTTTTTTTTATTATTTTTATTTCTTGGGATTTGGCCAAAAAAACTGTAAAAATTCACGTTCTTTCTGCTCAGGTGGCTGGGAATACATCACGAAAACCACCAGACAGTGACCTTTCCTTGAATTTATTGGTTGAAGATGTAAGAAGTATTCGTTATTACACTTTCGCTGCGAGAGGATGGCGTTTCTACACATTTTAATTCCGAGGCTAATCAGGGGAGCCGTTTCTTCATTAGAAGGATGTCTTATAAAAGATGTCTGCTGTAAGGTAGAGAATATCGGCAGGTGAGGGAAGCGACTCGCAGAAAGGAGATAAAACATTCATGACGGAGGAGAAGGAGAAAGTTTGGAAAGTTTAGCAGAGCGGCAGGAGAGAGGCGCTTTATTCAAATAGGTCAGGAAAAGAGTGCACCAACGGCATAGACAGAGATTATCCCTGGCAAGGCATGCTGGTGCATGTAGTCTCACACAACCTGGGCTGCCGCAGGCTTAGGGGCTACAGTGGAGGATTGTTTGGAATATGTTGGGGTATAGTTAATGAAGCCTCGAAAGAGGGAAATTGGAAGAGTGATCTTTCCCAACCAATCAGAATCTCATTTTGTATAATGTGCTTGGTTAATTATAGCTACTGTACAATCTTATTGGCTGTTATAGTCGGCATCTCCTATTCCTATAGAGAAGTATCAATAGACACCCACCTAAGAGTATTTGGAAAGTTTAGAGTGAGGATCAGTTTAAGGTGGATTCATTTTAATTGCGCTTACACACACACACACACACACACACATTAGGGAATTCACTAACGCATTTCTCTGCCGCTTTTGCCCATTTTATCATGAAATGTATGTGTGGTATTATCACTGGACAATGCTGTGTGTCTAATGGTTTGCTTTTAGCAATTATTCACATCATGTGATACAGGAACAGACATAAAGACCCCAAAAATTACAGGTCTCCAGGGTTGGCTTGCAGTCTTCTAGGTAATGAAAACAGTTTTATATTAAGGATAAAAAAGGAATCTCTTAAAAGTGCTATAAATAATTCCCTGCAAGCAACTAAAAACACCCTTAGAGTGTCCAAAACTCTAAAAGACAATTTAAACAAAGCAGAATGGGTATGGGTGAAAAAAGACAGTACAAGGGTATAAACATTACAATCAAATAATATAAAAAATTGGAAGAAATTAAAATATAGACATTAAAAGTAAAAATACTAAGCGGCATACAGGTAAAAAAAAGTTTCTAATTTATATTAAGGTTCTCTACCTGTGAGAAGGAGATGCAACATACTGAACTACCAATATGGGGCGCTGAGGTTGGGACCAGCATGAAAGAGGTGTGGTCAGTATAGAGGGGGGTATATAAAGTATACCGATGGTGTGACTATCATGGAGAAATTATGCATATTAGATGGAGGGTGTGGTCAGCAGGGAGGGTGTGTGGCCAATATAAAAGGAGTTTGGCTATTAGACAGAAGGTGTGGTCAGCATCAAGCAGGGGATTGGTTAGTATTGGTTAGTATAGGTAGCAGGTGTGGTCTGCATGGGGGGTGTGGTACCAGCAGGTAATGGGCGTGTAGCCAGAGTAGAAGAACAGTCTTCATATTTTTCTGGTCTTTGGTCACGTTATTGCCCCTCCAGCCCCTTTCATACATTACACCCTAAACCTAATGTAGACTCACTCACTAAATCATCGCCACACACATTAAATGGAGAGACCCTAGAGGTCTTTATTACATACAGCTGACTATTATAATCCACAGCAAACTTCACATTACTTTAATATTTCCCAGATGATAATATTATCCTTTACTTTATTGTAACTAACCCTTAATGTACATTATAACATTATTAGGTAGAAGTGGGAGGGGAAAGGGGGGGGCATCCTCCGTGCGTAGTTTCCCTCTTAAGAAGGAAGCTACACATGGTAAGATAAGGTAGCACTATTGTACTCTTAAGTGCTATAAGGTGCCTAAAGGGTGCATTAAGTGCAGTTCTGTCCTCACCTCACTCAAAATGAAGTGTGAGTTCGGCCCAGTGTTGTTACATAGGGTGACGTGTTTTCCTCTCTGAGAACTGATTACAGTTGAAAGCAAAATATAATTGTTCCTCGTGGAATCAAAGTGACTTTCTGCACCGCATAGTATCCCCCTCCTCATTATACTGTTTATCACTGCTCCTCAAAGTGACTGCAGGTAGAAACGCGTCGGGTTTCATGATTAGATGAGGACCTTTAGAACTGACTGATCTCTAATTATTCTGATTTTTATTTTCTATAGACCATATTTCTATATAATATATCAGGGGCTATGAAGGAAGGTGACAAGATAGATATAAGAGCACGGTGAAAGGACAGAAATAACAGAACGGGAATGACATATAATATGAGAAAGATGATGGAGGAAAGGTAAGGTGACAAATGTGACAATGATGGGGACAGGAAACAGCAGCTTTTCCCCATAATATCTGCTTAATATATACTCTAAGCCCAAAGACTGATTTAGGGGTCAGTAAGTGCGGTTCTGTCCTCACCTCACTCAAAATGAAGTGTGAGTTCGGCCCAGTGTTGTTACATAGGGAGACGTTTTTTCCTTTCTGAGAACTGATTACAGTTGAAAGCAAAATATAATTGTTCCTCGTGGAATCAAAGTGAATTTCTGCACCGCACAGTATCCCCCTCCTCATTATACTGTTTATCACTGCTCCTCAAAGTGACTGCAGGTAGAAATGCGTTGGGTTTCATGATTAGATGAGGACCTTTAGAACTGACTGATCTCTAATTATGATGATTTTTATTTTCTATAGATCATATTTCTATATAATATATCAGGGGCTATATAATATATCAGGGGTGACAAGATAGATATAAGAGCACGGTGAAAGGACAGGAATAACAGAACGGGAATGACATGTAATATGAGAAAGATGATGGAGGAAAGGTAAGGTGACAAATGTGACAATGATGGGGACAGGAAACAGCAGCTTTTCCCCATAATATCTGCTTTATATATACTCTAAGCCCAAAGACTGATTTAGGGGTCAGCCATCATAATGTCACACATCACAAAAGTCTAAGGGCCCAAAACAATTGGACGCCAGCTTGGTCTGTGAAGCAGCAGGCAATGGAACGGTGTTACCATTCTGTACCATAGTCTTATAAAGATGGAGTGTTATTAAAGGATAAATCTATAGTGTAAATGATCTGAGCATCTGATTACAGCCTGCGATAATCTGCTAAACAACCTATAAAGCACACTCATTACTGGTCAATGTCAGGTGAGATTAAATGAAATTAAATACATTTCAGGTAATGTTTTATGTAAGGGCGACTTTTAAACAATCTGCTGTCTCTGAAAAACCTACACAAACAGTAAAAGAAAGTTCAATCAATGAAGAGGAGATACTGTGTATTCAAGCCCTGATCCAATGGATGGAAAGAAGCATTTGTGAGACTTCTACTGCCCCCTAGTGGATTATGTAGAGACCAGGATTTTATTTACTTGTAAATACAGCCAGACGATGATTAGTTTTTTAATATTCCAAATTATTCCAATGGATAAAAATCTATTTTTCTAATGTGCTTTTAAAAGTAAAAATAAAGACAGGCTGGTAATGGGTTGTAGTTACACTAGATCAAATAGCGAAAAAATTGCACAAACAGCTCTCATGTAGATTGTGTGTTTTTAATGTGTTAAATGAGTATTTTACTATTTACTGATAAAATCATGTGGAAAAAATAATCATAAAAACTTATGGGCAGTTTCTGACATCAAGAACTGCTGAACAAAAGCTATTACTGAAAGTCACAACGAGTTACAACTTTTTCAAAGGCTTCAATGGATCACAATGGGGTAGATCCAGAACTACATGTGCCGTACGTTTATTCGCGGTGCGTATTTTCGTGCACGTAAGTTTGATACACTCCCCTCGGCACACCCTTTGCACGGACGTATTTTGTCAAGATACGCTTCCCAAACCCTACCTTAACTTTTTCATACGTAACTGCTGTCATACGCACACGTACGTATGGGCTGAACGAATTTACGCAGCTAAGTTTTGGAGTAACGTAAAATTGGCACGCCCACACGTAAGTATTTACGTGACACATACGTGAATGGCCCATACGTTCACAATTACGCTAAGTGAATGTGCGTATTTTCCATGGTGCGCATGCGCATTGCGTTCTAAACAGCGATTTTACGTCTCCGCCACGCGTAAATACGAAGTGTTGTTCTGGATCAGGCCCAATATGTTTACATAAACACCTCTGTTCTCCAGGTATCACATTAAAAGTCTAAAATCAAATTCAAGTGCAGCGTCATTATAGCGAATTCTTCTAATTTTAATGATTTTCAGGAAGATGCAAAAAAAAAGAAAAAAAAAAGAAAAGAAAAGAAAGAATACACTTAATATATAAAGGATTTAAGAGAATGGTATATCTGAGGGTACATCTGAAACAAAGTGATATATATTGTTTTATACAATCGTATCATGAATATATATATTTATTAAACTATAGATTGAAAAATTCAGGGTCAGGCTGTGGAGGAGGGAGATTTAGGGTCAGGCTGCGGAAGAGGGAGATTCAGGGTCAGGCTGCGGAAAAGGGAGATTTAGGGTCAGGCTGCGGAGGAGGGAGATTCAGGGTCAGGCTGCGGAGGAGGGAGATTTAGGATTAGGCTGCGGAGGAGGGAGATTCAGGGTCAGGCTGCGGAGGAGGGAGATTTAGGATTAGGCTGCGGGGGAGGTGGGTTTAGGGTAATAGACGGGGAGGGGAGGGTTAGGGTAATAGAAGGGGAGGGTTAGGGTAAGGATTAGGGAGTGGGTTGGGGTTAGAATCCTCACTTACCTTTTGGATCAATTGCTATGCCTCCTTTGAGGCAGTTTCGACCTAGCTGGGAGAGAACGGCCCTATCGAAATCTCGTCGGGGACCCCCACCTGTATGGCGAGATGGTGAATATACCTCCTAATTCTTTCATTTTTCACTTTTTTTCTTTTACACAACCAGAGTGTTTTAGTTATTGGCATTTCCGTGTTTATAGAGCTGCCTTAAGTGATCTTATTTCAGAGTTCTGTACACAGATCCGATATCATCTGGTGTGATTATTTCCTTATAAGGGGACTTGCACATGTTTATGGAAGCCCCTTCCTTTATTACGTGTGATCCGGTCCTGTCAGCGTAATCTTTATGAAAGTGCGGACATTCTAACACATAAAATCATAGCATAATAGTATATAATAGTGTAACCAGAAAGTAAAACATGGAAACGGGAGCACCTGCTTCGGGGAGGGTGCATGCTGGCCTATGTTTAGACTCCGTATCCTTTAGAATAAATTATTTACTTTATATTAAGTCGGCCCAAGGGACTGAGTTAATTGAATTGAAAGTTAGAAAAAGCAATAACATTCATGTGAATGAATGGGAGCTTATGTCCGAGGTCGGAAGCAGAAGAAACGGAAAGAGTTAAAATAGAAGCATCTTTCAAGGTGAAATGTCGCTCGTCTGAAGGGAGTCTGACGGCAATGACTTGAAATATACGGAGCACCGGCAGATAGACGCAATACACCAGGGAATCACAGCTGTATAAGTGTTGTGGGTTCCTGAGGAGCCTGAACAGCAAGACTGGCCCTAGATAAGGACCCCCTGGAAAGCATGAAGGGCCCTTGATAAAGACCATGGAGGGCCACACAAGACCATGGAGTGCAAGATTGATCCTAGATAAACACACACTGCAGCCTGACCCTAACCCTCTCTCCCCTGCAGCCTGACCCTAACCCTCCCTTCCCTGCAGCCTGACCCTAACCCTCCCTCCCCTGTAGCCTGACCCTTACCCTCCCTACCCCGCACAGAGAGTTTACTCACCTGTCCTTTGGTCCGGCGATAGCGGTGCCGGAGGGGTGGCGAAGGGATATAGTCATTTCCGAAAGAGGATGGGTGATGTTTGCCAAAAGGCATACTCACCCATTCTGAATAAAAAAGTAGAAAGTGGAAAGTATTCGAAAATCTGATTTGCGAAAAAGGGAAATCTGAAAGTTCCTTTTCAAATGTCCCTTTATCGCAAATCAGATTTTCGTGCCGGAGAATGCAACTGCCCAGGAAGTTTAATTGAACTTTCCATTAATTAATAAACCTTCCATTTCCCCAAATAATCACATGCTTAAAAAGATTACATGCTACAACGCTACACGAAGCCAAGGATTTCTTCCAAAAAACTCATCCCAAATCCCGCTCAATACACACATTTCTGCTGCTCTCTGGATGCTCGCATTATAAAATAACATTCTAGCGGAGAATTCCAATATAGCCTCATAATAATCATCATCATCATCATCACATATAAGCGCCTTAAGGCAAAATAATTGCAGCAGAATTTCAAGTATCAGACGTTTGTTTGTTCATTCACTTGTTTCTTAACTTAAACCCCCCTTCTATTTATGGTAAAATACAGAAACGCAGATAGGACACCTTGCTTTGTGCCGCAGAGACGCACGGCATTAATATTTAAGTGACAAGAGCTGTGGCCTCACAACCCATTTATATAATTAATGTTTACAAATGAATAAGCAGGACACGAGCAGAAGAATGTCCTTTATTGCTTACTATGTATATTGGATGAAAAGGGAACAGAGCGCTATTCAGACCTGTAGCAATATAAGAAGGACAACGTACAGAGCGCCGTGCAGGGTGACTGTCGGAGTCTGTCTTATAGGGACACGGTGCTGGTGGGTTACTACAAGGCGCTATAGGGGAATCTGCTAATGATATAAGTCGCCCCAGTAAAAAGGTGTAAAAAGCTCCTCTTCACCTATCTACAGACAGGAATCTGTAACCAGATAGACAGATCACAGAGTAATACGAGCGTTCAGGTGAAAGGGGAAAACAATCAGGTTCTACATATGAGGTTTGTGGTTACTGGGATTTATTGATTATCTTCCTCATCATCCAAGATTGTCCCTCTGACATGATGCATAAAGCATGTTCATTAGAAACATAAGATGTCGGTGTGTGTACAAGTATATGAGTCTGTATGTATGTATGTGTGTATGTATGTGTGTATGTGTGTGTATATGTATGTATATGTATGTATGTATGTATGTATGTATGTATGTATGTATGTATATGTATGTATATATGTATATGTATGTATGTATGTATGTATATATGTGTGTATGTATGTATATGTATGTATGTATGTATGTATGTATGTGTGTATGTATGTATGTATGAGTGTGTATGTATGTATGTATGTATGTGCATGTATATATGTAAGTATGTTCTATGTATGTATATATGCATGTATGTATGTTCTCTGTATGTATGTATGTATGTATGCATGTTCTATGTATGTACATGGGTATGTTCATTATAATCAGTGATGTCAATGACATTTGTCCTGTGTATATCACTGCAGTTACGGTGGTGATATATAAACAATAATATAGATTCCTATGGAGTGTAAGATCCCCCCCACTCTGTCTGTTACGACCCAGTCTTGTTTTATAGCGATTGTTCAAATGGTAAAGCGCTACACAATATAATGTCGCTATATAACGACCTGTTAATCAATGAGTAATACATTAATATTTACTGTCAGAAGCCAACCTTTACCCAGATAGAGAATTAGAAACTGCCCCTGGTCCCTGCATGTGGCCTGGAGAAAGAGCAATACCAGATAATCTCCCTCCCCAGGTGCTACATATTGTGTCATAAAAATATGAATTTTAAGGAAAGACATATATTGCAGTCTGTTTATATGAGGGAGAGGAGATGACGATCTATCGGCTGTTTGGGAGAATTGTCACCGGCAATATATAACGTAACTCAATGGCCCAGAGCACATCTAAGCTGCCTTTATTTATTTAGGATGTTCAAAGTTTCAAAGGCTGATGTTTAACACAATGACGACGAAATCTATCACCCTCTACCTGGGACTGAGATGACTCCAATCAACAAGTCTTTTCCTCAAGAATAACGGATCTATCACCTGTCCTTGACCAGGTGGAAACAACCAGCGACAATGTTCCTCTTAACCTCCCGGAGACAAAGCGTTCCCTGTCTCCCGACCAGCAAGAAGGATGTCACCAGTAACAGGATTTTATCTGCAGAATTTCACCAATAAAACAGCCGGAGACTTTCTGCTTCATGGGATTAGTGAGGAGGATTGCAAAATAGACCATAAAACCAAATGAAATATATAGGCCAAGTTTATACCTTAATTGGTGGCTTCCATGAGACGCCGGTGCACGATCCAATCTGCCAAGAAGCAAATGGGACCAGCTTAATTATCGTTTACTGTTTATTTAGGAGGCTATTAATGATCAGTGAGAGCAAAATGACTTTTTTTATAGCCTCACCCCAGAATTAGTGCACATTGTTTTTAACAATCTTAACTTACTATGACACTGCTGTGAGTAGCAGCTCCTAAAACCTCCTTTTTGTATATGGACGAATAGAAATGTGACATTAAAAATTCAATTGCGCTGTGTTCCAAGAGCATGGCCCTCCAGCAGAATGACACAGACCAACAAAAAAAAACACACTGTAACAAGGAGCAGGAAATAATGACCCACATCTTGCTCTGGGAGGAGGAGGTATATAAAGCCAGAGCACAGGTGTAGGAGATCAGGACACGGGCCTGTAATTAGTCCAACAAGAGTCCGACAACAGCAGCCCATAGGGGCAGGTAGCAGTAATGTCCACAAATCATAAACAACCAGTCCAAAACTGCCCTTACAGGCGAAACAAGATAAGCCAGTCCAATCATCAATTTAGTGTAAGATTTAAGATATTCTTATCCCAAGCAGGCTTAAATTGTTCTACTGCGTTACCTCAGCCACTTCAGATGGGAAAATAACTACCCTTTCAGTGAAATTATTTTTCTGCACATTTCCTCTAAACCTACCACCCTCCAGTATAAACACATGCCTTTACCTTTGAATAATGCCCCTCTACTGTGCCTGGTTACACCACTTTAAAAGTTAATATTATTACCAAACACCCTTTTCTGCTCCAAGCTATACATGTTACTTCCTCGTCTTTCTTTGCATGTTGTGTGACACAGGCCATGCACCATTTTACTCTGCTCCAAGCTATACATTTTACTTCCTCTAGTCTCTCTGTATGTTGTGTGACACAGGCCATGCACCATTTTAGTTGCTCTTCTTTGCACAGTCTCTAATGTATTTATGTCTTTCTGGAGATACGGCTCCAGCACTGACCCCAGTATTCCAGGTGAGGCCGCACCAATGACCTATACAGGGACATTACTACTTCCCTCTGCTACTAATTCCTCTCCCTATACAACCAAGCCTCTGATTTGCCTCTCTCATTTCATGAAGTGGAGACGGTTTACCATGAGTGAAGAAGGGACACAGTCAGTACTCCAGTTATTATTAACCATGCGTGTCGGCATAAAATAGGACACTGAGACCACTGTACGCACATCTACACATCTGACCTGCTCTTTTTAAATAGAATGTTAAAACGCATATTCTTGGAAGCATCCATTGAATTCTGCCAACACATCATGTTTAACACGCCAGCCTAGCCCAGATTTTACCCGTCACCTCACATTAGTCTGTCATGCCACTGATGCAAGATGATGTGACTTATGACAATGCCATCTCAGCAATAAAATTTGACTTAAAAGGTAATTTTCTTTTGCAAAGAGATAAAAAAAATTACATCCAGCAATATTTCTTCAGACTTTAAATAAATTATCAGACAATTGGATTTGTTGGTAAAAGTTAGTTAAATCACAGATAACTTTATGGACGGGATGCTCAGACCTCCTCGTGCATTTTCAGGTCAATCGCCTCTTACTTATTCAAATTTATATTGACTGGGTTTGGAAAGCGAAGTTGACAAAATGATTAATTAGTCTCCAGCCATTTGCTTCTCCATAGTCTAATAGAATTAGCAGAGCTGAAGTTCAACTTTAAACGGCATTATGATCCTCATATTAAAAGTGTCAGATTATATTTTTCAGCGCCGGCCAAATCAATGATGACGACTTCAAATTTATGATAAAAGAAGAAGAAAAAAAAGAGAGAGACTGACAATTTATGGAATCCTATTCATAGCGCTTAAAGTGTCTTAGACTAATTAGGAGAAGGAACGCACTGGGCAGTTACAGAGCTATAACTTTAGCTAATAAAAGAATCGCTCAGAAACAGAGCTGGGACGTTTAAAGAGCACGTCACCTGGCAGCCATTTTGTGAGCTACAGTAACAGACGTAGAAATGAAGGCGATCAATTCATGAGGAATAATCAGAATTATTTTACTAAGGACCGGATCCATTTCCCCTCATTTTCAAGCATTAGAATCGGCTTTATTTCAGTTTTGCGTCTTGCGCAAGTAGGCGTGGTTTGGTATTATAATGTATCGTATAAACAGTCCATCAGACAAATGCATTGACGTCATTTTACCTTTGCACAAGAAAATTAATGGTGGAGAATGGCTATTTGACGTCCTGTGTGTCAGGGAGTAGTCAGTGGTGCTGTGTCATGTATATGGCGGATCTGTGAATGTGGATTCCCAAGAAACCATTACGCGAGATCCGATACAAAGGTACTGTAGAGTTTATGTAGGTCCTGAAGTCAATGGATCTGATTCACAGTTAAGAAAATGCGGCTTTTTAGGTGCGTATATTTGAGAAGGGATATACTGTGCAGACATAGCACCTTAATATACGCAATTTACACAGGACTTAAGAACGGGACACTCTGAATCACCATTACACACCTATTTGTTCTAGGTTCCTAGTGACTTAAGAATGAAGGGGCGTGCCGGGAAAACTTAAGAAGGAAGATAAGAAGATTGGGTGGAGGGAGGCATTTATATGGGGAAATCTGGGCGCAGTTAGGCAGAAACATTCTTAATTAGCCGTCCTACGCACACAACTAAGAACCTAAAGATGAGGAGTCCAATGGAATTCGTATGTCAGTTAAGAAGCTGAAAACTAGGGGGGAGGAATCAGGGGAGGCATCTCGCTACTAGTTGCGTATAATTAAGAACCTAAATCATTCTTAAGTGTGAATCAGGTCCAATGTTAGCAACAGATGAATGGTTTGTAGATTACAGACAGGCTACATTCTGATAGAACAAAACAAGAGCATGTCCCGCACCAGTTTAATACATTTATCTCAACGTGATATTCCACATAGTTACTCAATACTCCTGTGGAATGGGTGCTACTCAATGGTAACCATATAGTAAGAAAGAATGTAAAGAATCCAACAAGAAACTTTAAGACCACATATATGAGTGCACACCAAATCACCAATCCCATTTGTATCAATAGAAACCTTCTTTATTCAGTACAAAATTCATGTGTCCTAAAAATTAGACTCCAGACAACATAAACACACATAATACAAACATATAGTAAAAAAGAACAGAGGGATCCCGTCTCAGCATACATTCTGATAGATATTGGTTCACAAAATGGCCGTCTTCACTGTGCAGCGATGAAGGGTGCAGGGAGGTCCTATGAATGGTGATGCTGGAAGGGATCATAAAGATGGATCAATAAGAAGAAATTCTGATTAACAGGGTGTCCAGGTTCAGTCCAGAGATGCAGGGGGAGCCTGGAAGGGGTCAAGAAGGAATCCAGTCCAGAATTTCATAACCCAGATGTAAATCACAGGTGCATTATGATCCCGTGGACAGGGAGTCGGGAAACATCTCCACTTTTACACACCCGCAGCTTAGTAAATCTGCCCATAATAAGAATAAGATGAAGAGGACGGTCTCTCTGTATAATGTTTAGGGACCTGGAGAAAGTGAAGCGCTGCAGATATTCGATCCTTCCGCTCAGGTCCTATAGAAACATAGAGAGTGACGGCAGATAAGAGCCACGCGGCCCATCCACGATAGACCTGCATTGGTCATGAGCTCAGCATTTCTTCCTCTGTGCTATTAGATACCAGTCTCAAGCAGAGGCGAGGGCATGGGCAGATTTCTGGGTAGAGGGCACCGCCTCTTGCGGCTGTTCTTCATCCATCTGCCAGGTTGTTGATAAACAGCGCTAAGCGCTCAGAGGTTCCGTGTGCTGCTTATAAACACTCTGCCAGCAGCTCACAGCTTTGCGATTAAGCCGGCTTTGAGATCCGTCAAGGAGGAGCGACAGCAAGCGCTAAGCTGTCAATTATAATAGAAATCTACCCCCCTCCTCCCCCTCGCTGCAGGGGCCTAGGAGCAGACGGATGGAAATTTGTCCTTCGTTCTTATACAGTAAATATTCCAAAGTTATTGTGCCAGAATCAAACACAAAAGATGGCGTCCAGCGCAAAGACTGGGGGGTTCAGGAGCAAGCGTTTATCTGTATGCAAATGTCAGTCACATGACAGTCACATGACGCCACGTTCTCAGTCATCCGCAAGCAGGATCATTCCCCTGTGACGGGCAGGACGGACACCGGGGGATTCTCTGTAACAGGACAAAGCAAATGTGCAAAATATATCATCCAGCAAATGAAATAACTAATAAATGAAATGGATTTAAATACATATATATCATTTTTGAAGCACCAATATCCCCACGATTTCCTTGGCTGCTGACACTAAACAGGCAGCATTTCCAGACCTTTATACCTCTTCATATAATCCAAATGAAACCGTGTGAACTGCTCCTTGAACAGAAGGGTCTATTTACTATAACAGGGTCACATTATTCTCCTTTCTCCTCTGTAACACTCCTTCCACCGCACAGTGGTGAGTTAGAGGGCCGGATACTCCTGTATTAACGATCTGCGATTTACGTACCTACTACACGCAGCAACACAATAAATCCGGCCTCAGACTGGAGCCACCCGAGGCTACTTTCCATGAGGAATTCACTATTTGTAGGGTGCGTGGGCTCAGAAGCGAAGTCACGGCCGATTCAGACCTGAGCGCGATGCGAGCGGTGGCTTCTTGCGTTCTAAAGGGCGTGTTGAGGAACGAAAGGGGCGGAGGGATGTTGTCAATGTACAGTAAGGGACCAAGCAAGGGCAGAGCCGATCACAGACGTAACACACAGTTACAGAGGGTCAGAAACTGCTGGTAAATATTTTCTACAACAGGAAGAAAAAGAAGATTTTTTTTCATGATTTTATTAAAAATGTTGAATATTATTTGCTATTATTTTGAGTCATTTACAATGTGACATAAACCATATCCTCCATTTACAGTCCGCAGCTCACTGCACCTTATCTTGCACAACGTGTTTGAACATTGAGCTCAGCTCCTGTCAGCCAGAGGTTATATGTGCAGATCGCAAGCGGCCGTCTCTCTATTACTAATGTACACACGCGTGACGATTTACAGGAGGATTTGCGTGATGATTTGTATGACGATTTGCGTGACGATTTGCGTGTAGATTTGTGTAAAGATTTACATGACGATTTGTATGACGATTTACATGACGAGTTGTGTAAAGATTTGCGTGTAGATTTGTGTAAAGATTTGTAGATTTGTGTAAAGATTTGTATAAAGATTTGTAAATTTGTGTAAAGATGTGTGTGGATTTCTGTAAAGATTTGTGTAAAGATTTGCGCAACGATTTACATGACGATTTGTGTAAAGATTTGTGTAAAGATTTGTGTAAAGATTTACATGACGATTTGTGTAAAGATTTACATGATTTGTGCAATGATGATTTTAAAGATGATTTTAAAGATTATTTGAAAGATTTATATGACGATTTGTGCAAAGATTTGTGTAAAGATTTGTGTAAAGATTTGTGTAAAGATTTACATGACGATTTGTGTAAAGATTTGTGTACAGATTTACATAACGATTTGTGTAAAGATTTGGCTAAAGATTTACATGACGATTTGTG
>WWET01000311.1:120763-132871 GCA_011038615.1 Limnodynastes dumerilii
GTGTGTGTGTGTTCTCCCTGTGTCTGTGTGGAGTGTGTATGTTCTCCCTGTGTCTGTGTTTAGTGTGTGTGTGTTCTCCCTGTGTCTGTGTGGAGTGTGTGTTTTCCCTGTGTGTCTGTGTGGAGTGTGTATGTTCTCCCTGTATGTTCTCCCTGTGTCTGTGTGTTCTCCCTGTGTCTGTGTGGAGTGTGTATGTTCTCCCTGTGTCTGTGTTTAGTGTGTGTGTGTTCTCCCTGTGTCTGTGTGGAGTGTGTATGTTCTCCCTGTGTCTGTGTGGAGTATTTATGTTCTCCCTGTATCTGTGTGGAGTGTGTATGTTCTTCTTGTGTCTGTGTGGAGAGTGTGTGTTCTCTCTGTGTCTGTGTGGAGTGTATGTTCTTCCTGTGTCTGTGTGGAGTGTGTATGTTCTCCCTGTGTCTGTTTAGTGTGTGTGTTCTCCCTGTGTCTGTGTGGAGTGTGTATGTTCTCCCTGTGTCTGTGTGGGTTTTCTCTGGGTGCTCTGGTTTCCTCCCACACTCCAAAAACACGCTGGAAGGTTAATTGGCTGCTGAATAAATTAACCCTAGTGTGTGTGTGTGTGTGTGTGTGTTAGAATGTAGCTTCAATGGGACAGGGACTGATGTGAATGTGAAATATTCTCTGTAAAGCGCTGTGTAATCTTATAGCATTATATAAAAACCTGTTAAAAAATAAAATAAATCTGGTCTAATGGCCCTGTCCAGTAGAAAGAGAATGAGAAAGCTTTGACATTTCTTGATGAGAAGATAGATTTCTTGCAATAACAGCTGATTTATTGTTTATATGAGTTTTATGTGTTATTAAATTGTCGTTTGATTTCTTTCTATGTTTTATTATGTTACCCAGAAGCAGGGCCAGATAAGGACCAACCGATGCCCTGGGCAGAGAAATATCCCCATCCATTGCCTGACTGACAAGATGGTAATACTTAATAATAAGGGCTGAATGTGAAATAAGAGATGAAAAATTCTGTTTCGTTCCAGACCAGGCCCCTCAGCTATATTACATCTTTTTATTTCATTTTACTCGAAGAAGACCAAATAGCAGTAAGAAATATAAGCAAACGACTTCCTTATATCTAGAACTACAGAAAAATGCAAATTCTTTAACAATATTTTTTTTATTTATTTTGCCAAATAATATTGTTATAAGGGAAAAATGTAAATACAACATATCTTTTGATATAGGTCAGGTCAAAGTAGGTCAGTTTTAGAAATAACATATTCTAATGAAAAAAATGGAATTCTTTGTTCAGAATAATATTTGTTTTATTTCATAGTTTTTTGTGGAGGACCTGGTTCTATACCATTTGGATCCTGCAGGTGGCACTGGCATAAACTCAGTGGTGCCCCTTTCTCTTGGTGCACTGAGCAGGTGCCTATGTTGCCTATCCAGAAATAGTACAAGAAACTCCATCTATCGTCGGATTCCTGTGAAGTTGGTTATCACATTTTTTTTTACTCTTACCCAGACAGCTTTATGGCTGATCCACCATACCGTATCACGTAAGTGACGCTGTCATGTATTCCGGAACAAAGCGCAAGGCTCAGCGCAGTCCAGGGACGTGGGGAATTCCGCTATTCTGACATTTTAGAAGTAAAGGTGTTTTATCTGCATGCGATATTTACTGGCAATCACTTAGTCCAATAAACGTAACATATAGAACCCCAGATAATGTCATCAGCCAAACTCGATAAAATGATTACAAGCCTCAGATGTTTACATTTAAGATCTAATTTTCTCAGGAAAGTGCATATAACCAGGTAAAGGAATTCCACTATCATTCTCAAGAGACTTTTACATCCATTAACATGGCTCTTACGTTATATGAAGTGTGATTAATCTCAGTGTAGTAAAAATAATGGAAATGTTATGGCTTTCTAGGGTATAATATGGTCACTGTCTGTTCTCTTGGCTTTTAATAAATGTATCTTCTCTTTCTATCTCTCCTTAGATATAACACACGTACAGGGAGCAGGGGATTTAATATTGTTACAGTTAAATAGGTCTGACTGCATAGTCCTTAACACTATACCCCACCTCCCACCCATCGGGGTATTATATGGGGTAATTAGGAGAGACTGCACGGTCCCTGGCAGCACACCTCTCCTGTATATTATATGTGGTCATTATGCCATCTCACACCCTCCAGGCTATACACATCTGTTCCATTACATATATTCCTTAATTCTTACCCCCTCTTGTATCTGGTTACAGTCCTTGATTTACATGAAAGCTGCTATTATATCCCCCCTGGCCCTTCTCTGCTCTAAGTTATACATTTTTAGTTCATCGCGATGATGACATGAAAAACAAGTTTTTGCAATAAAATCCGGTCATTTGTTTCCGGACCAGAGCTGAAAGCAGATGGAACTGAGGACTCTTTACATCAAAAGCAATATATATATATATATATATATATATATATTAAAGTCTAGGCCTTTTAAATGAACTCTTCTGTTTTCATTACATTGCAGCATTGACCTTTAGAGAGGAGCAATGTGCTGTGTACAACCACAGGACCGACCTCTTTAAGGGATTCCCGTCTCCTATGGACTGGGTGCCCCGTTACAATGGAATTGCAAAGAAGGATCAATGTAAACTCACCTGCCAGTCTCGTCCTTTGGGCTACTACTACGTCTTGGAACCAAGGGTAAGTGTGAGCCTGAATATTAGCTACACTGGCATTTAGCATAGAATCAGAGCATTGGTTTGGAATCTTGTGTCTACTGAAGACATGACTGAGGCAGGAGAATGCAGCTCAACGGTTTTTGACCTTTTCCTTGTTGCAGGTGGCAGATGGCACCCCTTGCTCTCCCGACGCTACCTCGGTGTGTGTCCAAGGACGCTGTGTACACGCTGGCTGTGACCGTGTCATTGGGTCGAAGAAAAAATTTGACAAGTGCATGGTGTGCGGAGGAAGCGGCTCTGCCTGTACAAAGACTTACGGATCCTTTGCTAAACCCAGGTGAGAACCGGACATAGTTCCATAAAACGTGCGATAAATAAATTATTTCGTGCCAGCAGAGGAGCAAGTACAAGACAAGAGGCAAAACTAGCAGGGTCTCCATGAGGAACATCTACAGCAACTACAATTAATGGGCCTGATCCAGAACTACGCATCATAGAGAATTTACGCGTGGCGGAGACGTAAATTCGCAGTTTAGAACGCACTGCGCATGCGCACCATAGAAAATACGCACATTCACGTAGCGTAATTGTGAGCGTTAGTACACTCAGCGCTACATCGTAGGTCTGGATCAGGCCCTTAGTCTCTTCTTTTGATTGATGTGCAAATCTCAGAGTGCCACCACAGTTGGAACTATATGCATGGCTTCGAGTATAGCTGCTTGAGCACCTGAGTACTATACATATACTGCATGGAGTGCCATCCATTTATTATATATATATTATATATATATATAGCATTTATATATTTAGGAAAACACTGCTGTCCCTATCGAAATAAAGCTGTTTGCAACGGGGACCCACACCCTCTTCAGACTGCTTGTATGCAACATAAAAATAGAAGTAAATCCTGACAAAACCATTTTAATCTGCAAGGAAAGTATATTTAAAGTGAGGTAAGAGATGATGTTTTGTAGCTTAACTCTCACTAAGTTTAAAGATAAAGCTGCAATATTTATGTGCAATAAGCAAATCTTTCCGACACTTTCTCTGAATGAGATGAAGGAAGAGACAGTCGGTCAAAGGTTTGCAAACAGACAATCACGATATCCCAGCTGGGGAGGTGAGAAAATGTCATGTTGTTCTGTTAGTCTCTTTGGATTGGATGCTAAAATCACATTCTAATGCAGTCAGATGCACCAGTAATGGTTACGGAACACAAGGCTAAGATATCTGAACAATCGTGTAAACACGACGCAGACCAATCCCCTCACAGCACCGGCTTCCGATATCGAGGGTCTACCTTAACGCTGATCAGTCTTGTGATTGTCAGATGCCTTCGGCGTAATACTGTACATTATATTATTATATTATATATTATTATTATTATATTATAATACCAAGTCCCGCCCATTGGATCCACAACTCCGCTCCTTACGTTCATAAAGGTCACAATGTCTTCTGATTGGGTAGCATGGATGCACGCGCAAAATAGGGCGCAATCAGATGCAATCGCTCCGATAAATAGCGCAAAATGTGATCTTGGGGCTTTTATTATTCTAGATTCTTATTTTCCATGATAACAGTTTGTTTCCCGGCATCTCTGTGGAATGGAGACGTTGGGGATAAGTAGCTGATGTGTTTGTCCTCAGCGTTTGTTGGGTGAGTCTCACATCCCGCTATTATCTCTGCTTAAAACAAATTGTTAAATTGGACTCTATCGACCAGACGGAGCCTCAGGACACATCATCTCGTGTCCTTTACAGACTGAAGGACAAGGAAAGCGGAGTTTGGTCGGTCACGGATGGCTGCAAGAGACAAAGAAAATAAAATGACTTTCTACCGTGAAATACATAGCGGTGTCTATGCCCAGACGGGGGAAGGTCAGATGCGCGAGACGATATTGTACGTTGCAGAAGCAAAAATACTCTCACACAGTGGCTTGTGCAGAGACACAATAAAAAACTAATTATCTACAGGCTTAAAATCCCCCCAAACTTTGCTCCTAACTTTACATGCAATATATTTATAATTCCCATAGTATCAGTCTTAAGACTATATCTAGATGAGGATACGTGAGCTTTACGTGAGAACGCAGCGTAAGGTTCTACTACTGCGATAGGAGCTACTTGTGCAACAATGACATTCGTCCAGATCTGCTCCTTAAAGTCCTAAAACATAGAAATTAATAATAAGCGTCATATAATATGTACAAATCTTTTTTATTCTACGTTATTAAAGCCAATCAGCCAATCAAAAGTAGGTAGTTAGGGCATGTGACCTTTATTGTCTGGACCATTTTACAATCTCTCTGCTGACCTCTCACCTACTAGGGGTGTGCGATAGGGGCGGTGTGATGGGAGTCCCCGCCCCAAGGGCTGTCAATGAGAAGTAGAGACAGCCGAGAGTTCCTTTTCGGGTGTCTCTATTTCGAATGGCAGCCATTTTATATATTTTTTATGAATGGGTGAGTGTGCCGATCATATACTCACCCATTCATAAAAAAATATATAAAATGGCTGCCTATTCAAAATAGAGACAGCCAAAAAGTAACTTTCAGGAAGAGCCACCGCCGGAACACCAGAGAGGTGAGTGACCGTCCCAGTGGACTTTTAGGCTTAGGGAGAGGGTTAGGACTAGGCTCTGGGGAAGGGAGGGTTATGGTTAGAATCAGGCTGCAGGGAAAGGAGACTTAGGGTTAGGCTTTGGGGAAGGGACGATTAGGGTTAAGCTGCAGGGAGGGGAGGGTTAGGCTGCAGGGAGGGTTAGGGGTAGGGTTAGGGTAATAGAAAGGGAAGGGTTAGGGAGAGGGTTGGGGTTAGAATCCTTACTTACGTGTTCGGTGCTCCAGGGAACGATTGCTATACCTCTTTGATGCAGAATCAATTGGTTTTCCAGCCAGTTTCGGAATAGGGCCGTTCTCGACGGGGACCCACACCCAGGGTGATGGGCCTGGGCACAAAGTGGTTGCAAGTAAGTTAAGTTTTTAAGGTTAAGTTGGTTACTGGCTCAAGGTTGGGGGCGCGATTTTTCTTTTTTGCCCCTGGCACTAAATTGTCTATTTCCAGCTCTACAAACCACGGAGATACCCCACCCTAAGGCCTATGGGCCGGATGCAGACCCCCCTTCCCCTGCGTTCTCCGTACACATGGAGGTCAGGAGTATGCAGGGAAGAGGTGAGAGAACTCCCTGACACTCCCCTCTCAGAGTTACACTGCCATAACGCAACCTTAAATGTCCCGTGCCGATCAGCGCTCCAAGAGACATATAGCTGGCGCATGTGCACTGTCCGAAAAGCAGGACCGCAGCTTGAGGCAGTTGGGTGTCGGATGTAAGTCTGAATCCTTTCCTATGACTCACGCGATCAGAAAAAGGCACATTGTAATACCAAATCCCCTCCACTTGCTAGTGAGAACCGGATGTCTATCAGTGGCGGTCATACCCGCCATTGTTCTTATGTTTTGATGCGTTAGAATGAGCTGCAGACATGGGGTCGTATTCACACCTAAGATGCTTCTGCTTCTTAGGTGCGTATTTTTACGAAATAACCTACTATGCATGTGCAATAGGTCATTTACACAATCTACATACCAGTGAGGTACATAGATTGCCTCCGTGTGATCTCTCAAGGAAAATGTGTAGGAAAGAGGCGACGTATTGCCACCTCGGGGGAGTGATTAGGTAGAAGTGGGAGGGATGTAGATTAGCGGGGGAGGGCAGGGGGGAGGAATCGTCTTCTTAAGAAGGAAACTACGCACGGTTAGATGCGTAGTACCGGTAGCACCTGTAAGTGCCATAAGATACCTAAAAATGGGGGATGTGTTAGGGGCAGGAAGGGTGAGTAGGGTGCGGATCTGTCCCTAAATCACTCTTAGGTGTTAATATGGCCCATGGAAAATGGCGAAGTAGTGGAGGAGGGTTAATGAATTGCTTCTTCTTACAAATGATCTGTTATTGATGGCGCTGAGAGTCTGGGGTAGAAACTAATTACAACTATTCTACTTCAAAGATCATTAATAAAAAAAATACCTCCACATTGGAGTGAACAAAATCTAATCAGTTCAGACGCAATGACCTTCTGTGCGCCGGCTCCCGAGGAGACCTGTAAACATCTCAAGGAGACTATTTCTGGGGAAGATTTATCACAAGCAGCAAAAACAATACAGCAATAAATAACAACACAACAAGACAACATGTATATATAATGTATACAATATATTCCATGGCTGTCCAGTACACTATGCATGACCTTCAGCCAAAGACTGACCTAATAAACATATCAATGATATACACCATAAGTCTTACAGATGCATACTGCATACAACCAATCACAGAGCAAACAGGGTCAAGGTCTTCTCATCCTTTATGGGACCATTTTCATGAGGAGCGTAATTTATAAGTCACAGGAATTATCTGGATTTCCAGTCTTCATGCTACGTCTTTCTTTGTCTTTTTCTTATTTGTGTAAGTTGCTGGTTTATGGTTCGTGTGATCTTTCTGTCTTCTCTTTACAGATTGCGTCAGCTCAGAGCAGGAAGTTTACATCGAAACGTGAGAGTTCTGCTCACATTCTGTGATTGTCAGTTGGATTGCGTCTGATTTTCCATGCTGACTGGAGCATAATATCACTTCTGAGAGGGGCGGGGTAAAGATCATGAGTGGGCGTTCCCTCTTAGTTTACAGTATAGGCGTTCCCTCTCTCAGGGCACCCATCCAGACACTCTGCTTCTGAGGATTTCCCTGCAATGGAAAGCTCAAGGTAGGCCATTGTTGCCATAAGGCTGGTGGGAGTGAATACAACATGGCTGCTAACTCTCCCTGAATATCAGGAAGACTCCCTAAAGAGTGGATTCCTGGAGAGTAGGTGATCTCCCTAACTCCCTGAAGTTGTGGCAATGTCCCAGATGCAGTGTCACGTACTTTTATCTCTTCTATAAAGAGGAAGAAATCAGTGGATCCTAGTCACAGTTGTCAAGATCATAGTACTCTTTCTCTGCACATTACGTCTTTTGTTTATCTTTGTTGATCACATGACCTTTTTTCAGTTCCCAGCACTTCCTGGTTATTACACTTTGCTGCAGGCATCAGGGCACAGGTGTGGCTCATTCCCTTGCTGGAACACACTCATCAGCTGCTCTATTTAAACCTTCCTCTTACATCCCCTCACTGTCAGAGCAACAGGTAATCTAGCCTGATGATTTTGCATTCTTGAGACCTCTAGTGTGTTCTGGCTTCCTGATTCCAGGTCCTGACTCCAGCCCTTGGTTCCTGCTATACACTGATGCCGCCATTTTTTATTGAGAAATAGTTGTCCTGGCCGTGTTAGACACACCCATGGGTGGAGCTATTCACAGGACACTCCCTTTGGCGGCACAGGACACACCCCTTTGGTGTAGTGCCATGATGGTGCTATCACAATTAATTTGCAAATGTTGGCAAGTCTAATACACAGTGTCAGTGCGCGGAGGACTAGATAGCGCAGCCCAATGTTAGTGAATCGCTTTGCATCTTCTGAATCAGGGATCTGTGGTCAGTGAAATCTGGCAGAAAAGATTGCACAAGAGAATAGAGGGTTCATAGGCCCTGACTGCTTTGTGACGTTTCCACCCAAATTCATATAGGATTACAAGAAAAATGAAAGAATGTCATGAATAAAATGTTTCCAAGTTGTTTTTGCACTGTGGGGTAATAGCAATGAGGCCATTATAAGGTTTAGAGAGATTGGATGAGCAGAAATACAGTGTGGACAGCACTGGTATATAAATGGCATTATTTCCATCCCTGCACACTCTCCAAGCTCTGAGCCTCCTCGTTTCTCTACCCTCTGTGACATTTCTATGAGTGGCTTGCGGCCTGTTGATGTATATTTCTCTGCCAGGGCAGACAATACATCTGTCTGAGACATGTTTCACTTATAACACAAAGATGCAAACTAGCTACAACTTTATCTCTGTACTTGTATTTCACTTACAAAATGTTCCAACGTTTAACTCCACAGGGCATCGCAAATGAAAGAGATAACTTATATTTTAATACATTCTTCTCCTTTAATGTATTTTGCCTGCTAAAAAAAAGAGAATGACTAATAGTGTTATTACTAGGTCCAGGCACAGTCTTTGAACTCTTATTTTCACCTCTTGCCTTTGGCTCGAGATGAATAATGAAGAAGCGACCATCTTCATCAGAGTCAAAGGCAGCGTTATTTCAGTGGGAGACTAAAGGAATGTTCTGCAAGTGTATGTAAAGGAATAGATCTTGTTTTATTAAGTGATATTGACTACATAATCATCATTCCTACCTCACCTCTGTGATCTGTCACTAACCATTGCCTTCAGAATCATTACCTCCACTCACTCCTGTATCTAAGACTTCTCCTGTGCTGTACTTCACCACAGGAACTCCCTCCCTCTCCCCTCACATCTCAAATTTCAACTCCCTCCACATGCTCTCCTGATCCATCCTCTTCACTGATTATTTCCACTCACTCCTGTCTCTAAGGCAGTGTCTCACCATAGGAACTCACTCCATATCTGCTTACATCTCAATTCCATGCACACCCAATTCTTCCATCCCTCTCCTCCATACTTGTTATCTCCACTCTCTCCTACTTCTAAGACTTCTCCTGTGCTGTGACTCACCACAGGAACTCCCTCTCTCTTTCCTAAATCTCCAATCTCAATATTCTCCACATACTTTCCTGCCCTCTCCTCCACATTCTTTATCTTACTCACTCCTGGTTCCCTAAGACTTCTCCTGTGCTATACCTCACCACAGGAACTCCCTCCATCTCTGCTTGCATCTCCAATCTCAAATCCATGCACAACCTCTCATGCCCTCTCCTCCACACTCATTATCTTCACTCATTTCTGTCTCTACAACTTCTGCTCTGTGCCTCACCACAGAAACTCACTCCCTCTCCGCTTACATCTCAAATACCTGCACACCTATCTATCCCCATCCTCCACACTTGTTATCTCCACTGTCTCCTGCTTCTAAGACTTCTCCTGCGCTGTGCCTCACCAGTGGAACTCCCTCCCTCTCCACCCACTTGCATCTCCAACCTGCACATTCTCTTCTGCCTTTATCTCCAAATTAGTTTCTTTTACCTAATTACCCCTTTAAGACTTCTCCTGTGCTGATTCCCATCCCTGGAACTCTCACCCTCTGCTATTTAGACTTCTCACCTCTCTCTAAGAGGTGAATTTATGAAACAATGTTATTCGAGGGGTGAACAGGCACAATGTCCCAGGTCCTGTGTAGGACTCGAGGTCCTTTCCTGCTCTGAATTCCACCCTTGTATCTATGGAGGGGCTTTAAGTATTTTCTGTCCAAATTTACTGAAGGCCTTTGTGCACCTTAAAGCTGAAGCCGTCTCACCGCTTTATTCAGCTTTCCAGGGTGCGAGTGTAGACCAATTCCCTTTCATGAACTTATGAACGTCACCTTGATATTTGTGCATTGTCTTTACGTAAAATAAGGACGGTGCAAAAGTCTGGATATTACTAAGGGCTGAAACTTGCTCTTCTTCACTATTTAAATACCCCCATCCCCCCACTCTATTGTATGTATATTGTGTTATATTACATTACCTTGTTTTCTGTTTACTTCCAGTGTTGTGATGTCTGAAAAGAAAAACAAAATAATAATATTAATAGAACAATATTGTTCCTGAGTAAAGCATCCGGGAAGCCTGCGGCACATCTGCATCCATAACCCAGTAATAGCGGGAGACAGGCTCGCCGCGGTGTCGCCCCCTGGCATCCCGATTCCTTTTATCTGTCTGTTTCTGCAGCTTGATCGTGTGACTCGGATTCTATGGGATCTGGAGTTTTTTCTTTATTCTCTTTGCTGTTCTGCTGCTTTGTGAAGGATTTGACAACTTCTTAAAAGAAACCTTGAAATAACCCCGTAGAGTTTGACAATCAGTAACAGGATGGATGACAAAAATCGGATTCCATGCGTGAGGCTTGCTCCGTAAATAACATACAATGAAGTGTTGCTATTGGTTACATAAAGACCTCTTTTGGTTATGCCGATTGAAAGGAGGCGTAAAATACACAGAGAGAATGAAGACATGTTCTGACGGATCTAACACGTATTCACGAACGCAGGGAGTGCGCTCGTATGTTGAGTTTGTCCCAGTGTATTGCATTTTATTCCAGGATTTGCGCATAGCTTATATTGTCCTGAACTTTCCTGTCTCAATGTTGGGAATAAAGTCTTATAAATTCATAAGAAACTCTAAGAACCTTCTCTGACCGTGAGGAAATCCCGGGGGTGTCTCATAGACGTATTATCCTGATCCAGAGTTATCTGGCAGCCCATACTATAATAATGTCACTTTTAATGGATTTTCAGAGTAAATACGAATTGAAATTATTTTAACTTTTTTTTTCTAACTAGCTGTTTAATATAACGCTACAAAATATAGTGTTTACCGTCTGACCATGGTCTGAGATGAACTATTTTGCAGCTTTCCTGAATCTTTGAAAATACTTTAAAATGATTCAGTTTTTCTCTGTGTAATATTTGCTTGTTTTTCTTAAATATTTTACTGAAATAAGATGCATATCACAGAGCCAGCAAAATGCAATGCAGGTAAATAACACGCCTAAAATACTTTTATCACATCATGGGGTCTATTTACTAAACGTGATTTGTCTAAAAGCGCATGAAATCGCGTGATATATGCTTAAAAACTCACATCGCGGTATTCACAAAGGTCAATATCGCGTGATATTAAAATCAAATCGTCTCGCCTTATATCGCGATCCCGATTTTTTACAATGTAAAGTATACAAATCACCGTATTCACTAAAGGAGATTTGGAGAAATCTCCTTTAGTGTGATTTTAAATCAACCAAAATCAAAATCGCAGCCAGAGAGCTGCGAGATCCGGCTGAGGTGCCGTCCCGGAGCATCAAAAACACATGTCAACAGAGTTGACATGTGTTTTTGTGTGTCTGTAAATAAGTGCAGCATGGCTGAAATCGTTAGCCATGCTGTCCTGATCTAACTACAAGGCTCAGAAATGATGAGCCTTGTAATAATATGAGTGGCAGCATGGCTAACGATGTCAGCCATGTGTGTGTCCGTGTGTAGTGTAAAAAAAAATATCATTCACCATAAACATACATGTAATCTTAAAATACAGTATGCATGTAGACAAGTTATAAACCCTATCTAACATTGTCCCCTACTGTGTGCACTTACCTGCTGCGGTCATCTCTCCTAAGCTATGTGTAATGTGTGTATTGTATCGTGTGTATTAAATAAAAATATTTTTGCACTCACGTTTTGAAGTCTTCTTTTTTCTTTATTTCTTCTAGGTGAGATGATTTTTCTAATCTTGATTGAAGTCTTCCTCTCCGGTGGCCAGTGTTCTTTCTTCAGCTGCTGGTGAACGCTGGACGCTGCAGGACTCCTTCTTTCCGTCTGGATCTCTTCAAATGACGCTGATGC
>WWET01000311.1:141674-159607 GCA_011038615.1 Limnodynastes dumerilii
GGTATATTAAATGTATCTGGGCACAGGGGGTAATTGAGGACTACCTAATGAACCTATTCTATGAGTCCATAAATTTGAGATTCTTTTATGTTTTTCTATACTCTCCAAAAAGCAGAGCTGAGGATGAGCACAGGAAGCGTTCATCGGAGAAGGACGCCAGAACTAAGAAGACCTGACGTGGAGGAAGAGCCTTTCTACACCACACAAGACAACAGCAGATTAGTTACACCACCACTAGATGAAAATTACACAATAGTTACACCAAATGAGACAATTAAAGCAATTCCATCTAGTAGTTGCTCCCATTAGTATGCCCAGAGGAGGGGCAGTACAGCAGCCATGGCTTCTCACAGGTTTTCCCTCACTGGGGTTTTTTCCTGTCCTGTGTGCTGGGTACACTCTCTGTGAGTAAAGGGAGCTATGAAACCACACGTTTATTAATAGAGAGTAATAAGAGTTGCAATAGTAACAGTCATAACAGTAATAATAATCATTAGACAAATAATATTATGAATAATAATAATATAATCATAATATAAATTATAATAAGTAATAATAATAACAACAGTAATAATAGTGGTAAAGAAGCTAGTGTTATTAAACTTAATATAATTAATTGTAATAATCATAATAGCGTTAGTCATAACAGTAATAAAAATAGTAATCGCAATAACGATAGTGGTAATAGTGATAATAATAATAATAATAATAGTAGTAGTAAAAATAATTGTGATAATAAAATTAATAGTAATATTAGCAATTCTAATAGTAGTAATATTAATGATATTAATAGTAGTAATGATGTTAATAGTAGTTAGTAGTAATAGTAATAATATTAGAAATAGTTAGAATAAGGGTAATTATAGTAACAATAATAAATAACAGCTTATTATTTCTAATAATATTGATAATAATAATAATATATGAATTAAAAGAGTATTGGTAGTAATAGCAATAAAAGTATAAATAGGAATAGTGGCAATAGTATTAATAGTAATAATACAAATGCACATTAATTGGTAGAGCTAACATTCACTATATTTAGGTAACATAATGTTTTTTATAAAATAAATATTAAATATAAAATTATTTTTTGTGTATTGCGTTGTTTATTTGTATTTGAGTGTATGATTTGTTATGGTAGCTGTGGTTTACTGTGGTGGCAACTCCCTATGAAAAATATATACATCTCTATACAAAACGGAGAAGAGAGACAGGGACGCTCCATAGTGCAGATACATTTTTAATTCAGATAGCGAGACAATGTAGAAAACGTACCAAAAACAAAGTTAAAATCAGCATGTAACAAACACGGATTGGTCAGCAGGCTCAGCCACGTGCAGATACTGATCCAGCATCCTGGATCAGTCTATCATGCGTAGGCTGTGTAGCACCCGGAGACACTGTGAGATGTGGGAGGTGCAAGTTCGTCCAACCCCTAAGCGTTTCTTCCGTTAAGGACTTCATCCTACAACTCTATATGAGGAACGTATATAACTTTATACAACTCTATATGAGGAACATATGTAACTCTATACAACTCTATATGAGGAACGTATATAACTTTATACAACTCTATATGAGGAACGTATATAACTTTATACAACTCTATATGAGGAACGTATATAACTTTATACAACTCTATATGAGGAACGTATATAACTTTATACAACTCTATATGAGGAACGTATATAACTTTATACAACTCTATATGAGGAACGTATATAACTTTATACAACTCTATATGAGGAACGTATATAACTTTATACAACTCTATATGAGGAACGTATATAACTTTATACAACTCTATATGAGGAACGTATATAACTTTATACAACTCTATATGAGGAACGTATATAACTTTATACAACTCTATATGAGGAACGTATATAACTTTATACAACTCTATATGAGGAACGTATATAACTTTATACAACTCTATATGAGGAACGTATATAACTTTATACAACTCTATATGAGGAACGTATATAACTTTATACAACTCTATATGAGGAACGTATATAACTTTATACAACTCTATATGAGGAACGTATATAACTTTATACAACTCTATATGAGGAACGTATATAACTTTATACAACTCTATATGAGGAACGTATATAACTTTATACAACTCTATATGAGGAACGTATATAACTTTATACAACTCTATATGAGGAACGTATATAACTTTATACAACTCTATATGAGGAACGTATATAACTTTATACAACTCTATATGAGGAACGTATATAACTTTATATAACTCTATATGAGGAACGTATGTAACTCTATATGAGGAACATATATAACTCTATACAACTCGATATGAGAAACATTTTGCCACAAGGCATAATCCTCATGGTAGCCAATCTCTGCCATGTCTGTAACACTGGTCACACATTGGTCTATTCTGCTGCTTTGTATAACTGTCAGGGAACAGAAGTAACATCCAACCTTGCACCATAGGATTTCCATAATGAGACTGCTCAGTAATTATTTTGACTAAGAGGCGCCTTTAAAATATAACTGAGACCCTAAATGTGCTTCAGACTGAGAAAGTTTGGGAACCACTCTACTAAATTTTTTTGTGTTTACAAGGAGATTCACAGTTACGTAGTTTTCGTCTTACGTACGTTGCATGCGTAGTAGCTTATTTACGCTATCTACGTACCATTTCAGTACGTATATTGCGTTAGCGTGGTCTTTAATACAGCCCATGAAGAGGTAAAATATCCCTGTAGTATATTTCCTGTACTCAGGACACTGCACAGCTTTAATATAAAATGACAAAACATAAGAGACAAGGATTACTTTTCACAATCAAAAATCAGTTACAATTGTTAGGACTGGAAGTATTTAATTAGTAACCATGGTAGCCTCGCTTTGAAGTGGCTAAACGGTAAACAAAGTATCTTTACTGTTCGGTGAAGATACTTTGTAAAGATACTTTGTTTACCTTTAGTTATCCTTAGTAATCCTTGTCTCTTATGTTTTGTCATTTTATATTAAAGCTGTGCAGTGTCCTGAGTACAGGAAATATACTACAGGGATATTTTACCTCTTCATGGGCTGTATTAAAGACCACGCTTACGCAATATACGTACAGAAATGGTACGTAGATAGCGTAAATAAGCTACTACGCATGCAACGTACGTAAGACGAAAACTACGTAACTGTGAATCTCCTTGTAAACACAAAAAAATTTAGTAGAGTGGTTCCCAAACTTTCTCAGTCTGAAGCACATTTAGGGTCTCAGTTATATTTTAAAGGCGCCTCTTAGTCAAAATAATTACTGAGCAGTCTCATTATGGAAATCCTATGGTGCAAGGTTGGATGTTACTTCTGTTCCCTGACAGTTATACAAAGCAGCAGAATAGACCAATGTGTGACCAGTGTTACAGACATGGCAGAGATTGGCTACCATGAGGATTATGCCTTGTGGCAAAATGTTTCTCATATCGAGTTGTATAGAGTTATATACGTTCCTCATATAGAGTTGTATAGAGTTACATAGGTTCTTCATATAGAGTTGTATAGAGTTATATATGTTCCTCATATAGAGTTGTATAAAGTTATATACGTTCCTCATATAGAGTTGTATAGAGTTATATATGTTCCTCATATAGGGCCTGATTCACACTTAAGAATCTTCTTAAAATAAGAACTTAAAGTCACTCCTGGGCAAAACCATGTTGATTGCAGGGGGAATTAATTTAATTGTATTCTTTGCATGCAGGGATATATCTTTGAATTGCTTACTGCACACAGATACTGACCAGCTTTACTATTACACTGTTATTTAGACTTGGGCTGGGAAATATCACCTCTCAACACTAGTACTGTTTGCAACAGATGAAATATGACTCCCACTGCAATCAACATGGTTTAGCCCAGGTGTGACTTTAAGTTCTTATTTTAAGAAGATTCTTAAGTGTGAATCAGGTTCTTAATTTCAAGCTCCTTCTTAAGTCTGGATCCAGCCCATTGTCCCTAATACTTACATTATGACAAGACAAGCAATTCATACATGATGGTGTACTAAGCATGGAAATAAGGCCCTGCTTATGACAGCTAACATAGAGGGTAGAGAAAGACAACAGGAGTAAACCATAGGATGAAACTTGGGACCGGATCCTGAATTAAGAGCATTTAAGTTGCTAAACTCCACACGTAAGTGTCAACTGCACTCCTATGACACTCCCCTCCCACGCGTGGATATCAGCCGGCGTGTCCATAAGCCTACCTTAACTTCTCTGCGTGTGTCATTGGTCGGACGGAACACTCTGACATACAGAAGTGCCCAGCCCAAACTGTACAATTTAAATGCTTCCATCTACCCATAATGCGTATAATCGATGGTACGGAGCGCTGTTACTCCCTGACGCGTGGAACTCTGAATGTATGGCAACCAATCCTATATGTTCTGATGTATAAGTCCTGTAGCCTGACTTGTGCATGTGGATCTGGCCCTTGGTGAGTTGCATATTAAAGCCTAAAAGGGTGAGAGTTCCATAGGTGAGGAGTAACACAGGTAAAGTACTTTCTTTTCCATATCTCTATGAACATTTTCTTAATCAAGTTTATATTTTTCTTGTGGCCATTAATAAGAGTGCAACCTATTACTCCAACAAAGATGGAATTTAAACAGGAAAGTCAAGGTCTACCGAATAACTGAGGACCTGATTCACACTTAAGAATGATTTAGGTTCTTAATTATACGCAACTAGTAGCAAGGTGACTCCCCTGACACGCCCCCGGTTTTCAGCTTCTTCACTGACTTACGAATGCCATAGGCTACCTTATGTTTAGGTTCTTAGTTGTGTGCATAGTGGCTAATTAAGAACGTTTCTGCCTAACTGCACCCAGATTTCCTCATTTAAATGCCTCCCTCCATCCAATCTTCTTATCTTCGTTCTTAAGTTTTCCCGACACGCCATTCCCTTCTTAAGTCACTAGGAACCTAGAATAAATAGGTTCGTATTGGTGATTCATTCTTAATTCCTATGTAAATTGCGTATATTGGGCTACTACGCCCAGTATATCCCTTCCTAAATATGCGCACCTAAAAATACGCAGATTCTTAAGTGTGAAGCAGGTTCTGAATATAATTGGGATATGGGGTAAATAAACACTTTGGGCCGTATTCAGACTTCCGTTTTCATGGGCACTCCCGTGCGTATTTTTAGATACGTTTCAACTGCGCATGCATGGTAACTTTTTGTACGTAGTTGACGTAGACTATACGCCCGGAAGTGCCTTACGGACGGACGTATGATACGCACGTGGGTAGATACGTCCGGATATGCGACGCAAATATAAGCGCGGGAGAATTTAAGTGAAAATGGGCGGAGAGGCATTTAAATGAAGGAAAGTGGGCGCAATTATCATGATACGCACGTACGGAGGACACAGACGCATGGGACAGCACACGGAAAGTTAGAGGTGGTCTATGGTGGTGTAAGTCTACGTGGGCACGGATTAGCAAGGGCAGTGACTGGGGTTTTGGTGGGTGTTTCTTGCTACGTGCATGCGTATATTTGCGGTCGCGTTTGAAAACGGAAGTCTGAATACGGCCCTTTGTTTTCAATTCTATGTTTTCTACATGTTCTTTATCCGCATTCACAATATTTTTCTCTGTGTCCAAATATGTTTTTGTTTTTTCTACAGCTCAATTTAATACATTTTATGTACAAAACATATGCCTGGATGATTTTTGTAATGTTTCTGATACTTTTGATAGTTCCATGAAAAGTATGTAATGATATTTGTTGAAGAAAGTCCAAAGAACAGACTAAGAGGCCGATGCCAAACCAGAGCTGCACGAAAGCTGCTGAAACCAGATTGTGCATTGTCCCGGGGATAACATTTCTTCATCTCATATCAGTAACGCTTCTCAGATGGAGCTTATTTTTAACTGATCAAAATTTGTTTTAAATGACCTTAGATGGAATAACACCGATTATATACTTGGTTTCAGTAAACTGTAGATTACATTTTATTTTCTTTCTTTATATATTTTTCCAGTTTAAATCTCCCAATCCTGCAGGTTTAAAGTTTATTTTCTTTCTATAAATCACAATGAATAAACCTTTTATAGACAGTTGTATCATCTAGGAAAACAGCACATGTATAAAATAACACTCTGCTTGGGGCCACGTAGTTTAAGTTGCATTAATGTTACATTAATATGTTAATGCAATTTTCTATTTTCTTATTAGTCTTTTTTTTTTTACATTTCTAGCACATTTTTCCCATTAAATCTGACTAAGACATCCATTCCAATCAGGTGTGGGTCCCCACTAAGAGCAGCCCTGTTTCGATAGGGCCGTTCTCTCCCAGCAAGTTTCAAATTGGCTGGGATATCGACTGCTTTTGCTTCAAATAGCCAAAGCAATCGATCCCCGTTAACATGTTGCTCGGAATGTTAAGTATCAAATCTAACCCCAAACCTTTCCTTCATCCTTATCCTAACCCTCTTTCTATTACTGTAACCCTCACCCTCCCTTCCCCACAGTCTGACCCTAACCCTTCCTTCCCCATAGCAAGGGATAGCAATCGATCCCCAATGCTCCGAATGTTAAGGCTAAAAACTACCCCAACCCTTCCCCTAATTCTAACCCTAACCCTCCCCTTCCATCACCCTCACCCTAAGCCTCCCTTCCCCATATCCTGACCCTAATACTCCCTTCTTTATAGCCTCACACTAAAAGTCCCGGGAGAGGTTACTCATCTCTCTGGAGCTGACAGCGGGTCTCTGCAAAAATGAATGGGTGAGTATGCTGATCGGCACACTCACCAATTTATAAAAAAAAATTCTAAAACGGGTCCCTATTCCAAATAGAAACAACCTGAAAAGTAACTTTCGTCTGTCTCTATTTCTGAAAGGATCCTTCGTTGCGGGGACAGCAACCGATTCCAATCATAGATCAAGGTGGGAAATGGTAATGACTTAGGGGTGGCAGATATTTTGACTTTCAACTGGGATCAACAGTTGGAAGCAACAACAAAAAATGCTAAATATTGCATTATTGCATTTGATTTAGCAGAAAACTGAATTTCAGGCGCAGAATATTTTCAAAGGACCATATTCACACTTGGGGGTCCTTTCCATACGGTAACCTGTGCTGCGGCTATCCACGGACCTGCATGTAAGAGAGCCAAGCGCTCCCCCTGGTCTCCTATGCACGGATGGTGTATGTGCCGGCACCAAACCTTAAGGGCCAGATTTACTAAGCTGTGGGTTTGGAAAAGTTGAGATTTGCCCATAGCAACCAATCAGATTCTAGCTCTCGTTTTTCTTTTTACATACTAGAGAATGTCAGCTAAAATCTGATTGGTTGCTATGGGCAACGGGCCAGATCCAGACCTATGGGCTTGTTTCGTTTGTTTGCATAGCGTATTTACACTAGCGCAATTACTATGCACTCCCCTCAGCCGTTTTACGCTGCCCAAGCCCTACCTTAACTTTTCAAAGTACTGACGTACGTAAAGGCTTCACATACATAAGCGCCTAAGCATGCCCAGACTCTATGATTTAAATGCCTCACCCTCTGAAGCGTAATTACGGGTGTTGTATGGTTGCACGCCCCTTCGTTCCTAGTTACGCTGTTGATACGAGGCTGGTACATATACGTTCAGAGCACTGGCGTAGCTAAAGGTTCATGGGCCCAGGTGCAAAAGGTCAGCTTGGGCCCCCCCCCCACATAGAGGCTGTTTGAGGTGCACTACCGTAGTGCCAGTGGAGCGCAGCGCACCTCACAAAACCTATATGATCAGGTCCACAGAAGACAGACGAGTGACAGGCTGGTGCGCTGCAGGGAGACATCTTCCGGTGTGCTCTGATTCACACTGTGGTGGGCGACACACTGCTCGCTGGACACAGAATGAGCGTGGCCAGTGGTGTAAGTTCTACCTAGTCGCCCGGAGACAAGATAATGTTGGTGCCCCCCCCCCAAAAAACAAACAAACAAAAATAATATATATATTACCAGCAATGCAAAATAAAGCAACTGATCACCATACAATAAGGAGCACTTAATATAATAGCAACTTCATCCTAGTTAGCACCATACAATATATCCTAGCTATTGCCATACATAATGCACCCTTATATCACCATACAATACACATTGCATCCTAGTTATCACCATACAATACACATTGCATCCTATTTGTCACCATATAATACACATTGCATTCTAGTTATCACCATACAATACACATTGCATTCTAGTTATTTCCATACAATATACACTGCATTCTAGTTATCACAATATCATTTAGTAATTATTAGTAATATTTTAGCGACTGTCATACAATAATAGTTTTCGTTTGTCATTAGCAGTGTGGTCTCCATGTAAATGCTGTTTGATAAGTAAAGCGTCACAGGACTATTTCTATTCAGCTTTATTATGAAAATAGCAGCTTTACTATCACACTGTTATTTAGACTTGGGATAGGAAACATCACCTCTCAACTCTAATACTGTTTGCCACAGATGAAATATGACTCCCCTGCAATCAACATGGTTTAGCCCAGGAGTAACTAATTTCAGGCACTTAAGTCTGGATCCAGCCCATGGTTTTGCAACAGATGAAATTGGCCTCCCCTGCAATTTAACATGGTATAGCCCAGGGGCCAAATTTACTAAACTGCGGAAAAGGAAAAGTGGGGATGTTGCTCATAGCAACCAATCAGATTCTAGCTCTCACTTTCCTATTTCATACTAGAGAATGTCAGCTAAAATGTGATTGGTTGTAACGTCTCCATTCCAGTTTATTAAATCTAGCCACAGGTGTAAATTTCCACCTGTTTTCCTCTTAATTTCAAACTCTGGCTCCCATTCTAGAATTATAACGTGACATTAACAACAGCTGTTTATTTCTCTTAATGGTGCCTTGTTTTGCAGATTGTATTTTTTTGTAATTGATTAGATCGGTAATTTGTGTGGTACAAATGGTTAGAATGGTAAAAATATGTATTAAATTACCAGAATAAGTCACAAATATGCAGAAAAAATCAGCATAACAATATGCAGCAATAGATGGATGGCTGCTGGAGAAGAGGCGGTGAAGAGAACCCTGTCTGTTAACTGTAGTGGGCCTCTAGCTGTATGCGGCATTAATGCAATAACGGCTGAAGTGTAACAACCTCTTTGCTGAAAATAACTGGGAAAGTCACCAGCAAAATAGCGATAAGGAATGGCTTAAGACAGGTAGCATGGAACAGGAACTCAGGGAGATGCAGGAGCGAGAGTGATGAATGCTGGCACTAAGAAAAAGACTTAATACTCCAACAAGGGAGGTACCCAATCCACACATTGCTGCTAAAATAGCGGATGAGCTACTGCTCCTGTGATGTCAGAGATCAGCTGACTGGATAAAGCAGATGACCAGGATTTGATCACCTAATGGTATATCACAAAGGACTTGAAAGTAGCGGGTAGGAGAGGCAGTGGGCTTGATCCAGACCTACGCTCATGAAACGCTTATGTGCGTAGCGTATTTAGGCCAGCGTACCTACGATGCACTCCCATAGTCACTCCCCTTGTTCGTACTTACTCTTGCCATCTTACACCCAGCAAACTCTACCCTAACTTTTCTGATCGTAACCGCGGGCGGCCGTAAGCTCCTTGCGTAGTTACGACGCTTAGCACGCCCATACTGTACGATTTAAATGCCTCACCCCGGCCTCGGTGCGTATTTACGAAAATCATATGCCAGGCACGCCCCCTCGACGACCGTAGTTGGTACACTAAAGGCCCATACGCTCAGAATTTCTGAGCGGAGCATCTGCCCCGCGCGTGCGCAGTAAGTACAAATGGACGTTTTTTACGCTTACGACCATCGTAAAAACGCACACGAGCGTAGGTCTGGATCAGGCCCAGTGGGTGTAAACACTAAGCTCCATGGGCCGTATTTACACCTTGGACAGATCCGCACCTAACTCACCCGTCCTGCCTCCCCACCCCGTTATAAGGTACATTATGGCCCTTACCAGTGCCATAGGGCTACCTTATCTTACCGTGCGTAACTTCGCATTGTCCTTTCCTCCCCCCTCCCAGTTCTACCTAATCCCTCCCCCAGACTGCATTACACCACCCCTTTTAACTAAACTACTCTGTGCCGTCTTTACAGACCGCACGGATTCAATCTACTTCAGGCTATTCAATCAAGTTCTATTGTTATGGTTACTTTTGTTTACAATGAGCGTACAAGCTGTTTTTAAAGAAAAAAAAACTTTTAAAACCTTATTTTACAAAGCCTAATCAGTGCGCTTAATTACTTATCTAAGCAATTTTAAACACCTTTACGCACGACCGATTCACAGCTAATAAAGGGCCTGATTCTGAGATCCGTCGGTGATTGGGCCACAAATATACGCATCTAAGTGGCAGGTCGGAACAGGTTACACCCACCAGAATAAACAGTCACTCCCCTCGCAACCTCCGGCCGGACCTAAACTTCCACCTCCATAGACTTGCCCTAACTGGCCGCACTCACTTCCGACCCTATGTGTATTAGTTGCGTATATTTAGGCCCTAACTCTGTAAGCGCACCCACTTTCCCTCATCTAAATGCCTCCCCCCGCCCATTTCTATGCAAATTCTTAGGTCCGTCTATTTCCGCCGCACTTAGGGTCGCATTAGTTTCCGCCCGATTCACAAGTCTGACCTTAAGGCATTTCCGACCTTAACTTCAACGTGCATGGCGCTGCACTATTACTACGCATGCGCAGTTGATGCTAAATCGATCCGACCCTAAATATACGCACGGAACTATCGTTAGTTCCGGATCTATGAATCTGGCCCAAAGTCTTCACGTGCCTACTTATACGCTAATATTTTTAATTCTAGATAAGGCCCTTAGGAAGCAACTGGACAAATAATACAGAGATGTAATTAACAGAGTGCATGTTGCAGGAATATATGATGTAAGTTGGCATCAGTTCAACTCTTACCTTATCTTTTTAAGTCATAATAATGGAAGTATTCTCTTATCCTCATAGACATAAACTCTGCTAGGGCTGGAATGAGCACTGATTTGCATATTTTTGCTATAATACAATACACATATGATAAGCTTGTCTAGATCACAGTCAGATAAAAAGACCTCCTAGGAAGGCACGGCCTTCATGCTAATTATACATTTAGTCAGGCAAGTGGGGACACAATTATTTTTGGCTGGTTGCTGGTTCACGGCTGAACTAGAGAGATATAATGTTATGTAAGTATGATAATAAAATGCACTGATTATATACTTACTTACAAAGCATATTAAAGTTTGCTGTATTTTGGTAACAATTTATAATTATTTGAGTATAGCTGGGTACTCACCAGGGCCATTGCTAGGGTGTTTGTCGAACTTTAAATTTGCACCCTTCTGTTTAAAAATGTAATACCACTGACCATCCTAGATTGTAATAATGTCATAAAAACACAATCTTGTAACCACAATAAAAGAAGGCAAATCATAGTCACCACTATACAATACAGACGACATCCTAGTCTCCGCTGTACAATTCCTACTTCATCTTAAAAACCGCCACGCAATAAACACTATTGGGCTGGATCCAGACCTTGTTAAGTGCATGAACTTAGTTACACCTGGGCTAAACCATGTTGAATTCAGGGGGAGTCAAGTTAATTGTATACTTTGCATGCAGGGATATATCTTTAAATTGCTTACTGCACACAGATACTGACCAGCTTTACTATCACACTGTTATTTAGACTTGGGATAGGAAACATCATCTCTCATCTCTAATACTGTTTGCAGCAGATGAAATATGACTTCCCTGAAATCAACATGGTTTAGCCCAGGTGTAACTAAGTTCATGCACTTAACAAGGTCTGGATCCAGCCCTATATATGTTATCATTCATGTCTCTCCAGCCTCCCAGTATTCCCCATCATGGTTTCTCTCTCCTCGTGCCTTCCCCTGTGTATCAGCCAATGACCATGGTCCGTATTCACTCCTAAGAAGCTTCGACTTCTTAGGTGCATAATTACCGAAATGACCTTTCGCAATCTACGTACCAGTTAGGCACATAAATAGTCTTTAGAGACTGCACTTAGTTGTTTAGTTAGAAAGAGGCGCCGTCTCGGGGAGTGTTTAGGTAGAAGAGGGAGGGGGAGGTGAGGAGAGGCATTCTTAAGAAGGAAACTACACACGGTAACATAAGGTAGCCCTATGGTACTATTAATTGCCATAAGGGGCCAGATCCAGAACAACGCTTGTGAGCGAATTTACGCGTGGCGGAGACGTAAAATCGCCTTTAAGTAAGTACTGCGCATGCGCACCATAGAAAATACTCTTCGTAGTGTAGCGTAAATGTGAACGTATGGGCCATTCACGTACGTGTCACGTAAATACTTACACGTGGGCGTGCCAATTTTACGCGAGTCAAAAATACGTCTGAAATACGTTATGTAGGCGGGGGTTTGTATTTAAAGTGTACAGTATGGGCGTGCTTAGCGGCGTAAATACGTGTTGCCGATATGTGCGTGTGCGGATCACATCGGTTACGTTGGCAAAAGTTAGGTAGGGTTTTAGGATCTGTCTGCACCTAATGCACTCTAAAATGTGAATACGGCTCTATATGCACCACCAAGTACTTCAGCATTCAGAACGTGTAAATGGGCTGTTTTGTTGTGTCGTTCTGGATCTGGTCCTATATTACTGGTTAATAGTTTATTTATAATGAATAAAATAAAAGTTTTGTGTGCTGCCATTTTTTTGCTCTTTGAATTTAGATGATTATTTTAGTGCTCAACATATGTTTCTGTTTAGTTTTTGATAACCCTTAGATTCTTAGGAACCCATTCCAAACGGCGAGGGTTATCCCAGAAAACACCTACTCCCTTTCCAGACCTCCTTCACTAACCACCGCACATTTTCATCTATAGTTTCAGGGGCAGAAGTTGACAGCCCCATAGGAAGCAAGCCTGGATGGATAGGTCTGGGGTGGAGCCAGGAATGATCAGGGTAGAGCTGGGGCGGAACCATCACTCTTTCTCTAAGAAACAGCAATTGCCAAATAGTCATTAGAGACAAATGCTCCCACGGGAGGCTCATAAATACGTTCCTTAGTTTCCTTCTGTCCTGTAACAGATTGAGAATATTTTAACTTTTCACACATAAAGGTGACATAAATCAGCATAATTGTGCTTCAAAACATTTTCATCTATAGTTTCAGGGGCAGAAGTTGACAGCCCCATAGGAAGCAAGCCTGGATGGATAGGTCTTGGGTGGAGCCAGGAATGATCAGGGTAGAGCTGGGGCGGAACCATGGATGAGGCCCCATCTGGCCTATGTGATAGAAGCTGTCATGTATGAGTGCTGAGCACTGTTTAGAAACACATTGCCAGCAGTTCTAAGCTGTCTTAAGCTGCCAGCCTCTGAGAGCTTGCTTAGAGTCTCATCCGGGCCCATAGCATTGATGTCTTCACCATTGATATTTACACCACCGTATATTTTCTAGAATGTGCATGTGAAGTTGGGTACATACCTATAACCAGTGCCTTTTTTGTAAGAAAAAAGGTGCCAGAACTCACATCAACTCACGCGCGACCACGTGACCAATCACAAGCTGAGCAGCGCCCACAAGCCGAGCAGTGCCATCACAACCAGCGTGGACGAAGTACGCATGCATCGGACTCCACAAGTAGCGTGCATGCACCGTATTAATGATTTTAAAACTTAAAAAATCCGTCGAAAAAAGGTGCCAGAACTCACATCAACTCACGCGCGACCACACGACCAATCACAAGCTGAGCAGCTCCCACAAGCCGAGCAGTGCTATCACAACCAGCGTGGACGAAGTACGCATGCATCGGACTCCACAAGTAGCGTGCATGCGCCGTATTAATGATTTTAAAACTTAAAAAATCCGTCTAAAAAAGGTGCCGGAACTCCGTTCCAATGCATTCTATACAAAAAAGGCACTGCCTATGCAGTCACACATGAGATGTGATGGCTTTTTCAATTTCACTGATGATTGGAAGTCCTGATGAACATACCCATTCATGTACACACACTATACCAATATACCATTATCACCTCTCCTAACCTTATCTCGTGACTCCATACACACTGTACAGATATCTGTATGCTGCACAAGAGAATGTTAGGAAAGTTGTACCAACTGTCGTAGCTGCGTGCACACTACCCACATTTCTTTGACGTCGTACCATCGGTGATCATGATATTTAGGAAGTTTATTAAACCCAATAATCACTTACAACCTATTTTTAGCACAATAAATGATGGTCGTGGGAGCAAACACTCCTGCAATATCGGACCAAACCAGTATAAATGGTGTGATCGGCTTGATATGTGTATCCAGATTAAGGGAGTGTGTGATTTTTTTTCTTTTAAATTGAGTTTATTTTTGCATTTTTCACAAAAAAGAAACATACAAACATATCCCAACATACCCCCACCCACCTCCCACCCGTTCATAAGGATTTGCACGGCATCTAAACAGAATCAACAATTCCAGACATTATATTTGACACAGCAGCATACAAATTACCACTTTATAAAAATTACCACTTTATAAATGACCACTTTATAAAATATACATAGCATATTGCATCTATCCCTCTACCCACCACTTATGTTTATTCAGCAAGTATTACCTTTCTTACCACACTCACCTATTTGCCAACCCAACAGAACACCCCAAACTCCTGCTAAATTACACCCGTCACTCCTGCTCCCCCATACCAATGGCGTATGACGAATCATACCAAGGTGACCACAATTTATAAAACGTTGACAAGGCTTTCCTTTTAGTGTATACAAATTTCTCGTGGTTCATTGTACTATTTACCAACCCTACCTAACTTTGGAAAGAGGGAGATTCTGCTGTTAGCCACATCCTGGCAAGTGAGACTATCGCCAAAGAACACAGCAACATTACATATTTGAAAATCACAACAGAGTATTCTTCTTCTAAATTGATACCAAAAAAGAAAACCTTTGGATTCAAGGGTGGAAGCCCCGGAGTTGTTCCCCTCACGCAGTCAAGAGAGTGTGTGATTTAAGCCATCAACATGCTATGTGATAATCAGGCCAATCAGTCAACTTTTTCTATTATTGTATTGTTTGTGGCAAAGACAAATTTGTCAGAACACTGACAAACTGGTTTAAAAAATGCCCTTGCCCAAAATTCGTGGTGCCCTAATATTTTTGTTTAATAACTGTGTACAGTAGACTATGGAGTAGATTATTTAAATGTAATGCACAAAATACCACGGTCTAACCCCAGGAGATGACATCTTGGATCGGAATCGTCTTTCCAATTTTACCCTCGTTTACATGCGGTCGGATCAGATTTATTTCTTTTTCCGCACAACTTCCAACAAAGGGCCCAGGCTGTGTTTACCAGTAGACGGTACTTAGAATTATAGGGCCTGATTCAGAGGCTGAAAATAAGAAGTTAAAGTTACACCTGGGCTAAACCATGTTGATTTCAGGGGAGTCAAATTTCATTTGTTGCAACAGTATTATAGTTAAAAGGTGATGTTTCCCAGCTCAAGTCTAATTAGCAGTTTAAAAGTGAAGCTGATCAGGTATCTGTGTGCAATAAGTAAAAGCAAAGCATTCTCCCTGCATGCATAGAATAAAATTAACTTGACTCCCCCTGAAATCAACATGGTTTTGCCCTGGTGTAACCTTAAGTTCTTATTTTCAGCCTCTGAATCAGGCCCATAATGTACAACATGGGCTCACTAACGCACTGTTCCAATCTTTCACACCTCTGCCATTTTATGGATATTAGAAGTCTGTCTGTGCAAGGCGGGCGGTTAGCAGTGTGATCGCTCGGATGCGTGAATGCAGAAGTTCTCAGAGAGTGGGTCCCCACACATCCTGCATTCAGATATCTAAATCTGAAGAATCATTTTGTTGTATCCCATCACTACTGTATATCTTGTGTCTATGCAGCGGTAAAATGGGGTTATTAAAGGTGTAATGTGTCAATCCATTAACTGGCCCTTAACAATGAAAATGAAAGCAGCCTAAGAATATGAACAACAATTAAATGTTTGCAATAATAATTAAACTAACTGGATGCATAACCTCTGAATCTGACCAATCAACAGCGATACAGGCAACTTTGCCTTAATTGTAAAATCTATTAATTAAGATAAGATAACAGATCGAGACTTCCATCCCCGCTGCACGCATCTCCAAGCACAGTGGCAACGGCAATTTGGTGCCAGATGCCCGCTCGATAGAACCTTCCATGTGGGTGAAGAGACCTCTTACATTGGTATATCCACTGATAACCTATGTAATCAACGTGTTTGACAAAGAGACTGGTAAGTGACTGGGCATTAGGTAATCCCCTGGGGAGCAACATTTCTGTATAAATCTAGGGTGTAGGTTGGCAGTACGAACAGCCTTTTTTTCGAAAGGGCTGATTCATACCATGCATTTGAAGTGGCTCCCAAATTGATTGCCTAAACCTAAGTCTCCCCTCCCCTCCCCGCAGCGTAACACTAAAACTCCCTATAGCGTCCTACTCACCTTTTCAGTCGGTGTAAAGGGTCTGCAGTGGTGCGACGGGTCTGCAGTGGTGCGACGGGTGTGCAGTGGTGCGACGGGTCTGCAGTGGTGCGACGGGTCTGCAGTGGTGCGACGGGTCTGCAGTGCTGCGGCAGCATTTCTGAATGAATAGATAAGTATTTTTTCAATATAGTGCTATTTCAAAATAGAGACAGTCGAAAATAACTGCATCCCATAACTCTACTACCACCAAGATAATAGTAAATCTTAAGGATTCTGGTAAATCCAAAATAAAGTCCATGAACAGAACAGATGGACATTTAGGAATGATGAGATCGTAGTTGTATTCACACTTATGAAGCTTGTGCTTCTTAGGTGTGTAGAATTGAGAATTGAGCTACTACACATGCATAGTTGCTCATTTGTGCAATCTAGGTACCATATAGGTACGTAAATTGACTCTGTGTGGTCTTTAAAGAGTAGTTTAGGCAGAAGGAGGCGTGCTAATGCCGTCTTGGGGAGATTTTTAGTTATATGGGGGAGGACTTTAGATTAGCCGGGGAGGCTTTCTCCATGTATATTTTCCTTCTTAAGGAAGCCCTATGGCACTTTTAAGAGCCATAAGGGGCCAGATCCAGACCTATGTGCTTGTTACGTTTCATAGCGTAGCGTATTTATGCTATTTACGTATTTTATATGCACTCCCCTTGCTCGAACATACTTTGGTCATTTTACATTTCCCAAACCCTACCTTAACTTTACACAGTGAGTACGTACGAAATGGATTTACCTACGTAACGGCCTAACCCGGCCCATGCTATCCAATTTAAATGCTTCCCTCCGCCTACAAAGCGTAACTACGGGTGCCCCCGCCCCTTCGTTCGTAGTTATGCTGATGGTACGTACGTTCAGAGTTATGTGACGTAACATCTGCCGCGCGCATGCGCAGTAAATACAAATCTGAGATTTCACAACAGCGGCTAGCGTAATCTGGCCCAAGGTTCGTAAAATTAGCGGCGGGTTGAGAGGCAGGACGGGGGAGTTAGGTACGAGACGGCCGTGCCTACCTTCTTACCTGTGAATTTGGATCGATGGGCCTGATCCAGACCTACACCCGCCGTCGCTAGGACGGCGGGGGGAAGCGCAAGATTGGCTGAAAAGCCGATCTGCGCATGCGCCGGACAGATGTTGCCCGGCATTGCTACAGCAACGCCCGATCGTGGATCGACGTCCCCCAGCGTCTCTACGATCAGGTTAGTGTAGTTGGGTGGGGGGATCTAGTTTAATGAGGGTAGGAGGGCGGGTTAGGCGGCCATACGCTCCTGTGCGAGCGCATGGCCCCTTCCTTACGCCGGCTGAATTTGGGTAGCCTTCAGCCGGCGTAAGGAAGGGGCCCTACGCCTGAACAGGGGGAGT
>WWET01000311.1:160449-177966 GCA_011038615.1 Limnodynastes dumerilii
ATATATATATATATATATATATGAGGGAAGAGTGCACCTACTTATAATAACCAATAGTAATTTATAAGAAAAATGGACTATGAATCCAAAACCAGCACTCCAAACCAAAACAATGTTTGTATAGAAAAAGTAGTATTTAATATGAAGTCACAAAAAACTCACACCACCAATGAGCCTCAGAAAAAGTGAAAAAAGTGCAATGATAGCAGCTGATAAAGCAATATGAGTATCACACAGAGAGTATGTCTTCAAAAAGGCAGAAGGGAACCGCAACATATCAACGGGCAATATAGTCCATAATTCAAAAAGTCACACGATGGTTGAATATACGTGGTCCCAGCGTTGCAGAGGCATAGTAGTAAAGAATGGTCATTAGTATTGGCACCAATAAAGAGGACTGAGCCTGTCGACGGAGCAAGTGCCAGAAGAGACTAAAGAACAGAAGGAAGGACTGGATCATCATCCACAAGCAAGCAGACAATATTCTTCAAGCAACTGGAGAAGATTAATTGCAAAGAAAGAAAAAACTACAAGCAACTGGTCCCAAGAATGATGACAGCTAAACAGTGAGTATGAAATATTTTTATTTTATTAATGCAACACACATTAGGTTAAAATACATTTAGTATAAAACAGTGTGGCCACCTGGGGTAATTTTACAGAGTAGGGGGCAATATTATGCATTGTAAATGTTTATTTTAGGCACACATGTATGTAAATGTATTTGTGTATGGTTTTTTTTACACTGTATTTTTTGGGGGGGAACGGAATACAGCACAGCATGCTTAGAAGGCTTAACATGCTGACGCTGATATTACTACAAGGCTCCAAACATACTGCGCTTGCCTTTGGGACATAGAAAAACACGTCAAATATATTGATATGTGTTTTTCTGGTACAGTGTGGGGCACTTTCAATCAAAGCGCCCCACATTAAAAGGTGCTTTGATTTATAGCGCTTTGCCGGCGAACCAAAGGCAATTTAGTCAAATCAACTTTAGTGAATATGGCGAATTGTATTTATTATATGGCAAACATCTGGACGATTTCTGTCCAGTGATGTTTGCCTGTTCGATTTTGCTAAAGGCTAAAGTCCCGGGACTTTGGTCTTTTTGGCAAAATTGACTTTAGTAAATATACCCCATAGAGTGTAACATGGCAAACAATCAGATTTCATTTACCAAACACATCTAGAAATTGATGGATAGATTATAAATCGTTACATTGGACAACATCTATAATTTGGCTCTTTAGAAGGTCTCTAATTCTAACTCATAGATTTGAGTGGAGGAATTGGAGAAAGTTGTAAGGGATAGTTGCCAAACTTAGCTATAATCTTTGCCTTATAGTTTAGTTAGTTATGTAATACTTATAACTAATACAAATATACAGATATGTGCCCTTACTCTTAATGGTGCCTGCACCACACAGCCACCTCTTGTCACATGATTTACTTTCACCAATCAGAGCTGATATCAGTAGAACATTAATGGCAGTCTGAAGAGTGACATGAGATGGAAGGGACTTGGCTAAAGTAGGTTTTTAAGCTGGTGAGTACGCAATTCATATATAAATATTATAGAAATATATTTTTGACATAGACAGACAGACAGATAGATATTAGATAGATAGATATTAGACAGATAGATATTAGATAGATATGAGAGAGATATATAGATATGAGAGCGATAGATAGATATGAGATAGATAGATAGATAGATAGATAGATAGATAGATAGATAGATAGATATGAGATAGATAGATAGATAGATAGATAGATAGATAGATATGAGATAGATAGATAGATATGAGATAGATAGATAGATAGATAGATATTCAGTGATATAAAAGGAGAATGTCCAATCTCCAGGAAGACTACTTTAATCAGGTACAAAATGCTCTCCTTCTCAGCTTTCCCATTCATTTACTAGAGCAGGGGCACTAGGATCACTGTCAAGCACTATTGTGGTACTAAGGGCATCTGGCCAAAGTTGTAAGAAAATATGATACCAAATGGCCAAGGACATAATTAATAAAATATCTTGGGGGCTAAATGGCATATGTAGAAAATGCACCTTAAAATCACTGCAGAATTAAGTAAACAACAACAAAACCACTGAAAAAAAATATATGGGTCGTGGGTATGTGACCACATCATATACACCTTTTTCGCACATTTACCTCCCTACTGAGCCCTCCTGTGCAAAATCCACCTACTCAGTCTCAAGATCTTGCATTGTACTTTAAGGACAAAATTGACAAGATCAGACTGGAATTGGCATCCTCCTCCTCATCAGCTAACATACTACTCAGCCCCTTTCATCCACACCCAGGCATCATGTCCTCATTCCAACCCACAAATGAAGAAGAAATATCAGCTCTTCCCACTCTGCTACCTGTCCTCTTGATCCTGTACCCTCACAGGTCAGTCAATGTCTATCTTCTGTGCTTATTCTTATTCTAACCACAATCTGCAATCTCTCTCTCTCTACTGGTATCTTTATTTATGCATGCACTGATTACCCCAATTCTGAAAAACAAAACTCTGACCCCCAACTCTCCCTCAAATCGTCCTATTTCCCAACTTCCTTGCCCTGCAAAGCTTCTTGAAAGACTTACCTACAGTCGCCTTTCTAGCTTCCTCTCCTCATACAATCTTCTGGATCCTCTTCAGTCAGCCACAACAAACACCTATGCACAGGTTTTCTAGAAAAAAGTACAGATCACAAAGATTGAATTAACCCCCTGATTTGGGAGGTGCAAACCACAGTTTCAAAGTCCTATACAAAAAACAGAAAGAGAGATCAAAAGAGGTGATGATCTCACTTTAAAGCGAAACTGTTTTACGGTGCACTAAATCTCATATATATAAATTTCATAATGACATGAACAAGAGAAGTATAAAACGAATCATTTTAATGATACATTATTAAAAATAAAGAATAAACTTGGCGAAATACAAAAAGTTTAAATAGATTGGATGATCACGATAAAGACATGCAGCAACGACAAATTGCACAATATCTCTTTAAATATACACACCGCTTGTGGACCCAACTAGCTGGAGGACAAAAACTTTCCCTTTACCAAAACATACTAGCGGCCTCACGGCCTGCACTTCTCCTCTTCCGAGGTGGTAACTGTCCCTTACCTAGCTGCCTGTAGATAGGGTCTCATAAAGAAAAAACGGCATTTTAAGCGGTCAGGAGTCACTCCAAGAAGGCCCCCCCTCTTCAGTCAGGCTTTCGTTCCCGACACTCCACAGAAACTGCACTGACCAAGGTGGTCAATGACTTAATCACTGCGAAATCTAAAGGACACTGCTCTCTCCTAATACTACTGGATCTTTCTGCTGCTTGTGACACTGTTGACCACTCTCTTCTCATACAAATGTTACAATCGCTGGGTATTCGGGACACAGCTCTTTCCTGGTTCACATCCTACTTCTCTAATCGCTCTTTCAGTGTTCGCTTTTCTGGATACACATCCCCCACTCTTCCACTATCTGTTGGAGTACCGCAAGGCTCAGTGTTGGGCCCGTTGCTATTCTCTATTTATACAACTTCCCTTGGAGAGCTAATAAAGTAATTTGGATTTCAGTATCATCTCTATGCAGATGATACGCAAATCTACCTATACAATTAAATTATTAAATTATATAAATTTTTCTTGCTAAACGCTCTTCAAGAGCTTCCCCAGCTCATGCTCTTAGATCCTCACAGGACATACAGCTCTCCTCCACACTAAACAAATGCTCTGATTCCCGGTTACAGGACTTCTCCCGGGCTTCATCCACTCTCTGGAATAACCTTCCTCACCCAATAAGACTATCCTCTACTCTCCAAACTTTCAAACACTCCCTCAAAGCTCACCTCTTCAGACAAGCTTATCAGATTCCACAACCTACATAACATTTGTCTACACTTCTATTTACAACAACTTTATTATATGACCATCACTTCATCGCTCCAAACTTGTTCTCTTTCATTCTATACTAAAATTCCCCTCAGTTGTTACTAACTCTGCTGTGTGACTGGATCATACAGAGCACTGAGCACTGTTACCATGCAAGCTGGCTGCTCCGCTGTGTGATTATATAGCACTTTCCCTTATGTATCAATCCCTAATATCCTATAGAGTGTAAGCCTGTGGCAGGGCCCTCTTACCCACCCCGTCTGTCTGTTACCACCCAGTCCTGTTATAATGATTGTTAAAATTGTAAAGCGCTACGTAATCTGATGGCTCTATATAAAAACCTGTTAATAAATAAATAATAAATAAATATGGGCAACTGGTTCTCCCCCCAAAAAAGGTTGAGAACCGCTGTACTAGGGTAATCACCCACTTGGAGGGTCAACTACTTAGTATCAACATACCTGGCAACTTTTGGACAGGAATAAACAGCAGACATGCTTCAAGGGTCTTTATAATACAATCATGGTATTGTCAAGAAGAGAGCCTACATTAGACCGCACCAGGGGGCACCACAGTCACTACTGTGAATAAGAGCATTGAACAGTGAACTGTGATATACACACCTAATAATTTCTAATGTTGAAAAATACATTTTATTTCTTCTAGCATGTAGCAATGATTTACCACAAGCACAATTCAGCAGCATGGATTTCTGACACTTCTTAAGGCTTTCAAAGTGTCACATCCTAGCACAAGGCTCTGCAATAGGTCACAGAATCATTGTTCCAATCATCAACATGCACACCCCTTCTCACCCTCTCCGTTCTGCTAACCAGCGCTGTCTGACCTCTTTACTGATCACCACATCTCAGGCCCGTATCCAGGACTTCTCCCGTGCTGCACCTCTGCACTGGAATGACCTCCCTTCTTCAGTCAGACTCTCCGCCACATTGCAGGTCTTCAAGCGTTCACTCAAACGCACCTCTTCAGGCTAGCCTACTCCTCCTCCACTTAACATCCTCACTGCATCCTTCATCTATCCCTTCTCTTCCTTCACCCTTTCTTCCGCTCACACCAGCAGGCCACTTCCTTCCCCCTCCTTATGTCTTCTGTAAGTTCATCCCTCCCATTTAGTGTGTTAGCTCATGTGAGCAGGTTCCTCCATCCTAGTGTTGTTCTTTCCTCCACCACTCCCCCCTCACTTTGTACCCTCTTGTCCCCCTCTGCTACCCTTTTACCCCATCCCCACCTGGTGGCCCCCTCTCAACCTCTCACTGCGCTCTATCCCCTGCTCCCTGATCTACCAAGCTTGACACCTCGCATTTTGTCTTGTTTCTGTGCTTGCTTCACTTTATTGTATTTTTGTGATATTTTTATATTTAGATTGTATTTTATTATGTACTATGCTGTCCATCCCTACTATGTATATCTGTGCTGTATTTTGATTTATTTTGTACGGCGCTGCGGACACCTTGTGGTGCCTTATAAATAAACGATAATAATAATAATCAAATCACACAATCAAAAGACTGATTCATGTACCATCAAATGATATTGCGTGGACGCTAATGGTACCATTTGAAATTATTTTATAGACAGCTTAATTTGCCCGATGTAGAATGCATCGGCAGGAATATCGTGGGAGCCTGTCCTTAGAAGAATCATTCAATATATTGCATTGTAAGAAAGAGTGTAGCGTTTGTCTAGCATTGGACATGACCTCAGACTGGTGACTGGAAGGTCAAGATTTCTGATGGATGGAGCAGCTGTTTATAAGATGTTTATTGTAATTGTTTCATGTTATGTTGCATTTAAATGACAAATCTCACAAAGAAAACAAAAAGTACTGTTCTAAACTTAATTTTTACTAATAAAACATTACATAATTCAAACTCATCTCAAGAAGAGGTGGGTTCGGGATTAAAATATGTCAGGAGGCCTATAATTCTTCAGGGTGGGCCTGTGTATGTTACATAAGCCTATCATGCATTATGACAAGTTATAGAATGCTAAGTCCTTATCTGTAATGAATTTAAGATGTGTTATCTTCAATAATTAGTAATGGATAGCATTTAATAATTCTATGCTGTTCTTATAGAAATAGGCACCGATAAAGCATCCGTTTCATTGTATAATGAAACCTAACATGGAAACACAGAAAGTGATGGCAGATAAGAGAAACACGGCCCTTTCATTATTTTGAGTTTGCTTATAATCTTGTTTTGCTTTCACTACCTCTTGTAAACCACATTGGCTTTCTTTTTTTGGGGTTTTCCGTAACCTTTCTTATACAAAGGTCTGCTGTTAATAATGCATTTTTTTAATGTCCCCACTGCTCCTGAACTCCTTTCATGTGCCTCTACTCTGCCAAAGAATCACATTTCCCCATTTCCCCAAAATCCGCCTTCCTAAAGTCTAGCACCCTCGTCTTTGTGTGGCACGCTTCTCTCCCAGTCATTATACTAAACCATACTGCTTGATGATCACTGGATCTTAGGTTCTCACCCACACTTACTTCTGAGATTCGGTCACCATTTGTAAGTATCAAATCTAAGATGACCTCTTTGCGAGTGGGCTCCGGCTGCTTGAGGGACACTCCCTGTAATGAATTTAAAATGTCCCAACTCCTAGTGGAGCTTGCTGTAGACTCACCCCAGTTTACATCAGGTAGAATAAAATCTCCCTTGATTATTACCTCCCCTTTTATTGCCATTTTAGCAATGTCTTACAATAGGACATTGGGCCTGATCCAGAGCTACGACAGTGCCGTCCGACGGGTGAATGCGTACGTTCGCCCGTGCGTATAAACATACACGCCCATGACACTCCCATTGAAAAGTACCTGCTTACGGCGGCTATACCCTACATTAGGTACTACCGTCGGACGTACGAATTTTCTCCCATAATACGCAAAGCGTACGGGCTTAGCACGCCCATACTGTACAATTTAAATGGCTATCCCCGCCTCCGTGTAGTAAAACGAGCGCCCAGGCGATCGTCGTACTGAACGCACGCCCCTCGAGCGAACACTTCGCTCACAATACGACCGCTATCCGCTCATGTCGTCCAGCCGACCGGAAGTTGTAATGCGCACCTGCCAAATGCGTGAATACTTTGTGCATGCGTGTACATGGCGGCTACGTAAAACAGCGCTGCAGATGATTCTGGATTCCGTGCTCGAAGCCTTTCTGATGGCCGAGCGCGACCACTTCCCATGTGCACAGTGGAGCAGATTCACAGATCATCGCTTGGGTCCGGATTTACGCTCTCTATGTACCATTTCTGTACGTAGATTGCATAAGCGCGGCCTTTAGACTCCCGTCTACGTACAGAAATGGAACGTAGATAGCTGCTACGCAGGCGTACTAGCTCAATTCTTCAAACAACGTACGTAAGATGAAAACTACGTTACTGTGAATCTGGACCTTGATGTGTGACATCATAGAAACATAGAAAGTGATGGCAGATAAGAGCCACATGGCCCATCTAGTCTGCCCATTTGTTTATTGAAAACTATACTGACCCTAGACCCTATTTACCCTCAATTTGGTTTACAATTTAGGATACCCTTATATTTATCCCAAGCATGTTTAAATTGTTCTACTGTATTGGCCTCAACCACCTCAGATGGGTGAATATTCCACTTATCTATCACCCTTTCAGAGAAGTAATTTTTCCGCACATTTCCTCTGAATCTACCACCCTCCAGTTTATATCCATGCCCTCGTGTTCTATTACACCTTTTCTTTTGAAAAATGGTACCCTCCTCTAGCTGCTCACAACCCAACAAGTCATGATCTTTATCAGAGCATTGTGTTCACTACACTTGCAGCATGCTGGGAAATGAATGAATTGAGTTGCTTGTGGCAAGAGCTTAGCAAGTGCCTATGGACGTGGGTCAGTCTTTGGATTCAATGCAATGCATTCACACACATGTTCAATTGTATCTGACTGTTAAAAAGTGTGGCATCATTTTGTGTACTGAACTGATGTACTATTCTATCCTTTCACTATGAACCACTTATACATCATGGTTTTGCTTTCTCATTAGGTGTTGTGTATTTTCCCAGTGAAATGTTTTGTATTGTACCTGCAGTACAGCACTATGCCAGTAGAGAGCAGGCTTTCCTTATAATACCATATAGATGGAATCTTTGATCTTTACTAAAGAACATTGCTGAATAAAGCTGGATTCACACAACGGACCGGGTCAGTAATTAATAGCATATTCTGTACGTAATATGCTATCCCTAATATCATATGTGCAAAGGGAGTGCACACCCCCAGATCTCCATTCGCACATACAGGCCTTCCACATACCCTACTTTAAATATTCCGCATATGGAAGGTAATGTACGCAATGGTGAATCCCACGTCAGGGCTTTGGACATTTTACATTTTCACGCCCACAAAGGTGATGCCTAATGTAGGATGGAGAGGAAGAGTCATTGGAAAAAAGGACGGAGGATTGTGACATCGGACCAGATCCAGACCCCACACACTTTCCGTATGTGCAGGGTTCTGTCCGTCCGACAGAGATAGGGACGTGCACACCCCCTGTCACTTCCCTCTCTCATGCCTGCTTAAAGTCCATTGTGCGGATCAGCGGTAAGTACAACAAGTACAACCGCTGATGTGTGAGAGCCCCTCCCGTGCTGTGCAATTACCATGTACCCCCCCCTGCGCAAAATGGGCTCTTATGGAAGAGCATGTGCCCTCCAGTTAAATCAGGCCACTTATGCACCTTGCATGTGTAAGTGACCTGACATTATAAGGTATGGGTCAGGCCCATAGTTAAATTGAAAGTTTTCAATGATCCGATTACATAATTATTCATTATTGGACCTGATTCACACTTAAGAATCTTCTTAAAATAAGAACTTAAAGTCACACCTGGGCTAAACCATGTTGATTTCAGGGGAGTCATATTTCATCTGTTGCAAACAGTACTAGTGTTGAGAGGTGATATTTCACAGCCCAAGTCTAAATAACAGTGTGATAGTAAAGCTGGTCAGTATCTGTGTGCAGTAAGCAATCCAAAGATATATCCCTGCATGCAAAGAATACAATTCAATTAATTCCCCCTACAATCAACATGGTTTTGCCCAGGAGTGACTTTAAGTTTTTATTTTAAGAAGATTCTTAAGTGTGAATCAGGTCCTATGTACTTTGCAACATTGTAGTTTACACAGTGGATATGGTTTTGCTTCAAACACTAATCTGCATAACTATCAGGTGAAACCTCGCATGTACCCAGCCTTATTCTGAATTAACGCTGCCGTTCTTTCCAAGCTGTCCAATACAAGTTGATTTGAAAGGACACTTATCTTTTCTTTTCTTTTAAATAATCAACATTGTTTTGTCTGACAGGGTCGTTAACGTGACACCTATCAGATGGAATATTGCAATGCCGACACTTACTGGTGTTTGGCATTACAATAATCCTAAACCTAACTCTAACCCTAATTACTACCACTAATGCTAATTATTAAGGTCCAGATTCTAAATACGTAAGACGAAAACTATGTAACTGTGAATCCGGATCTCGCTATGATGCAGTTCAGGCAGAGGTCACAGGAGAAAAAGAAGAGAGAAGAAGAGCGGAGAGCTGACAGCATGAAAGAGAGAGAAAAGAAGACAAAGCGGACAGGAGAGAGCCAAGAGCAGGGTTACAGAGAGAGGCAGGAGCGCAGATAACCTAAGGATTTTTTTTTAATGGATTGTGAAAATAATACTGGCATTACAAAGGAATTCATACACTTTTCAATGATAAATTTATGACTGCTGCCATAGTGACTGGAATCATGTAGTCATTACTTACTTTATTAACTTCATGGGGACCTGATTCACAGATAAGAGAGTGATCTGGGATAATAAGAAGTAGGCAGGGTATAAATAAATAACAATAAAATAAACAAAAAAAACTGCAGGATTACAACACATAAGTGATCTCATAGTAAAGTATGTTTCCACAGTAACAACATCTTATGTGTGCAGTTTAATTCCTGTTTTGTCCACAAGATGGCAGCATTGTGCATATGTATGCGTGTGTGAGTGTGTGTGTGTGTGTGTGTGTGTGTGTAAAAATGTGAAAGTAATATAACAGATAATGTATTCTGCATGAAATATACAAAAATTTTTTTTCACAAGTTGTATTTTTTCACCAAGATTGTAAAACTAAAAAAACGTACAGGAATCAGAATCGTACTGCGGTTGCTTGGTGCATACTGTCATATTTAAGGTAATAAATATGCCATAACCTTTGTTTCTGAATTCATGGTGCTAATTCAATGGACTGTGAAGATGGAAATAAGTACAAAGTACACCTATTCCCATCTTTTACGGTAGCCACAATTTGCATATTTTAATACACACCTCTTTGAGGTGTGAGATAAAATGTGATGAAAATGCACAGGAATAGCATCGCAACTGAATCTGCCCCCATGAATGCAGCAAATATAATTACTTATACTTACTTACCAAATATTTTAATTCTTTACATATTGAAAAAGTAGCCAACCAGTGAAGAGTATTACCAGTATTAGATGATTATTTGTGTTCCTGATTTGATTTATTTTCACTAAGTCATTCCCCCATATAAATTGATGCTTTACAAATGTATTTTTATTTTTTTTTATTTTTAACCGTTTTACTGTTTTGGGCTTACTTCCATTTTTGCCCATTAGATGGCAGCATGTAGCTAGCCTAATGCGGGTTTTATAGCCTGACCGGTAAGAAGAGCATGTTCTCACTTCAAACTATAAAACCTATTGCCAATTACGTGAACTGCTGAAGGTAATAATTGGTCTCCCAAATCTTTTAGAAATATGGATAAATGAGCGGTCAAGTCCTACAGACATTATTATTTTATTTATATTCACAATTCGGGAGAAGATGTGGTCTGTAACGTGTCATAATAAAATACAATGAATATTGAAAGTGTGCTTGTTTTCAGGACTTGTCCTAATTCTGGGAGCACCGGAGAGATTGCGGCCTCCTTCCCCATCTTCTGTGCAGGACACAAGAACACAATAGGTAAGGTCACCTGATCTAATTTTTCACACATGTTAGGTTTATCCCCGCTTGCATTGGACGTGATGTACAGTTTTGGATGGAGTCTCTGACCCTGACTCCTGCTTATACCATCTCTGCCTGGATATTTCCATAGGAATAGACGACTGACTGTGTGCCATCTAGCCCGGACTCAGAATGACTGCTTACACTGTGATTTGCAACTCCTCCTCTGACTCAAGGCGAAAGTCACAGTGGAACAAGACCTTCAGTCAACTACACTGCAAGCCCTTATATGATTATTCATACACTGCTAACCTTCACCTCCTTGCAAGGCATATACAGGGAAACAAAGCCAAGTATTTTTGTTTTTATTTACTTGCTTTTCTTGTCATGACTTCAAAATTTCCTTTGGGCTTTTTTTTCTTTCTTTTTTTTTACTTTTTTTTTTCGATCCAATTCTGTTTATTTTCTGCCCCCCACCTCCCCTAGCCCTGACATAGTGGCAGTCGGTTCTAGTTGCCAATCTGTCACTCCGGCTACTCATTCCAAGTTCATTAGATAAGAGTGTGGAAACAGTTCTCCCAGAATTTTCCACACTGATAGACAGATCGCTGCCGAAACCCTCCACGCTGTAATTCATCTCAGCACTCTGAAACATACCAGGAACAACAGGGGACCCAAGACAGCCCCAGTGAGTAAATTCACTGATATTTAACAATTCCGTAAAGGAGAGGATTGATTTCAGGGGAAAAAAAAAAAAGACAAAACAAACCCAAAAATGGTATTAATATACAAAGAAATAGGTTAATGCACTGCAAAAATGTCACACGTTACTTAGAATATGACAAGTCTCAGTGTGAGAATAAATAGGGGGGATGGCATAGAAGTACACAAATCTGGGCATTTTCTAAATACATATTTGTCATGGTGTCACGTTTCTCCTGGCCGTGGTCAGCGTATAACACAAGGCTTAAAGCAAAGTGACATCTCAGAATTCATAGCTAATAACTCTTGTGCTGGGAATGAATCACTGTGTAAATAAGTAACGAGGAAAAAGGATCCTGTAAGTGTTTTACATTCCCTGCATACTTTTATATTATTTTACAGATTGTCTACATTCCAAGCCACATAAAAAAAGATAGGGCTTTATATATATTTATGTAGCGGCTCTATACGCACATCATTGCATCTTATAAACTATTATCTTAAAAATAAATGCCTTCAGAGATGAATAGTGGAAAGCAGGGCTTGCAGCATTTTACAATCTCATTTCTTTGCACGTTTAGCTGCTGTGATATTTTGGGGGAGATTATTATTTTTGTATTTTTTTTATTTTTTTTTTGCTGTATGTGTCTTTTTTTTTTTTTTCTTCTGAACTTTCAAACAATACCCTCTTGCTGCCTGGGGAGGAGTGTACAGCTTTAAGAAAGAGGCGTGTGGTGGAGAAATGACGTAGGGAATGTTAATGAGTAACTCTTGAGAAAAAACATCTTCCTCAGTGCACCATGTGTGGTAATAGGCTTGGCTGCCACACTATTTAAACAGAGGATATACTAAGGAACAAGGAGAATCAATAAGATCAAACAGGAGATGTCCCATCAATGAGAGAGGGAGAGCTAGACAGTCACCTTAGAGAACCTTAAACACAAAAGGAAAGGAACAGAACAGTATTAAGGGATACCTTTGTAACACGTCTTTTGAGTCTTTGCTTAAATACAGGGCTGCTGAGGCTAATAATAATCCCAGAGGAATAGTCTTTGCTTATATTATTTTATTTTATTTTTTTTTATTATTTTTTTTTAAGGATGTCATCTTTTTTATTACTAGACTTTCTTTTAGTGACTTTGGTTGTTGTGGTAGAGAGCAACACTGTGGATGAGAGAAAAGTCAACATGTTTGTCATTTTACCTAAAGATGATACCTATATGTTTTCAATAAACAGGGTGCAACCTGCTATTGATTATGCCCTCAAATCCATAGACAAGAATTCCTCCCTCCTGCCAGGCTTCACTTTCAATGTCACGTATCAAGACTCGGACTGTGGCAATCAGGCACTTTTCAGCCTTGTAGACACAGCCGTCAAGCAGAAGAAGCCAGACGTGGTCCTCGGTCCGGTGTGTGAGTATGCGGCAGCCCCCGTGGCCAGACTGGCGTCCCACTGGAACATCCCCATGATCTCCGCCGGAGCTCTGGCCACGGGTTTCATGCAGAAGTCCGATGAATACTCCCACCTCACTCGTGTGGCACCTGCCTACAGCAAGATGGGAGAGATGTTCCTCAGTATGTTTCGCTACCACAAGTGGAGCCGAGCGTTGCTGCTGTACAGCGATGACAACCAGGAGCGCAACTGTTTCTTCACTCTGGAAGGGGTCCACTCTGCCTTTAAGGAAGAGGGTTATCACATGTCCATCCACAACTTTGACGAAACAAAAAACGTGGATGCCGAGGACATCGTGCTCTCCATCCAGAATAAAGAGAGAGGTGAGTGTCCGTGTCTGCTCTGACTCTGCATGTGGGCTGGTCTGTCACTAAGCAAAATAATTCTACCTGGAGCATGGGAAAGGGGGGGGTGGTGGTGGTAGGGAGGCATTTGCCCCCCTGCGCTAGTCCCAGGGCAGGGTCAGTGGGCCACCTGCTTTATTTTTAACAGGCTGCCAGGCTGGGTTTTGCCCCCATCCCTATCTGTTCCCTGCCCTGAAATAATTGTTTCTGCAGCAATAGATGACTGATTTATCCTGCAATTCATTAGCTTCCCTCACACTGACCTGTAAGCAGCACAGAATTACGTCTCTGCAGATGTGGGACCGTAATAAAGTTACTGAGCTCAGTGACCGAGCTTTTAATTACCCTGGAGGTGGGATACAAGTGCATCATTACTTTAATTGCCTGTCGGACCCTGATCGCTGCTATATGATCCTCTGTGACTGCTTTTAGGAAGGTTGTTCCCTTGAACATTCATACAGCAATAAGTCTGCCTCACTCACAGAGAGTTGAGGAGCTTGTGATCACAGTGAAGTGCAAAGCAGCTATTATAACGGGCATCTGGCCTTTTTTTTTTTTTTTTAGAAGCTGCCACTATAATTAAGGATTAAGAAAACTTTTGCCAAGTGGGCACCGTCAAAAAAATCAATCAGTCAATCAATCTCCAGACCTCTGTGTCATGTGACCTTTTGCAGGCTGCCCAGAGATGGTCAATAAACACAAACCCTATTCCATCCTATTAAGATCAGATCTATGGCTAACCTGCGCTGCAGTCGCGTTAACTCCTTCAGGCTCAGCAGCTGCACAAGCTTGGAATTCAGGAGACAGGCATTTTCCATGTCTTCGTTACACGGGCTCCAGAAGCATGTAGCATGCATGTTCTTAGCACGCCAGCTGACCCCGATGTCTGGGCTAATGCAGGAATTAGAAGCACGGGAATGCAGTCAGAGTACATGGGGATAAAGTGCTGCCTGTTACCTCTGCCCGGGGTTGCCCAAGGAGAAAGCTAAAAACGAGTTATGTGCTAACCAGCATGATATAAAAGCAATGTGGTTACAGGAAAGCTGCACACGTTCATTGATTTCATATTACGCTTCGGAACACAGCACTGAAGGGAAGTTTGTTCCTTAGCTTCATGTGCCCTTATGCTATTCTTATACAGCCATGTTTTAATGCCCATGATCCAGATTCACAGTTACGTAGTTTTTACTTACATTGCTTTAGACCGCGCTTTTGCAATCTACGTACAGAAATGGTATGTAGATAGCGTATATAAGCTACTGCGCATGCGTAGTAACTCAATTCTTAAAACAAGGTACGTAAGACGAAAACTACGTAACCGTGAACCCGGACCCATGTCCTGCTACATACGTTTGTACAGTTACATCTAGTACTCCTGATTAAAGCTACACTTACACTATACAGTGTGTGATGCCCAGATCACGCTAATGCTACAAGGAGGAGGCTGCAGGCAACGATCACATTAAAACACAGTGATACGCAGGACGTTAGTTATAAAGTGGGAAAACAGAATGAGTGCAGAGCTCAACTCTAAAGAAGCTCAACTCTAAACTTAGAAAGTGTTGCATGCAAAAAAAAATTTCTTATTAATTCTTTACCCCTGACATTGCAACATGGTTTGTCCAGGTGCAAATCAGACAGTGCAGGTAAATAAGTGTGTGTGTGTGTATGTATATATATATATATATATATATATATAAAGTAAATCCAATGTAGTACGGCACTGTGAGTGCCGCATTCTTTTCCATTATATATATAATTGTTTTTATAGATGTGAAATACAGTTTTTTGTCTTGTTTCATGAAAATGTTACTCCGGCTATAAGGAATTGCATCACGTCCGATATATGTCCTGTTTGGAGAAATGTTTTAATTAGTGTTCCGGTTCCTTTAAATTTGACATGAATCCCATGGAAGACTATCAGGGGGATTTTAGAGACAGACCTTTGTTTTTACAGATACCGATCTTGTTCCATTGCAGCAGCTGTGATCACTATTATTGGATGCGATTATCTGCATTCTGCATGACTTCTGACACAGACTAATGAAAATGATATGATACCAGGCAAATGAAAGCCAGCGTTACCCCCCAAATGTGTCAGATAATCCCAGATTTTTCTGTAAAACCATATTTGAGGCTGCATTCCTCAGTCTAATGAAATAATATTGCTTCGTTGCTGTAACTAGGATTGCTGAGGGATTTGGGGCTTGTTTAGATAATGAATAGCTGAACCTTCTAATAACGGGCTGGATCCAGACTTAAGTAAGTGCTTGAAATGAGTGACTCCTGGGCTAAACCATGTTTATTGCAGGGGGAATTAATTTGATTGTATTCTTTGCATGCAGGGATATATCTTTGAATTGCTTACTGCACACAGATACTGACCAGCTTTACTATCACACTGTTATTTAGACTTGGGATAGGAAACATCACCTCTCACCTCTAATACTTGCAACAGATGAAATATGACTCCCCTGCAATCAACATGGTTTATCCCAGGAGTCAGTAATTTAAAGCACTTATTTAAGTCTTGATCCAGCCCAATGTTGTATATGCAAAGTGTCCATTATCTGAAGTCATAACTTTGGACTGTGTCCAGCCTGCGGCACGTGATCCATACTCACAGAGGACTGTAAGTCCGCACATGAGAGGGAAGTGCACTGCCCTGACACTCCCCTCTGGCGTACACTTACCTGTCCAGAACCCTACCTTAAGTCCTCTGCACGGATCTGCATGTGTTCAAGCGCAGATCCATGTGGAATGGTAGACCGCCGCCCACTCTCCATGATCTGCATGCCTGTCCCCGCCCCCACCTTGTGGAGATTAGGCGTGCGGATCTGAAGTGACACCTCGTCGGACGGATCTTCTCAGTTCCGTTAGCTAGGTGATCCATTGCGTAACATCTTCCCAGGTTGTGCGCAGTCTGTATTAGACTCCTGACTTCCGCAAGGTGGGAGTCGCCGCTATGAAACTGCTTATTTAGGAATGGAGACAGTTGAAAGTCAATTTTCGTCTGTTTCTATTTCGAAAATAGCGCTATTTATAATTTTTGGGAAATGAATGGGTAAGTATGCGATTGGCATACTCAGATATTCATTATTTGGAATGGAAATGCCACTGCAGACCTGTTGCACCCGCTGTAGACTCGCTGCACTGACCGGACAGGTGAGTAGGACTCCATGGGGAGTCTTAGGGTTAGGCTGCAGGGAAGGGAGGGTCAGGGTTAGGCTGCAGGGAAGGGAGTCTTAGGGAAAGGCTGCAGGGAGAGGAGTTTTAGGGTCAGACTGTGGGAAGGGGAGTCTTAGGGTCAGGCTGCAGGGAGAGGAGTCTTCTTGATAAACACGGGATTTAAAAGCCGGGTGTTTGCTGAGCAAATTGCTGTGTAAAAAAAAGCAGCGTTATAAGTCCACCTACAACCCAGGAAATTCCCAGCTCTGACCCTTTCACATGTGCCATGAATTTCCTGTGTCTCCATTCTGGTCCACCTGCAGTTCTGCTATTTGCAGTTATTTATTTATTTGTTTATTTATTTATTAACAGGTTTTTATATAGCGCCATCAGATTACTTAGTGCTTTACAATTTAGCAATCGTTAGCAATCGACAGACAGGGTGGGTAAGAGGGCGCTATGAATTTAGTACTTGCCTGTCTCCTTTCTGGTCCACGTCATCAGGTCTGGCCCAGTCCCTAGTAGCACTGGACTGAATGTCGAGTTCCCTCCCACGTCCTGCCTCGTTTTCAAGTTCCTAATGGCGGTCGGTGACTTACAAGTCCCTAGATCACTCTGTTCTTTATGTGTGGACTTACGTGCGTATATATGTGCTCCGTCTGAGCGATTCTTTATAACCGTGCCTCCATGCGCTCATTTAAATGCCTCCCCCCTCCCACTTTTATGTAAATTTTCCTGTACATCTGATTTCCGTGCATATGTCCCAAAGTGCGATTCACATGTATGTCCGTTAGGCACTTCGGGCCTGATCCAGAGCTACGATGTTACACTGAGCGCTGTAGCGCTCAGCGTAACATCGGTGCTCTGGCCCGACACTCCCCCTTGTAGGAGCGTATTAACTCTCCCTTACGCCGGCTGA
>WWET01000311.1:181753-202072 GCA_011038615.1 Limnodynastes dumerilii
AGTGACGTGGTAGCGTTCATTTAAGATCCTAAGTGTCAGCCCGCGCCCACTTTCCCTCATTTCCCTGCCTCCCCCCGCCCATTTCCATGCAAATCCTTAAGATCTTAAAGATTCGCAGCACTTAAGATCTTAAGTGCTTGCGTGCGATTCAAACTTACGCTCTTAGCGAATTTACGCTCCTAACCGCTACGTAGACGGTGTTGCACTATTACTACGCATGCGCAGTAATGCAAATTTTCTAAGATCTTAAATATACGCACCTAAGTGCCGTGGAAATCGTATCTCTGAATCAGGCCCAATATCCGTTGTACAGAATGGAGGGTGCCGTTCATAGGGCCTGATTCAATTTTGCGCAAAGTAAATTATTTCCGCGTTTTTTCACGTATTTTGCTAATTTGTATATTTTTTTCATGCACATTTTTCGGTCCCGATTCAATTCCGTTTTTTTTCGTGTATTTTTTTGGTCTATCGCGCATATTTTTTGTCCCTATTTAAATGCATTGCAAGTGGCTGTGAACAAGATGCAGCCAGCTAACGAGTCGCTGTGTTCCAACAAAAAGGGGAAATTTGACATTGAGTGCAGGGAGTTTGGGGTAAGAGGTAGGAGAAAGTGAAGGGGACACAGGGGACCCTTCCAGTACAGGGAAGGGTGCAGTGCGTTTGAAAGTGGAACTAGACTTATGTGGTCCATTGGATGGGAGTTGCATTTCAATGGATGTGTCAGTGAAGTTGACCATGTCAGTAGCCTACAGGTGGTTGAGGAAAGAGAGCAGTTAGGAGAGTATAGAGTGATAATAAGAAATGGTGGTGGGGGGTTCTATTGAAAACTGCCCCTATCACTCCAAAATGAACTCTGTAAATAGAGCCCTATGTGTGTTACAGGGTTCAGTTGTGTACAGATAACTCAGACCAAACAAAGGGACCCCTTCAAGCCTATATGATTCCCTTATGCTGAGGTGAATGACTTATTATCTGTTATTACTTACAGAGCCAAGTGCAGTAGGGTTAAGCAATCTACATGCTGTGCTCAGGCTGTTATCTATGTATCCCTGGTGTAAATACTCATAATACAAAGCTGAATGGGTTTTCCGATTCTCCTTAAAGATGCATATAAATGATGCCTATAATAGATAGGGTCACAATTGCACTTGTTTTGCAGTATGATAGGAAGAGGGGGATGGTGGAAGAGGATTTCCACGTTTCCTCATTCTCTAAACACAGAAATATATTCTTATCAGAAATTGTCAGGGACCCGACAGCCAACAGAATAAAAATACATTTGTGGTGGTGCAGTGACCAGGCAGCAGTACTATGGTCAGGATTTAGCACAGTGTAAAAGACTCCATAAGAGAGAATGTGAATGTGATCGCACACCACCCACGACAGCCTTAATATTTCTTCCAGTATCTTCTCTCAGGAGTACTTTCACTCTTTAAATACAGTAGCTAGCTAGGAAGACTTTTTTAAGGTGTGGGCTGCTGTTACAAACAGCCCTTTTTTAACAGAGCCGGGATCTCCCAGTCAGTTCCGAACTGGCCGGGAAATCGATTGCTGCTGCCTCATAGACCTACATTGAATGCTAAGTCTCCTTATATTACCCTAACCTTAATACTCCCTTCCCCACAGCCTGACCTTAATCTGCTACTCCCTGCAGCCTGAACCTAAGACTCTCTTCCCTGCAGCCTGACCCTAAGACTCCCTTCCCTGCAGCCTGACCCTAAGACTCCCTTCCCTGCAGCCTGACCCTAAAACTCACTTCCCTGCAGCCTGACCCTAAGACTCCCTTCCCTGCAGCCTGACAGCCTAATAGCGCTATTTACGAAACAGAGACAGACAAAAATAAATTCTGTCTGTGTCTATTTATAAAATAAAATTTTCTCCCTTTTTTAGCATTCATCTGATTTTGTTTAGATGCCATCCTAAAAGTAATCTCTCTTTTCTCTTTGTTTAAAACCTCTCTTGAGGGCACAAAAAATGACTGCCATCAGTCACACACACAGAGGCTCACAGCTCTCAGTGGTCCGGATCCAAACGTACGAAATAGGGGGCGTTTTCTAAAAGCTAGATCGCAAAAATGTCCACTTTTTAACTACGCAGGTGCCGCATTCCCAGGACAGATCCTCTGGACTCAGAGTTCCATCCTGGGGCCATTTCCTCCAGTGGGACTGTATGGGGTGGGAAGCAGAAACCGCTAAGGTGTGCTATGCTCTCAGTGTATTATCTTGACTTCCGCACTGTTCCTATTTTTAGTGTGGACGGAAGTTTTAAGGTGGGGTCTACAGATAAGTCTGTACGAGTGAGGACAGTGGCTGGGAGACTGGATCCGGTAGGATCCGGCATCAGATCCCCGCTGCCACTGTGCTTGTTCCTGTCATAAACCAGCATATCTAGAATGTCAGCTCTCAAGAGCAGGAGACTGGTACCTTTAATGACTGCCAAGATATGCTGGTCCATGGTTACCAAGGCGGGTTGGACCTACAGTGTGACAGAATTTAAAACAGTAACCAATTATGCAATCAGACTGACAGATACAGATAATTATACTGTATGTATGACCAACACTACAATCCCTGTTGGAATAAATAGCAGCCGTAAGCATATTTCTATCTATATACAACAATGTTTCACACACTCCTAGGCCAGATTTACTAAGCTGCAGATTTGGAAAAGTGGAGATGTTGCCCATAGCAACCAATCAGATTCTAGTTCTCACTCTTATTACATACTAGAGAATGTCAGATCTGATTGGTTGCTATGGGCAACATCTCCACTTTTCCAAACCCGCAGCTTAGTAAATGTGGTCCTTAAACTCATAGAAAAACCAACTGTTACACGAAGCATCTGGCACGGGCATGTGTACCGCCAGAAGTCGGCTGTAGTTATTCATTTAGGATTAGGCCCATTTAGTTTTAACTTTAGTTACAAGCTACACACTACACACTACAGTCCATTAAATTCCCTTTCTGTCATTTGTTTGCTTGTCTGCCTTGTATGTCCCTTTTACATGTTATGCTGTATAGTACCATAGGGCCTGATCCAGAGTTACGCCGATGCGCTGTGCTTACTAAAGCACAGCGTATCGGCGTTCACTTACCTTGACACTCCCCCTGTGCGGGCGTATGGCCCCTTCCTTACGTCGGCTGAAGGCTACCCTAACTTCAGCCGGCGTTAGAAAGGGGCCATACGCCCGCACAGGGGGAGTGTCGCGGTAAGTGAACGCTGGCACAGCGCATCGGCGTAGGTCTGGATCAGGCCCTTAGATGCTGCATTCTGTTGCGTAACAGCCTCTGACGGTGGGGTGTGACTGCCCACCATTTGTACCTGCTGTACACACGTTGGGAGGGGAGATCCATGCCAATCGTACAGTAAAAGCTAGGCTAAGCCCTTACATGCGATCCAGCATCATGCACCTGTCCCATCTTATGCGGGACGCGTGTGTAATATTTATGGTAGGGGTTAGAACATGGAAGGGCTACGGACGCCCGATCCAGGATCGGGCGTTGCCGTAGCAACGGCGGGCATCATCTGCCCGGCGCATGCGCAGATCGGCTGAAAAGCCCGTAGTCCCTGCCGCTATTTTGTCTATTATCTCCAGTGGCGCAACCAGGGGGAGCCCAGAATCCCCCCCAAAGCCTCTCTTCTCACTCTATTCCCCCGCCCATGTATTTTTGCGGCACATATCCGGACGTATGTACCCAAGTGCGATTCACAAGTCCGTCCGTGAGGCACTTACACGCGTATAGTCTACTTATACTACAGTACATACAAAAAGTTTCTACACTTGCGCTTGTTGAAACGTACCTAAAAATACGCACGCAACTCGCCGAGAAAACGGTTCTCTGAATACGGCCCTTAATCTTCAATGCAATGCAAATTGATGTATTTTAATTGCACAAAGGGGCTGATCTAAGTCAGCTTAGTCCACGTCAGCGAACGTTATTATTATTATTATTGGATCTAGTCCATAATTATCAGGTTTTTTTTTGTCATGTTTCTTCCTAAAATGCTTATGAATAAAAGACAGTGTTTTTTAGTTTATTTTAGTAGAGAACCGTTATATTTGCTGTCTCCGTATCACACGGCAATAGGTTATTGGCATAAACAGGCATGACTGGAGACACAGTAGTCTGCCCTCACTGACACCTTGACATTGCAATCAAAGCAACCTTTAATCCCTGGCTGATGTTCCAGTAAGTTTCTGACCATGTCCCAATTATCATAACCTGTAACAAGGTGATAATTCCCCTCCAGAAGAATACCAGATTGAAGGTAAATATAGAAGTGTCTGTAGAACAGATAATATTGCCTTTTCTACCTCATAATCTCCTGAGACCTCATGTGCAGTAAGGACAGATAATGCAGCTTTTTCTGTGTTGGCCCCAGCCCCTGTGTGTTACTGCTAATAACCAAAACTGTTACTGAAATGACCGATCTTGTCTGCTAACGTGTGCATGGCTGGAAGCTCCTCTGCTTCTTTGCCTGCATCTAGCAGTTGATGAATTACAAAACTTTATTGATACAAAATTGATGTAGACAACATGGGCTTGATCCAGACTGAAATGCAAAAAGAACACATCCTGCGTTTGCATATATACCATGCAAATAAGAGATCTTTTAAGAGTGATCCAGACAGGGACTTACATTGTCACCACTCCCCTCACTCACAGAATGATGTTCCAAGGACCCTGCCTTAATACTTAAAATGTGGACAACATAGATGTTTTGACACTACAGCAGGCGATTAACGCGTCCTCATTGTACCACAGAGCCTCCAGAGTTTCCGTTAGGTACAAAATAATCAGCTCCTGAGCTTCTAACTGTCACTTACCTGGTATAAATGAATAAACTGATATTTAAAAAAAAAAGTATTTGCCTCCTTAACAAAGGTGGTTACCATAGTAACTGACAGCATACCCTCCAACATGACCCCTTCCATTAGGTACAATATACTCCGCACCTGAGCTTCCAACTGTCACTCACCTGGTGAAATGACCTAACTGATATCTAAAAAACTATTTGCCTTTTCAACAAAGGTTGTTACCATAGTAAAAATATGTAAAACTACCATATACTGGAGCGCTGCAGCACTTTAGGCTCCCTGCATGAGGAATGTGTAATAAAAATAGAAATCCGAACAGCAGCTCTATAGGGGAGGATAAGGACCCTTAAAAATAAAAAGATACAAAAAAAAAGAATATAGAGCGCTTCACAGATTAATCTATTTTATTATTAACAAATCATTTATGGAAAAAAATAAAAATATGTATCATAAAACAGCCATAATAATGGTGCACTGGGACTAGAATTCCACCAGTGACACACCACAATAACAATATAAAACAATATTTGCCAATGAGCAACAGAGATACAACATAGATTGATAGAACTAGCTGGTGATCAAGCAGCTAGTATTAATTGCATCGTATAAAACATCCACTGGAAAAGATAATATCAAAACGATTTTCTTATGGAAGAACCCTCAATTCCAACAATTTGTCAGCAGAGTAAGGTGGCCTATATGATGCACTTAATATGTAATATTAACATTGTTTTATATTGTTATTGTGGTGTGTCACTGGTGGAATTCCAGTCCTAGTGCACCATTATTATGGCTGTTTTATGATACATATTTTTATTTTTTTCCATAAATGATTTGTTAATAATAAAATAGATGAATCTGTGAAGCGCTCTATATTCTTCTTTTTTGTTACCATAGTAACTGACAGTTGGAAACAGAGGAGCAGAGTATTTTGTACCTAATGTAATGAGTCATGTTGGAGGGTATGACTGACAGTTGTAAGCTGAGGAGCAGAGTATGTTGTACCTAATGGAATGAGTCATGTTGGAGCGTATGGTACTGTTTCCCATCCCGGTCTGCCATCAGAAAAGGTACGAGAGTGGAACTTTGGATCCTGAGGATCCAGATCTGTCCTTGGAATGCGGCGCATGCACATGCGCTGCTTACAGAAAGTAAACGGAAAACGCCCTCCAATGTATGGCTCTGTATCTGTACATAGTGCTGTCTTAACACTGCCAAGCACAATGAAGTTAGCATTAAAGGAAGGAAGCATTAAATAACTAATTAATGTTATTATAAGTTTTATCGCTCTACTTATACTGTAATGTTATCATTTTCCTTTAGAATATAACAGTTTTAATTGGGAAGTATTATTGTAGTATCACAGTATCAGCCATGTAAATTACAGACATGTTTATTTATAGCCAAGATAAAGTCCTCTTTTCCTGATTGACAGGTCACAGATATTACATGCAGGAAGACTGCTGTGTGACATAACATACCCTCCAACATGACCCCTTACATTAGGTATGTTACCATAGTAATTGACAGTTGGAAACTGAGGAGCAGAGTATTTTGTACATAATGGAATGGGTCATGTTGAAGCGTGTGGTACCATTACACTCCACTCCTGAGATTCCAACTGTCCCTCACCTGGTTTAAATGACTTAACTGATGTTTGAAAATAATTTTTTCACTTTAACAAAGCTGGTTACCATAGTAACTGACAGTTGAAAGCTCAGGAGCAGAGTATTTTGTACCTAATGGAATGGGTTATGTTGGAGGGTCTGACATAATGGAGACTAATACAAACAGCCTGGAAGGGAATCTTACCCTTACTGATGTACATAGTTAAGCTGAGCCTGTTATCAGTGTCTTTGACAGCAATGCGGGCAGATGGTAAGGGTGAGCTCAGCAGGCTGCCCTTTCATCTAATAAATTCCTGTCCTCTGTGGTGGTTGGGGGTGGGAAAGAGGAACAGCAAGGAAAGGGGGGAGAGAGAGCATGCAGAGAATTCTCCAAGAGGAACAATGCTAATTCTGGGGGTCAAAGGGGATTTCCAGGCAACCAGGAACCTTCCCTGGGGGCGCCACTGCCCATGGTCACAAATAATTGATGGAGTCTTAGGCATCATCATCATTCAGAACATGCCTTATTATTAGTCCTTCACCTTGGATCCAGGCAGTCACAGCTGTGTACTATGCTCTAGACCAGTGTTTCTCAACCTCAGTCCTCAGGACTCCCTAACAGTGCATGTTTTCCAGGTGTCACTGCTGGAGCACAGGTGTGTTCATTACTAACTGTCACATTTTAAAAGCTCCACAGGTGCTGCTCATTATATCACTTGTGATTCTTTAAGGAAACCTAGAATATATGGACTGTTAGGGGGTCCTGAGGACCGAGGTTGAGAGACACTGCTCTAGACTCAATAGTCACAGTTGTATGCGCTGGTGGCTCAGTGAGTAACATTTGGGCCTCATGCCGCTGAGGCCATGAGTTTGATTCCTGGAGTAGGCCTTATCTGTGTGGAGTTGGTAAGTTCTCCCTGTGTCTGCGTGGGTTTCCTCCGGGTGCTCCGGTTTCCTCCCACATTCCAAAAACATGCTGGAAGGTTAATTGGCTGCTGAATAAATTAACCCTAATGTTTATGTGTTCGGGACCTTAGTATGTAGCTCCATTATGGGCAGGGACTGATGGGAATGTCTGTTGTTCCCCGTAAAGCGCTGCGGACAATTTGTGGCGCTATATAAATAAGCCTTAGTAATAATAATAATAATAATCGTTTTCTGTGTGGGCGCAGCATGAACGTTTGCATAAATGTGCTCTGTTTGGAACTGGCCCAAGATTAACTAATCACTACCTGCAGCAAAACACACACCAGACTAAGGTTTAGCAGGGATGAAATTCATTTCTTGTCTTTAGTGTTTACTTTAGGAACACAGATTATTGTTTATTCATTTTATTAAAGAAATCTACTTAGTTTTGCAAGCTCCAGCAGCTTCCATGAAAGACTCGTGTTATATAAATGCAAAATAATACGCCGGCCGTAAATACACTCCACTTACACTATGGAGGCGGAGGGAGGCGTTTAAATCGTACAGTATGGGCTGGGTTACGTAGTTACGACCATCGTGTAGTTACGTCCGGCTGCAGTTGCGATTACAAAAGTTAGGGTAGGGTAAGGCAGCGTAATTACGGACGATTGGTGGGAGTGTCTAGGGGAGTGCTGTAACACAGACGTAGGTCAGGATCAGACCTACTAAGCAGCAGGTTTGGGCAAAAGGGGATATTGCCCATAGCAACCAATCAAATTCCAGCTCTCACTTTCCTATTACATAGTAGAGAATGTCAGCTAGAATCTGGTTGCTATGGGCAACATCTCCACTTTTTTTAAACCCACAGCTTAGTAAATCTGGCCCTTAGTCTGCACATGAGCAGTGTGACAGTTGTGTGCAGACCAGGTGTATGCCGTCTGGTTGCCAACAGGACATACATATGTCTTTAGATGCCAAATCACCATGGGGTAGATCCAGACCTAAGTGCAGGTTACGGACGATCGCGTAGCGTATTTACGTGATAGTAAGTACTATGTACTCCCCACGGTCGTACGTAAAATCCTTGATTTACGAGTCCCAAACCGTACCTTAACTTTTCCTAGCGTAAGAACGCTTGTATGTAATGTATTGACGTACATAACGGCCTAACCTGGCCCATACATTTAAATGCCTCCATCCACCTCCAATGTGTAGTTACTGCTAGCGTATTGTTGGAACGCCCCTTAGCACGTGTTACAGATGTGGATATGGATGTTGCCCATAGCGACCAATCACATTTTAGCTCTCACTTTCCTATTATATACTACAAAATATCAGCTAGCATCTGATTGGTTGCTATGGGCAATGTCTCCACTTTTCCTATCCCTCAGCTTAGTAAATCTGGCCCATAGAATCTAAAACAACGTTTATTTACTTTATTTGGATGTTTAACCTCAATTATTCTATTTTACATACATTATTTTTGGAGTGTTAAATATTAGTCTGACGTCTTTATCTGCTTCGGAAACTGTAATAGTTTCCTATCCGTGTTGGCGCAGCGACATTCGGTAACTGAACAGAAAATGTGAACTGATGAATATTTGGTATTACACACTAATAATGTATTACACACTGATAATGTATTACACACTAATGATGTATTACACACTGATAATCTATTACACACTGATAATGTATTACACACTGATAATCTATTACACACTGATAATGTATTACACACTGATGATGTCAGCAGTAGTTAGCCAGATTCTGATTGGCTAATTATGGATTTACCACTAACGCTTTCAGAATTTTGTGGGAGGATTTGTAAAAATATTATTAGGTACAATAGTAAAAAAAGTAAATATTATAAAATCATAAATTTTGCTATTCATCGTGAATAAACCTTATGATTTTTAATCATACATTGTAGTGATTCTTGCTATATACATGCTTTTCCTCTTTGGTGTTTGAAGCTAATAGATTACTTTCTTTTCAGCCACTAAATGAAAATTATGATTGTGCCTGTAGAATAATAGATGAATTGTGACCACGATTTCAGGCGTCCTATACAATAGCACCAGTAAAAGACCATGGGATTGAAGTCATGTTTGGTTCAGTGTCTAATGTATGCATCCATAGTCACCCAAAGTATGAGGTTAAGTATAAACGCCAGATCATGGCTATTAGATTAGATAGCAAACAATGAGTCCGAGTATTCTCCCTATTGATCAAATGTAAGTAAAACCTTCTTAATTGAGCTTCTGTTGACCCCATTCATGAGAAAGTTCCCAGACTGCCTGGAGCAAAACTCTTTATTGAGTGAGGTCCTTGTAACAATGACTCGGTTTCAAACACAGGAACAATCTCTGTTTCATGACACACAGAACAATAACCTAAGTTGTGGACAGAAGAATTCTGAAGCTGGAGAATCCACAAAAGTAGGTTCTCCACGGCCAAATGATTAAATAGTCTGTGAAGGTTTAGATTTTGTGATAACCGAAACTACAGGATGTGAGATGCCAAACGACTGTATCAAGCATTTTATTAATGCGATACATAGCATATCATTGTACATTTCTGATAACCATGCTTTGTTCTACTGAATCTTTGTTCCTTCGGGAAATTTGCTATAGATACTTTTGCAATTTAGTGTAGGTAGCGTGAAAACAGATAATCTTCACAAGTGACAACACAAAGGGGACAATATTCTCTACCGCTGCCAAGCATTCCGAATGCGTAAGTATCCAGTGCGATTATACTGCGCATGTGTACACGTGGCTGTTACACTTCATAACGCAGTACGATAGATGCTGGATTCCGCGCTGTGGTGGTCTCAGACGGCGGGGCATGATGACCTGCTGTGTCTATGTGGTATAGCCATGGTAGGAGAGGGGGAGCTATGTATATTGTACAGTAAGGACTTGGATATGCCCTTATGTATTATTCTGCATCAGGGGTGTATCTATGGGTCCAGCGCCCCTGGCAAAGTAAGGAACTGGCACCCCCCTCCCCCCATTACTCATTTACTCCCTGTACTCCTACATACCCTCCAACATGACCCATTCCATTAGGTACAAAATACTCTGCTCCTCAGTTTCCAACTGTCAGTTATTATGGTAACCTCCTTTGTTGAAGCGTCAAATAGTTTTTCAAATATCAGTTAATTAATTTAAACCAGGTGAGTGACAGTTGGAAGCTCAGGAGGATATTAAATTGTACCTAATGGAATGGGTCATGTTGGAGGGTCTGCTCCTATCATGTGCCTCCAGAACCTCTCCCCAGTACTCCCATCATGTGCCTCCAGCGCCCTCCCCCTTCATTACTCCCATCATGTGCCTCCAGCCCACACCTCAGGTTTTTTTATCTTACCTGTGATCTCTGAGCGGTGGCTGAGACTTGTGAGGGACATGAAGTCCCGCGGTCACAAAGAAGCCTGTGACCGCAGAGAAGCCTGTGACCGCGGGTATCCTAGCAACCAACCAGCCCTCATTTTAAAAGCAACCAGCCGCAGTCTGACTCCAGACCAGCGCTGCACTAGGCGACACTATCTCTTAGCCAGGGGTGGCATCCCCAGGCGATGCCCCCCTTTGGCTGGCACCCCTGGAGGGTGCCATCCTCACCGAGGGGTAGATACACCTCTGTTCTGCATTACACACAAACCCCATTTTATGTGGGTCAGGTTGGATTCCATTCATGTTAATGTCCAGATCATTTATTGACCTAGTATTGCATTGCGGGTTTGATGAATCCTAATTCTCAGGGATTAAGCTGTGCCTGACAATTTGTCATAATGGCATAATTATGATCACTAGAACGTTGAATTGTAATGGTACTAATTAGGGCAGACCAGTGATTAGCACTTATGTATCACAGTGCTGAGGTTGTGAGTTCAAATCCTAAACTAGGCCTCTTCTGTGTGGCGTTTGTATGTTCTCCCCGTTTCCTCCGGGTGCTCCGGCTTCTTCCTACACTCCAAAAACATGCTGGTAGGTAAATTGTCTGCTGAATAAATTAGCCCTAATGTGTGTCTGTGTTAGGGACCATAGCAGGGGCGTTTTAAGAAGTGAGGGGGCCCGTGTGCAGGATTTGCACATGGGCCCCCCACCCCTCTTACCTGAGACAGGACTGTGCAGATTCGGGGGCCGTAAAGAAGGCAGGACTTGAAACCCCATAAGCCCCGCCCCTTTTAGCCCCGCAAATCGGGACATTCCCATCGCAGAGGAAGGGGACTAATTTTGCATCTATTTCTTCCCTCCGGAAGATATTAGAGGGAAGAAATAGATGCTGAATGGCCCCCCTTCCCCTGCCAACCCAGGGTGCAGGATGCATGCCACAGGGCCCCCCTGCTCTGAGGGTCCCGTGTGCACTGCACCCCCTGCACCCATTATAGATACGCCTATGGACCATAGTATGTAGCTGCAATGGTGCAGGGATTGTGAAATATTCTCTGTAAAGCGCTACGTAATCTGATGATTGTATAATAAATAAATATTTCTATAATAGTAGCTGACATATAGAAGGCTAGGAACTGAGCCTCATTGCTAATACATGTGGACACATATACCAAAATGAAATGCAAAAGATGCCTTTCTATTGCCATTTATCATACCGTACCACGTTCAGACTTCTAACATTGGCCCATATTCAGAGTACTGGACGTATAACATATATGTCAGGTGTTTAGCAATTTTTACTACTGCGCATGTGTAGTCATTTTTTATGGTAATCTACGTATCTTTTTCTTACATAGATTGCGTAAATGCTGTATTTCAGACCGTATTTACGCAATCTACGTAAGTAAAAGATATGTAGATTACGTTAAAAAAATGACTACGCATGCGCAGTAGTAAAAATCGCTAAACACCAGACATATATGGTCACAGTATAGCAATTTAATATTTTCAGGGCTGTGATATCCAGATCTACCTTTTAGCCTACAAAGTCCAATTCAGTTGCCTCACCTAAACATACCTCTCCCTCCGACATACCTAAAACCCATCTCCTTCCATGCTCCTTCCATTATCTCCCAAGTTCATCGACTCTTCCTACTTCGGCTCCTGAGACTTTGTCTATGCTACTAAAGTTAATATATGGTCCATTATGTCATACTACTACTTCTTAAAAGCCAGTGGACTTTAAATGTATTAGTATCGGCACCTACTTCTGCAGTTTTTAGGTACCTTATAGCACTTAAGAGTGCCATAAGGCTACCTTATCTAACCTCCGCACGGACATTGCCTTTGCCCTCCCTCCCCGGCTAATCTTAATCCCTCCCCCCTCCACCTAATCACTCCCGGAGGCGTTTTAAGGCATGTGTAGTAGTAGGTCATTTACTAAATATAGGCACCTAAGAAGCAGAGGCTTCTTAGGTGTGGATACGGTTCTAAATTAATAGATGAATAGGTAGAAGTAAAAAAGGGGTAAAAAGGAACCTGATAGGCGCTGATTGATCACTGTGATATACTTGAATAATCCCCTGTTATGTTAAAATACGTAGAGGCGGTGAGGAAGTCCGTGGTTTGCCAATGGAGGAGGACCTAATGCACATAAGCTCAACCGACGGAGGGATAAAATGAACAATTTATTACCACATTGAAACATATAAAAACATATTAAAACAGGAAAGTATAAACACAGAATGTGGGGAACTGCCTCCCGTACCGTAGATGTAAAAGACGCGACCAACAGGAGCCTGCGGGAGCTCCGTGAACAGCACAATCTAAAAGTCCTGAGAAGCGTGGAGACAGAGACAGGACACCCAAAGCACATGGACTACCAGCGACGGGTTTCGGGCAGGCGTGCCCTTTTTCAAAGCTGTGTTAGGATAGGTAGGAGTGACTGCATAGGTGACCAATATGATGTTCTATCACTCTGTGTAGGCCTCTTGCCTCTTTCCCATGGTTAGTGAGAGAGAGAGTCACCTACACGCTTTGGCATACACTGCTTACAGCTATGGCTGCTTTTGCTAATCAAATTAGAGTCTGATTGTAAAGCTAGAAAATCTGAAATGGGCCTCAGGATTGGACCCACCCTCCTACTCCAAGGGAATCTCTTCCAGCAATTTACAAAAGAGACGTGGAAAGTTTAAGTTCACAAAAGAAATGTTTTAAAATGAAGGCCGAAACTTCATGAAAAATCTGTTTTTATTACCTCTTGACCATTTTATGACTTTCATGCAATGTTATTTGTATCTTGTTAACAAAGTGTTTAGTGATCGCACACAACACTAGTTTTCGTCATGGTGAGCTTGCACGTACACTACTATTCCAGCCATCTCTGTCTCTGGCAGTCCTCGTGTTCTTAAATGAAAATAATTTGAAGGTCACATTTTTGTTAGCCTTACTTTGGAGCTATCCTGATGCTCTGCATGTATTTTGATATATCCTGTTTACTATAGGCAGAGGATATTTCAAGTGGAGACACTAAATCATTGCACAGTAATATGACCAGTGCTGAAGTGAAATGGGGTCTTCTTCCAACACCTCATTTGTATGGAATGTGAAACACACAAACAAACTGCCTGCTATTTACATAAAATGATATTTATCAGAATGAATGTGTTCATTGTGCATTCTCCTGCCTCTCCGCTGGTTAATTAGGACAGGGCAAGTTTATAATAAGGCTAAGTGGAGACATGGAACAGCCTATAAGCCAGGTAGTCACATAGGCTAAGGTAGCCAGTATTTCCTCTACATGCAAAATCTAAATGCATTTGCACCTCTTGCATTGTAGCATGGCTTACACAGAATCATTTAGGCTCTTTTGGCTTTGCGTCTAATTGCAGATGCTTATTCTCAGAAAGCAAACCTTGGGTCAGGAATTGCATTTGGTAGTGCTAGGATCTTTGGAGGTGATCGCTAGAAAACCAAATGGACACTGGTTTGTTTATTATTATGCTGTGGCTGCACGGTGCAGTGACTTCTTAAAAAGAAAGCCTATTATAAGGAATTCCCCCTGGTATCATTCCACATTCTTGTTGCTTGTGGTCTTCATTAGAGTAAGCTGAACAAATGCAATAAATGTACACACACAACAGAGAAACTGGGAGGGTGACCAGATCAGAGAGTTACTAAAGCTGCCTAGCATCAGCTAAGATGCCACAAACTCCTCCCCTAACAATTTATTTATTTAATTATTAGTAATAAGTAGAACTAATGGTTAACACTTACTTATTCTTATTTTTCTATTAATCGATCTCTGAGTGTACTTTTTATGGTTTAATATGTTTAGTCTATATACATATAGTCGGATGTAATAGGAATAATAAGCAGTGTAAAATTGGTTTGAAAGATGTATTTTATATCAAAGCCTAATAACTTTGTTTTGTTAATGTAAGAACATAGTTGATCAAGATTTCTGATACACAGCAATGTTTCACAGTATTTATATAATAAGCAGGATTCCATTTTTTTTTTCATTTAAATTTAATGTAAAAAATGTTTTTGTTTTTTTTGTTAATTAAAAAACAAACAGGGTTTTCCCAACCCTGGTACAAATGACATAACATTTAACATAATGCAACATAAGTCAAATTTTTTACAAAAGCTTTAAAGTCCCGATGAACATTCCAATTAACACATCCACACTACTGTCAGACCTGTGATTTTCTCTCCCATGACCCTCTGCTCTACTGCTTATTATGTTGTACTTGTGTGCAATATTAATTAATATATTATTGAATGCACAGAAGCAAGGGACAAAAATCAGAACTCTGGGCCTGATTCAGAGATGCGATTTTTTTCTCTACTTAGGTGCGTATATTTAGGATCTTAGAAAATTTGCATCAATGCACATGCGTAGTAATAGTGCAACGCCGTCTACGTAGAGGTTAGGATCTTAAATTCGCTAAGCGCGGACCTGTGAATCGATCGCAAGCACATAAGATTTTAAGTGCTGCGGAAGTTTAAGATCTGAAGGATTTGCATGGAAATGGGTGGGGGGAGGCAGGGAGATGGGGGAAAGTGGGCGCGGGCTGACACTTAGGATCTCAAATAACCGCTACTACTTCCCTTAAGATCTCAAATGACAGCGCAGAGTTAGGGTTGCTCAATGGTGGTCTAACTTTAAGATCCGCCGCTGTTTGCAAGGGGAGTGACTGTTTATGCAGTGGGCTGTAACCTGCTAAGATCTGAACTTAGTTGCGTATATTTGCGATCTTTTCGCAGTCGCATCTCTGAATCACCCCCTCTGTATCCAGGCCATACTTGGTAGTTTGATACTTGATCACTTGTATTGAGGTGCCAAATTGCTAAATCAGTATTTTATTTCCAGTGAAGATTACAATCTGTAGTAATTAGCAGATGGGCACAAAATAGGAACTAAATAGAGATAGTGCTGGATACCACCACATACTGTGTCTCCAGTGCTTAAGCTGCAGAATGAGTCATACTATATAGATTGGATAAGATACAGTGTGGTCATATATTAATATCATTTCTAAGACAGAACAACTGTAAAATTATTTTACACAGTAACATTAGATAAAGGAAGAAAAAATGTGACCTCTTAGGCAACTGGTCTAATCACTTTATATGTATGGGCCCCAGTCTTCTGTCAGTGAACCCCCAAGCAGTAGATACAGAGATAAAAGCTAACCCAGAGCTCCTAATGCTGCCACTGTCTGCATAACACACAAGCCGCTGCGGCTCAGCTAATCCACTGTGGTGGTTTGTGTGTTCAGTAGCTGAGGCTCGGCTGATCTCCTATGTCGGCGCTAACTTGAACGGCTTAGCTAGTCGGGCACTGACAGCTGAGCAGCTAAACAACTGAAAGTGTCGTTCCTCTTAAGTCTGGATTGGTCACAATGCTATATAATCGAGTAGTGTGGAACTTAATGCATGATAAGTTGGGAGAAGATAAGATCTCTGCTTCTAGACTATGTAATTTTGTCTTAAGATAATGAACATGCATTGAATGATTACAGTGCTTATGATTTGTAGCCTCATAGAGGAGCCATTGTAAATTCATCCTTTGTGTTGATTGCTATCTGTTTTTCTTCTCCATCAGTTGTAATAATGTGCGCAAGCAGTGACACCGTCCGTAACATCATGCTGGCTGCACATCGGCAGGGAATGACCAAAGGAGATTACGTCTTCTTCAACATCGAACTTTTCAACAGCTCTTCCTATGGTGAGTTATGTGTGTGTGCTTTCTGTACAGGTCTTGTATGATGCTGCTAAAGTAGAAACCTGATTTCTCCATGCTGCTGACTCTAAATCACAAAAATTGACGCATTCTACGCAAGTGATGGAAGGTTTAGATGCGATCAAGACACAAACGCGACTGGGGCTATGAATCCACAATGTGCAACTTTCGTATTGAACGGATAAACTGCGCATGCCCAGAACACAAAGTTACGCATGAGATCCAGATGTTACCTATGGGAATCATTATGCACAGACTTTAACTCCATACTTAATGAGATAAGTAAGAAGGGGCGTAGCCAGTCCTCCGTAAGATGGAAGTTAAGAAGAGTGGGTGGGGGGAGGCATTTAAATGGGGCATTGAGGGCGCTGTTTGCTAAGCACGCATGTACTTAAGCAACTTAAGCACAGACATACGCACGGAGAGTTAAGGTAGCCCCATGTATGCAGAAGTCAGCTAAAATCCATAGGAGTGTGGGAGTTGCTTTGTCACTTAGATGCGTATTTTTCCAAATCCGCGCACATTTATTTCATTTTATCTGTGCATCCGGTCCGTATAGTGGAAATGGCGGTTATGCTTTGTGACAATGGACTGGATCCAGACTTAAGTAAGTGCTTGAAATGAGTTACTCCTGGGCTAAACCATGGTGATTGTAGGGGAGTCATATTTCCTCTGTTGGAAACAGTATTAGAGTTGATAGGTGATGTTTCCTATCCCAAGTCTAAATAACAGTGTGATAGTAAAGCTGGTCAGTATCTGTGTGCAGTAAGCAATTCAAAGATATATCCCTGCATGCAAAGAATACAATTACCTTGACTCCCCTGCAATCAACATGGTTTAGCCCAGGAGTTACTCATTTCAAGCACTTACTTAAGTCTGGATCCTGCCCAATGAGAATATAGTAATAATATAGGATATTAAGAAATGTGGGTGAAATATTTCAATGAAGAACTGGATCCTTAGGAAGTCTTTCTTACATCGGGGCAGGACGAGCCTCCATGTGTACAATGTTTACATATGGTGGGGGGACGGACGTATTTTTATCGTACAGTAAGGTCTTGGTACGATTCTCATTTGCGCACCAGCCCCGTGAAAAACGCAAGGTAGGGTCGTGCTGGCGGAAGTCCCATATGTGCGAGCGCAGTGGTTTTACCTCGCACGTAAGGAGCTTAGGATCGAGCGATGATCCACTATCGGATCTCAGAGCGCCAACCGCAGAGGACTGGCCCGTAGTCATGACTAAAATTTATATCGCATTAAATTAAATGAAAAAAAATATATATGTATTTTTTTAACCAACATGTGTGCAATGCATAAGCAGCATTCCCAAGCCCTTACTAAAGCATCCGGAAACTTTAATGCTAATGCAATGGTCTGATATGGAGGAGACGCTGGGCCGTATTCAGAGAACCGCTTTCGCAGGGATTTGCGTGCGTATTTTTAGGATTGGATCAACTGCACATGCGCAGTAACGTCATTTACGTAAGTTACATTGAATATACGCTCGTATGTGTTTTAGTCACGGGCATGTGAATCGCACTTGTGTACATACGTGCGGATGGGCGGCGTATAAATCCGTGCTTGCAAATTTACATAAAAGTGGGCGGGGGACATTTAAATAAACGCATGGAGGCGCGGTTATCAAGAATCACATGGACGGAGCACATATACGCCCATAAGTACAAGAACAGAGGGGTCTATGGACTCGTAAGTCACCGACAGCACGTCCGGGAGGGGGGAGTGTCGGGGTTGTTGGTGGGTGTGTCCTTGCTCCGGCCGTGCGTATAATTGCGTAGATTTTTAAAAAACGGTTCTTCGAATACGGCCTGCTGACGTGCCCTGTGGCTGGTGCAAATATTAAGCTGTAAACTGTGTGTAGTAACGTCTGTGTTTGGGACTGGATTGGGCTCACATGGAGTTGCGTTCTGATGGAGATCGCCATGATTGTGCGCACAGTTGTTCTGGGGACGCACACTGCGAAGGTGTGCATAATATTGCTCCGGATTCACATTGACGTAGTTTCCGTCTTACGTACGTTGTTTTACGAATTTCTGGACGTAGATCGCGCTTACGCAATCTACGTACAGAAATGGTAAGCAGATAGTGTAAATAAGCTACGACGTATGCGTAGTAGTTTAATTCTTAAAAGAACGTACGTAAGAGGAAAACTACGTAACTGTGAATCCGGGCCATTGTTCTGAGGAATGGGAGGTTCAGGCTTTCCTTACTCAGATACCAAACTGCATTCTGCAGCATTGCATCAGCACGGAAATAATTCCCAGGCCTTGAAAGGGTCAGGTGCTGCACAAAGTAAACTATTCAGGTTTTTTTTAGGTTGAGTTTCTGTTGTGTTGATTGTCAGTTCAGGACCTTGTGCTGGATAATGAAAAGAAAGATATTCTTGCATCATTGAAAATATTGCTGCTGATATATTTAAATGGAATCATTAAGGTTGCACTTATGTAACACAGCAGGAGAGCACAGGGACGGAGTATGGAAGATCTAGGTCATTATTTCTCTAAATATTTTCATACCCTCCAACATGGAAGATCAGGAGCGGAATACATTGTACCCAATGGAATGGGTCATGTTGGAGGGTCTGTATTTTGGGGTTGGGGGGGGGACAAAATAAAATGTAGTTTTATTGCCCATTATCCATAGTTGCCAAGTCGCCCATAATTTACAGGAGACTACTGAAATCCTGGGAGAGCTGGCAATTCTCAGCTGTGTTTGAGGCAAGTGTTTTAAAGCCCCGAGCGTTACTAAGGATGGTAGTCAAGTCCCGCCTCATTTTCGGAAATGCCACCCACTGGAGCCGCCGCCCGCCGCAGACATCAGCGTAGAGGAGGGTTAGGGTTAGGCAGCGGGGAAGGGAGGGTTAGGGTTACAGTAATAGAAGGAGAGGGTTAGGGTTAGGCTGTGGGGAAGGGAGGGTTAGGGTTACGGTAATAAAAGGAGAGGGTTAGGGTAAGGCTGCGGGGAAGGGAGGGTTAGGGTTACAGTAATAGAAGGAGAGGGTTAGGGTTAGGCTGCAGGGAAGGGAGGGTTAGGGTATTAAGCAGTCGATTTCCCAGTCAGTTCGGAACTAACTGGGATAGAACGGTCCTATCGAAATAAGGCTGTTCTCTACAGGGACCCACAGCCAATCAGATTCTTAAATTGCTTAATGATGCAATTTATGGAAATTGTGCCATTAAGATCTACCCCCTGACTGTTAATTTCCCCCTTTTAGATTTACTAGTGGTGGGTAATGCTGACAGGTAGGGGGTGGGACTTGAGGCCGTGATTTTCATGAAACCACAGCCTCAAGCCCAGTGCGGGAGATTTTCAGGCTCTCCCGGGATTTCGAGAGTCTCCCGGACTTGGTGTAATGTGCTATGACAGCGCCTTCCTTGTTATAAAAATAAATAAATAAATACACCCATTTTCCGCTCTCGTGCTTCCTGCAGTATGAGCAGGAAATCATGCTTTATTGGCGACATTGTACCTTTCTGTTTGTACAATGATTCCCCCGTCTTCAAGAAAACTTGAACGACTACATTCTGGCCTGTGATCCCACTGACGTTACAATAACTCATCATCGATCCTTAGTTTTGTTTCCTTGTCCTTGTGCAGTGTTTACATTGGGATCTTTTTTATTTGTTTTGCTTTTAGAATTCAGAGTGGGTTTTGTATTTTTTTTAACATACAGATCTCTATAATCTAAAGACATATCAATACTTTAGGGGAAGGGGAACAACTGTAACTAGTTCTCTAGCTTTTCATTTGTCATTGGCGATATTTGCATATCACAGGCTTTCAGGAAACTGTATAGATATACAACTCACACAATGCAACAAT
>WWET01000311.1:213319-233829 GCA_011038615.1 Limnodynastes dumerilii
ACCAGTTGCCAATCAGAAGAATACATATTAGCACATAGCTGTGACAGGCCTATCAGTGATGCGCACATTAACGCCCTGTAATGTCTCCTGCAGTGGGGTTTGTCTGAGCACATATATACTGTAAGCTGGCTACACACTACGGGCTGCATCCAGATTTAAGAAGGAGCTTTAAATTAAGGGCCTGATCCAGACCTTTTCAGCCGATCTGCGCATGTGCCGGGCAGATGTTGGCCGGCGTTGCTACGTTCAGGTTAGTGTAGGTGGGCGGGGGGAGCTAGTTTAATGAGGGTAGGAGAGGGGGCTAGGCGGCCATGCACTCCTGTGCGAGCGTATGGCCCCTTCCTTACACCGGCTGAAGTTAGGGTAGCATTCAGCCGGCGTAAGGAAGGGGCCATATGCCCGCACAGGGAGAGTGTCGGGGAAAGTGAACGCCGATACGCTGTGCTTTAGTAAGCACAGTGCATCGGCATAGGTCTGGATCAGGCCCAAAGATACAAGTAACACACAGGAACAGACACACAAATACCTCTGCAGAGGGTGTGGCACCCAACCGAATGTTTTTTGCTTTGTGGTAGGAAGTACTTGAGACTAGAGGTTCTACAGTCCCCTTTTTTCATTGGACAGTCCTGATTTTTGCCATTAGAAAAGGTATAAAATCTATGGAGCGGATTAAGTAGTCTGATGGCGCTGAGACTCCGCATCGGAGCGTTCCGATAATGTAATCATAAATTCTGCACGTGCAAAGGGAGAACACTCCTGTACAGCACTTCCATACCTTGGACATTAACTCTCATGTGCTGGCCCCACAGAAGTGCTTAACCGTACATTTAAATACCTCCGCCCATCCAGCATGGAGACACTGGGCCGTATCCAGACCTACGATGGTACGCTGCGCGGTTTACCACTCAGCGTACCATTGTTTCCCTCCCTCGACACTCCCCCTTGCCGCAGCGTATAAACAGTTACTTACGCCGGCTGAAGGCTACCCTAACTTCAGCCGGCATAAGAGACTGTTAATAGGCTGGGACGGCGGCGTAAGTACGTTAACACTGCTCTCCCAGCCTCATTACCCTCCCTTCCCCCGCCTACCTGCCATAACTTCCGCGTAGTAACGCTGGGGAGGGGGCGCTGAAGCTACTGACGTACGGATTTCAACCACGCCCCTCCGCAAGTATGTCCCCAAGTGCAATTCACAAGTAAGTGCCTAATGGATTTCCGTGTCTTAAATCTACGTAAATAGTGTAAAGTGACTACACATGCGCACGTGATCCGATACTAAAATACGCACGCAACTTCACGTGAAAACGGATCTGTGAATACGGCCCAGCATCAGGCTGTGGAGGGCTTAGCTCAGGGTTAGGGCTCAAGAAGGGAGTATTAGGGGTAGGGCTAAAGGAGAAGGTCATGGTTAGTTTGCTGTACATGGAGGGTTAGGGCTGAAGGAGAAGGTCAGGGATAGTTTGCAGTACATGAAGGGTTAGGGTTAGAGCTGAAGGAGAAGATCATGGTTAGTTTGCAGTACATGGAGGGTTAGGGTTAGAGCTGAAGGAGAAGGTCATGGTTAGTTTGCAGTACATGGAGGGTTAGGGTTAGGGCTGAAGGAGAAGGTCATGGTTAGTTTGCAGTACGTGGAGGGTTAGGGTTAGGGCTGAAGGAGAAGGTCATGGTTAGTTTGCAGCACATGGAGGGTTAGAGCTGAAGGAGAAGGTCATGGTTAGTTTGCAGCACATGGAGGGTTAGAGCTGAAGGAGAAGGTCCTGGTTAGTTTGCAGTACATGGAGGGTTAGGGTTAGAGCTGAAGAAGGGGTAGGTTAGGGTTAGGCTGCAGGAAACGGAGGTTAGGCGAGGGTTAGAATAGAAGTGCTTATCTGCCAGCGGTTGACCACTGTCCAAAATGGTCACAGTGGTCATTACAGTCGCCATCCAACTGCTGTTCGATGGTCTGTCACAAAATAAAACCTTGTGCTGGCAAACCACACGTATTTTATCGTGCACTAAGAGGCTGATCCAGACCTGAATGTGCGGCTGATGGCGCAGCGTATGTGCAGTAAGCGTGTGCTCAACAATTGCACAAGGTCCACATGTACGCGTTGATTACGGCAGCCCCAGGTCATATATACCGGATCCCTGCGTTAGCATTTAACATTCCAAACACAATGCAACATGCTGGGAAATGCTACTAAGCAGCGTGTGCTGTAACAAGAAAATGCTAAGTTTTAGCTGTACTTTAAGTGCATTCTCACTGTGTGACTGATGTCCTCGCACAAACCCCACCAGTACCCCTATGCATTACATTGAAGTACCTGCACTTGCATATAGATCGCTTGGGGACAGAGATTATGGGCCAGACCCTAAGCTAAGTACGACAGCTGATGACATAATTTCGGCCATTTGTATTTACTGCGCATGCGCGAGACAGATGTTACACCACGTAACTCCTAATGTACGTACCATCAGCGTAAATACAAACAAAGGGGCGGAGGCATCAATACGACACATGAAATTACGCTTTGGAGGCGGAGGGAGGCATTTAAATTGGACAGTATGGGCCGGGTTTGGCCGTCATGTACGTAACTACATTACATACGTCAGTACTTACACTAGGAAAACGGCCAAAGTACGCACGAGCGAGTTGAGTGTATAAAAATGACGCCAGTGTAAATACACTACGCGTTCTAACGTAACAACCACTTAGGTCTTCACCCCTATATCAGGTAACATATGCATTGATCTTGGCTGCTCTGTGTCCATATGCAACTTTCCAGGGCCACCATCAGGGGGGTACAGCCGGGACAAATCGAGCCCATAATGCTCACCTTTGCTGTGCAGGTGAATGCGAAAGGAACTACTTCCCTGCACACCGGCCCAAGGTTAATGCTGGTCTGTGGCACCCCGTCCCCTATGTGATGTCTTTAACTACATCACATAGAGGGTGGTGCCCTCAGATATATCCCGAGCCCAGGGCCGGTGCTAGGTCCCTGGGCACCCTAGGCAAAGTTTTGCCTGTCCCCCCCCTTTATATGAGCCCCATCATATGCCCCTTCAGGCCTTTATGCCCCCTTCATATTCCCCTTCAGGCCTCTAATTAGGTATTGCAGGCCCCCTCCCCAGTTTTAATTAGATATTGCAGCCCCCTTCCTAGTTTAACTCATATATATCAGGCCCCCTCCCTAGTTTTACTCATATACAACCCCCTCCCTAGTTTTACTCATATATAGCAGCCCCCTCCACATAATAATTACTGCCCCCACCCCATAATAATCACTGCCCTGACCCCATAATAATCACACTGCCCCCACCCCATAATAATCACTGCCCCCATCCCATAACAATCACACTGCCCCCACCCCATAATAATCACACTGCCCCCACCCCATAATAATCACTGCCTCCACCCCATAATAATCACTGCCCCACCCCAAAATCATCACTGCCCCTCCCTAGTTTAACTCATATATAGCAGCCCCTACATGGAGGGTTAGGGCTGAAGGAGAAGGTCATGGTTAGTTTGCTGTACATGGAGGGTTAGGGCTGAAGGAGAAGGTCATGGTTAGTTTGCTGTACATGGAGGGTTAGGGCTGAAGGAGAAGGTCATGGTTAGTTTGCTGTACATGGAGGGTTAGGGCTGAAGGAGAAGGTCATGGTTAGTTTGCTGTACATGGAGGGTTAGGGCTGAAGGAGAAGGTCATGGTTAGTTTGCTGTACATGGAGGGTTAGGGCTGAAGGAGAAGGTCATGGTTAGTTTGCAGTACATGGAGGGTTAGGGTAAGAGCTGAAGGAGAAGGTCAGTTTGCAGTACATGGAGGGTTAGGGTTAGAGCTGAAGGAGAAGGTCATGGTTAGTTTGCAGTACATGGAGGGTTAGGGTTAGGGCTGATGGAGAAGGTCATGGATAGTTTGCAGTACATGGAGGGTTAGGGTTAGAGCTGAAGAAGGGGAAGGTTAGGCTGCAGGAAACGGAGGTTAGGCGAGGGTTAGAATAGAAGTGCTTATCTGCCGGCGGTTGACCGCTGTCCAAAATGGAGACTGCCGGCAATTACATCCAACTGCTGTTCGATGGTCTGTCACAAAATAAAACCTTGTGCTGGCAAACCACACGTATTTTATCGTGCACTAAGAGGCTGATCCAGACCTGAATGTGCGGCTGATGGCGCAGCGTATGTGCAGTAAGCGTGTGCTCAACAATTGCACAAGGTCCACATGTACGCGTTGATTACGGCAGCCCCAGGTCATATATACCGGATCCCTGCGTTAGCATTTAACATTCCAAACACAATGCAACATGCTGGGAAATGCTACTAAGCAGCGTGTTCTGTAACAAGAAAATGCTAAGTTTTACCCCTATGCATTACATTGAAGTACCTGCACTTGCATATAGATCACTTGGGGACAGAGATTATGGGCCTGATCTTAAGCTAAGTACGCTAGAGGTTTTACGCTATGTCACCCATAATGTCACCCATTTGTATTTACTGCACATGCGCACGGCGTATCGGCGTAACTAGAAACGAAGGGGTGGGTGCATCAATACGACATATGAAATTACGCTTTGGAGCCGGAGGGAGGCATTTAAATTGGACAGTATGGGCTGGGTTTGGCCGTCATGTACGTAACTACATTACATACGTCAGCACCCCGCCCCCTATGTGATGTCACTAATTACATCACATAAGGGGGTGGTGCCCTAAGATATGTTCCGAGCCCCATTATAACTGACAGTGGGCATGCAACCTTCCATACTCTCCTAGGCATCTAGAGCTGCAGTTGCATGCACCTTAGGATACCCTGTTGGCTGCACATTTTTTGCATTCAGATGTAAGACACGCAGGGTGCATGCTGGATGAGGGTTATATTCCTGTAATGTTCACTTCAAGTGGCCATAAAAAAAAAATACTGTACAGGGAACAAAATAGAGGTCCGGCGCTCCAAACAAACATTATATAACAGTATGTATCAGCACATACATAAAAAGGAGGTTTAGGGCACAATGGGCTTGATCCACATGCACAGAATATGGAAAACAGCGTTTTTACGACTACAGTGAGAGTAAATACGAAAGTGGGCATAGGTCTGGATCAGGCCCAATAAAGCTATATTGGTTAAGCTCAGCATCAAAGCACCTGCTGCCCTGTCTTTTGTTCCTTGTAGTTACACAGTGGTTACTTTGCACCTCTCCATGTATATACACACTTGCACACATTTCATATAATGAATTAGAAGCACGGCCTGTGTTTTCTTGTTACTGATAAAAAAAAAGATCCTGCAACACAGAACATGACCTTAACCTTGTGACAACAGATTAGCGTGAAGACACTGGGCTGCGAACTACAGTTGTTTCTTAACGTGTTTTAAGAATGAAAGGACATTCAGATAGTTGGCGTTCGTGGAAATCCTCCCAGCCGCCTGGGCTCTCAGATAAGACGGTCTCTCGTGCGCAATTGTAGTTCCTCATAATAGACAGCTTGTCCCTGACTTTTCTCTGGAAAATACTATCTCGTTTTACATATCGTGATACGTAAAGACAAACATAGACGCCAGTTCAGCGTAATCTACTTTTCAAACATTTTCTCAGTGAAAACTGTAAAAATGAAATTTGTTGAACTGTTCCAGAAGAATTCTTATAAACAGTATTTACATTTTAAATCAGAAAGTAATGTAATATTTCACTTGGGACCTATATATGAGAATGGACATGCATTGGAAGGACTTTATAACCTAAGGTGGGAAATCCTTACAGCAGTTTACTGTTATCCACCGTAAACGCTATGGAACAATGTACAAATGTAGGCGACCATTGTTTGCTTTTGTATAACTAAACACCGTGTCCTTATTTACTCTGCAGACAAAGGAAACTAAACATAAAAAAATATTATTGCTACAAAATAAATGCCAGTTCCTGTTTCCTCTATTTGCAAAGCAATTCTCTTTGTAAATATTCAGTCTATGCACCTGTTTCACAGCTAAATATTCTGCTTTGTGTTGTATATATAAAATTGGTTTACCAAGCTCTACAGGGAAATTTGAGTTATATTTTGCTGGAAAGCTGTGTCTAGCTGGGGTGTCTCACGTGGTCCTTACCTTCTTCTGAGGACAATTCTTCTCTTGGAGGTCAGATGTGGCTTCCTCAGCTGTTGCCTCAGTGGGTCATTTGGGGTAAGAGGTGAGCTTGGAATACATACAGATACAGGGCCCTGATTCAGAGCTTGAAAATAAGGACTGGATCCCTGCTCCCCTCCCCCGCCCCCGTTTTTAAGTGAGTGCCATAGGGCACCCTTAACTACCTGTGCGTATTGTCCCTCTTTAGGAGGGACAATACGTACATAGAATTCCCAGCCCTCCCTCCCAGCCTAATTTGCATCCCTCCCCCACCCACTTTACGAATCTAACCCCCGGCACGCCCCCTCTTGCCTTAAGAACTACGGGCCTGATCCAGACCTACGCTCGCAAGCGATCGTACGCTGGTCGTAAGCGTAAATTCGGCAGAAAAAACGCACTGCGCATGTGCAGAGTGACAACTTCCGGTCATTCCAAAGACCTTTTCGTAGCGGCGATTCAGGCATCCGTATTCTTTGCGTTTTTTCCCGACGATGGGGCGTGTTTATATTACGAAGTTAGTACGGACGCTGGAGTTAGGGAATGTAGGCGGGGGGAGCCATTTAAATTGTACAGTATGGGCGTGCTTAGTCCGGTACGATCAGCGCATCGCTACGAAAATTCGTACCGACGCCGGAAAAAGTTAAGGTGGGGTTCAGCCGGCGTACGGAGGTAAAGGTAAGGGGAGTGTCGTGGGAGTGAAAGATTTTACGCTGGAGCGATAATACGCTCCGCTCTCAAGCGTAGGTCTGGATCAGGCCCTAGATATCAGTTAATATCCAGACGGAACCCCCTACGCAAATTGCGTTGTCAATATGACAACACATGGGCAGTGGCTCCATATGAAGTAATACGCACCTAAAAAGAATTTGCTTCTAAGAGAGGAAAGTTACTCCTGGACAAAATCATTGAATCTGTTTCATCCGTTGCAAACAGTATTAGGGCTGAGAGGAAATGTTTCCTAGCACAATTATAGTTATAGTAACGCTGGTCAGTATCTGTGTGCAAAAGCAAAGTATTCTCCCTGTATGCATAGAATAGAATTCATCTGACTCCCCCCTGAAATCAACATGGATTTTCCCAGGTGTAACTTTCCTCTCTTATTTTCAAACTCTGAATCTGGTTCACAATCGAGATGGACCTCGAGATGAGGAGTTCCTCTACATGAGGCTTTATTTCCATAAGCTCTGTACAGACAAAGGGGTAGATCCAGAGCTAAGTACGCCAGTGAACTTCCGCAATCCATTCGCATAAATTCATTGTCAGGGAACATCTGCGCATGTGCGCGGCAGATGTTCCCTTAGCATAAGTACCATCGTACGTAAGGAGCAGACCCTTCCCTTACGATAGCTCATTCCCCGCCATATAGGCGGGGATAGCCATTTAAATGAAGACAATGGGGTGAGGGAAGCCCCGTTATGACTACGTCTGTGGCCATACAGATGCAGGCCTAGTCGTAATACTTAGGGTAGGAATCTGGACGCGTAAGTGGAACGCAGGGGGCGTGCACTCTCCGCTACGCAATCATACTTATACGGAATGTGTGTGCAGGGGTCTGGATCTGCCCCAAGAACCGTAAGCTGAATTTTTTTAAGGAAAAAAGTTTCTCATACAGCACTGATTAAGAACTCTGGACCTGATTCACACTTAAGAATCTTCTTACAATAAGAAATAACCTACAAGGCATGCGCAGTAGGTCATTTTGGCCAGATTCGCACTTAAGAAGCCGCATCTTCTTAAGTGAGAATTATGTCCTATGTGTTACTGAAACATCTGATTTTTTACATTAAACACTATTCTGAGACTAAGAGTGCCGTTGCTTCTATCCCAAGTCTAAATAACAGTGTGATAGTTGGTCAGTATCTGTGTGCAGTAAGCAATTCAAAGATATATCCCTGCATGCAAAGAATACAATTAAATAAATTTCCCCTGCAATCAACATTTTTTTCGCCCAGAAGTGAATTTAAGTTCTTATTTTAAGAAGATTCTTAAGTGTGAATCAGGTCCTCCATTTCCCCCCAGTTTACCCATGCTTCCATAAGCTTCCAACCCATCTAAACTTAAGGAGAATAGCGCTGTTGACAGCGTTAGTGTTGAGTTTGTAAGTGGGTGTTTCCTCTCAGTCATTGTACATTATAGGCCTTCTCTCCTTCTGTAGTTCCTGCAATTTCTGGGAGCTTAAGTTAGAGGGGCAGGAGGCCACTACCATCACTCATATAATAGTTTTGTTGACCAGACCTTACCTTTACATTTTGGCACCTTCCCATATTAAATAGAGATGGTGTGGAAATGTGGATTGTATGTTAAGCTTGATGCCAGTCAATTTTTCCAAATCACACAATCAGAAGACTGTTTCCCCGGATATCTCACCAGTGTGTACTGTCCAAAGATGCTCAGAAATCTTTGGAAACAGTCTGTGATCTTTTGATTTGATCTTTTGGTGCTCTAATATGTCAGATCCACCATGGAAAGGTATCTTATGCTTAAGTGTGTCCTGTGTCTGTTAGGAGATCTTTGGACTGTACACACTGGTAAGATATCTGGTGAAACAGTCTTTTGATTGTGTGATTGGAAAGATTATCTGCTGAAAAGCCCCAATGTGTACCCTGCTTAACTATACAGGGCCGTATTCAGATCTCCGTCTCCTGTGCCCATCCGTCCATAATTATAGTCATTTTTGTACGCTATTTACGTAGCATTTTGCTATGTAGATTGCGTACACGCGGTCTTCAAGACTGCGTGTACGCAATCTACGTAGCGAAATGCTACGTAAATAGCGTAAAAAAATTACTACGCATGCCCAGTCACTTGAATCGGTTAGTTACGGACAGACGGGCACAGAGGACGGAGGTCTGAATACAGCCCACAATTACCACCCCTCCGACCACCTTCCCTTCTTCTTCCTGCTTTGCCCTGAGCTGCTGTCAGAATACTTAAAGGACGGATCTGGACCTCTGGATCTAGGATTTCGTCCTGGTCATAGCAATCGCAAAAAGCCGCCTTTGCATATATCTGATTCCAGCCTTAGCCTCTGGTCATCCAAAGCCTGTTTATGTAAATTGGAGGAGTTTAATGACCAATGTATAGCTCCCCTGATAGTGCGGTCCCAGCAATTGAAGATTCATTGCTGGAAAATCAGGGTTCTGATCCCGACCAATTGGCAGCCTTTATGAATACTGTCCTACCATGACAAATATGTTCATATCCATGGTATTAATACACTCAGTTGCATTGTGTTCTCCAGGACCATGCAATAGAGGTGGGGAGAAGGTCTATGGGAGCGATTCTCCCATGGGGTGATGGGAATTGTAGTTTAAGAACAGATGAAAAGCAACTTAGTATTCGGCAGAGAGCTACGTCTGCCCTTATATTTCCCATCAAGAGTCAGCACCACGGACAGGGATTTTTTACTTAAAGAGCTGATACTACCTAATGCTCCTAAATAACTCCACTTCAGAGAACTTGCATCCGTTAAATACGTCAAGCCCTAAGAAATATATATGATAACAGATGGTATGTGCTGGCTTTGATTTCAGTTATGCCTCCTTTCCTGTGGAGCAATATCGTTTATACAGGTTAATATGCTGAACTTGTATTTCTGTGCAGCCTCCGAACTGACCAGGCCACCATTTCCTTCTTTGCATCCCGTTAATGTGCTTTCAGGAGTCAAACAACAGATGCTAGATTAGAGATTAACCTGGTGTTGTGTTAGACCAAGATCAGGCACTCCAAGTGTGCTTCAACAGGTTAGGAACAGCTATTAGCTGGCACAGGATTATGGGACTTGTAGTTTCATGACAAGCTGGATACCCCAGGTTGTATATACTTTTTTTTTTTAGAACCAGGGACGTTTTTTTTACCTCCTCCCATGTTAGTTTAACCACTGTCACTACTTATGATTTTAGAAACTTGGGGCCAGATTTACTAAACTGCGGGATTGGAAAAGTGGAGATGTTGCCCATAGCAACCAATCAGATTCTAACTGACATTCTCTAGTATGTAATAGGAAAGTGAGAGCCAGAATCTGATTGGTTGCTATGGGCAACATCTCCACTTTTTCAAACTCACAGCTTAATAAATCTAGCCCTTGTTTTTTATTATTTTAGGTGTATATGCTACAGTTCAGGTTTATTATCAAGTTGTATACTCCTGGTAACCGCTGTTCATATGTGACGTTATATATTTGTCTGAATATTATATATATCATTAGTTTGTATACTCTGTGACCAAGACAGTGATTTCAATGTGTATATAATTTACAGTATCATATCTAATATTTGGCCAATCAGAATGTGCCAGACAGCTCTCCTGTGATAAGAGTTTATTACAAAGATTATATTATATTATATTATTTTCCATTACCTGGATATCATCTGTAAATGATGTTTTACACAGTTGTAGAAGACAATGGAGTAAGGGTAGGTGTGCTGGTAATTCACTGTAAGTAATTATTCTCCCTGTAACATTTCAAGCAGTAACTGTGGGAAACTGAAGCCCCAATTGAATAAATCTTCCTTAGTGTAGTAGTTCAAACAAAACCGTAACAAATTCTTCTTAACGCTAATAGTTCAAATGATAGAAGATCCCCCTGTCACGAGGAAATACCATATGAAATGAAAAGTATCGTAAAATTGAGTATTAATTTATTATACAGATGCATAATATATAATAAATCATTTTTCTGAAAGACTATTGTACGGCAGCTGATTGTAGACTGCTGGCAATTTCCGTCAGTCTGCTTTTGAATAAGTGGCAGTGTCGCAAGGACCAAAAGGTCTAATTCTCCTAAAGATCTAATCCTAACCTTCCTGTTCTTCAGCCCTAACCCTGACCCTCACTTTCTTTGCCTTCGCAGCCTGACCCTAACCATCCATGACCCGCAGCTTATCCCTAACCGTCCATGCCCCGCAGCCTATACTTTACTGGCCATGCCCCCGCAGCCTATACCTATCTGTCCATGCTCTGTAGCCTAACCTTAACCCTCCATGCCCCGCAGCCTAACTTTAACCCTCCATGCCCCAAGGCCTAACTTTAACCATCCATGCCCCGCAGCTTTTCCGTAACCGTCCATGCCCCGCAGGCTATGCCTAACTGTCCATGCTCTGCAGCCTAACCCTAACCATCCATGCCCCGCAGCTTATCCCTAACCGTCCATGATCTGCAGCCTAAACTTAACCCTCTAAGCCCTGTAGCCTAACCTTAACAAAAATAGATTCCCATTCCCGGGCCGTATTCAGAGATCCGGTTTTTTAATGTACGTAATTATACGCACGGCCGTAACAAGGAAACACCCACCAACACCCCCGACACTCCCCTCTCCCGGACGTGCTGTCAGTGACTTACGAGTCCCTAGACCACTCTGTTCTTTACGTGCGTACTTACGAGCGTATATGTGCTCCGTCCGTGCGATACTTGATAACCGCCCTCCATGCGTTCATTTACATGACTCCCCCCACCCACTTTTATGTAAATTTTCAAGTAGAGATTTCTATGCCGCCCATCCGCACGTATGTCCCCAAGTGCAATGTCTGTGCTTAGAGCACATACGAGCGTCTATTCCACGTAACTTAGGTAAATAAAATTACTACGCATGTGCAGTTGATCCGATCCTAAAAATGCGCACGGAACGCCCCATGAAAATGGTTCTCTGAATACGGCCCTCCAATAGCAATTCTCTACCTCCAGATGCCTTTGAACACAAAATACAGCCTCCAATCAGCTGGCAGCTGTTTCATTTTTCGAAATAAGGCCGGACCAGCGACCGCATCCTGTGTATAACACTTGACAAAAAGTTCAAAAGCAGGAGGGGTTAACAGTCACACAAAAAACAACAAACTAAAAAACAAAAAAAAAGGATGGTTCCATACCTGGTAGATGGACGACGCAGACGGCTTTTTGTCAAGTGCTATTTCTTGAATTGCTGGGATTTTAATTACTTATAGTCAATTAGCAACACTTCATTTATATCAGGGTACACCAGCGCTTTACCAGAACCCCCTGCCCTCACTTGCTGCATTGTTTTCTTTGTTGCAAGGATTAGCCGTCCCTTTAGGTGTACGGGAGAGGCTGGCCGGGGGACACAGTAGTGCTAGAATTCCCTTCTATCCTCTCAGTCGTAGAAGACTAGATACCAATCTCTAAACCTTGTCCCAAGTTATTTTTTGTATCTTTTGCTCCTCGTAGTAGTGGTCTGGGTTCGGGTTCGTAGTTTTCGTCTTACATGCGTTGTTTTAAGAATTGCGCTACGACGCATGCGTTGTAGCTTATTTATGCTATCTACATACCATTTCTGTATGTCGATTGTGTAAGCGCCATCTTTAGACCGCGCTTACGCAATCGACGTACAGAAATGGTACGTAGATAGCATAAATAAGCTACGACACATGCGGAGTAGCTCAATTCTTAAAACAACGGACGTAACTGTGAATCCGGACCCGTCGTATCTCCATCTCAAGACAAAATGCATTACTGTACATTCCTCCTATGGTTGTCCTTAAAAGTCCAGCGCTGCTGGGTAAACGCAGACTCTTAGAAGGTCATTACGGTTTTTAATATATTGCATCAGACAGGGGGAAGGAACACAAGATTGAGCGTTTACCTCCAAGCTCCAAACAGCATTTCTTTATATGAGAATAATTCCAGATATGGTGGTAAATATTTCTAGAAATACAGTCTTCAGTGTTTCGCCAGTAAACTCTATATTCAGCCCGTTTCTATAAAATAATTCCCAACACTTCCTTCATTGGGACTTTTTCTGCACAGATTCAACTCAAGTTTCTAACTCCTTAATGCCACCTCTGTTCACGGTATGACGAGAATTCCCTAAATGCTGTTTTCATTTCTTCATCGGTATTCTGAAATGGAATGCTTTTCTGTCCTGGATATTTAGCCATTTGTATGCAGAAGGCCACCCGTATTATGTTATCCCCAATTAACCCTTTTTTAATAGCTGCCTGGCCAGACAAGCCACGCAGTGATAAGGATGAGACCTCTGTCATGTAAAGGGTTAAGTCCACGCGTGCATCCCTTGCATTGCAAGAACAATCCTGTATTTTGCTACTGTTTAATGTTATCATTGTTACTTTGGGCTGGATCCAGACTTAAGTAAGTGCTTGAAATGAGTTACTCCTGGGCTAAACCATGTTGATTGCAGGGGGAGTCATATTTCAGTTGAGAGGTGATGTTTCCTATCCCAAGTCTAAATAACAGTGTGATAGTAAAGCTGGTCAGTATCTGTGTGCAGTAAGCAATTCAAAGATATATCCCTGCATGCAAAGAATACAATTAACTTGACTCCCCCTGCAGTCAACATGGTTTAGCCCAGGAGTAACTCATTTCAAGCACTTACTTAAGAGCTCCATTGACTCCACCATTATGGGAAAACTAAAAGTAGGTGACACTGCTGTTGATTGACAAGCTACAAAGTTAACACTTTTTACATTAAGGCCTCTAAGCAAGGATATAGGATACTGAAGTGTCTCCTCATACTGTTAAACTTTTAGGAAGTCAGGGAGGTCATCCACTATTTAGGGAGAGTCCCTGAATAGTATGCTTGCCTTAAAGCCTAAACGGTAGCCAAATCTGTGCATACAACGGCTGTGAGATTTGCCATGCATGTGAGACTCAAATTCTGTTTTCCTGCATATTGCTTTGGGACTGAAATCCTATAGACAACTATAGAGAAATGAAATCTATGTATAGAATTCTCCAATCTGTTTTGAGAATATTTAGCACTTTAAGCACAACCTTATACAAGGAGGTCCGGATCAGGTCCACAACCTTTAAAATTGATACCCAGGACACTTGCAAGTACCCCTGGCCCTCCTGGACTCCCGGGAGACCAAGGCAGATTTCTATATCTATTGTCCTATGATGGATGGAGGGAGGAGCTTATGACACAAACAAAATGCCCCCCCCCATCTCCACTAATTGTTATAACCGCTGCGAGTCTTGCATTGCGAATTAGGGACATCTGAAAGCTGTTTTTCTGGTGTCCCTGTTTCGAATGCGCCGCCGCGGTTAGTCTGCGTGGGGGGGGGAGAGTTTGGGTTAGGCTGCAGGAGGGACTTAGGGTTAGGCTGTGGGGGAGGGGACTTACAGTTAGGCTGCGGGGGGGAACCTAGGGTTAGGCTGCGGGGACACACACACACACACACACACTTAGGGTTTGGGTTAGGGAGCGGGTTGGGGGAAACTCACCTTTCGGAACACCGTGTTTGGTGCTCCGTTTATCGAATTCTATGCCTCATCGAGGCATAGGCATAAGCAATCGATATCCCAGCCAGGACCGTTCGCTACGGGGACCCACAGTCGTTTATAACAATATGAAGTTTAATCTCTTAAAATCCTAAAACTATTTTAAGCTCATCTTTTTACTCATGTTAAACAAATGATTTGGTCAGTGTTTAAAAATGAAGTATCTGTTGGTGTTGTAAGATACTCCTTTAAATATTAGCAGCCTGTTGCCTCATTGCGAGCACACAGTATGCTAATTACACTGAGTAGTTTGTATCGTATACAGGGTTATTTTTTTTTTCCTGGTCACTTAAACAGACCCACCCCATAGAACAAAGTTTGTTTAACATGTTTTCATTCTGCACGTCCAACTCTATTAAATCCTGCTCTGTGTCATCCCAGTAATTCCATTCCTCAGATAGTGAGCCTGAAACGCTGGATGCTGGGAATGAATTAAAATGGCCACCAGGGATCGCCATAGAAACCACAAAAACCATATGAAATCTTAAGCATAATAACGCCTTCATCTGTCGGAATTTCTGACAAGAAAAAAGGGAGGTTTATTCTTGGGGAAAACACGGATTCACCATTATGTGACTTAAGCCCAACATGTAGAAGATTGTTGGGCGCAAAGTAAATGAAACAAAATAATTACCCAAGGCAGAATGTATAAATAATAGAGAATATTATGTGAGGTTACACATACAAAACCACATGGCAAGGCAGTCAGTTTGTCTTAGGTTTAGCGGTGTATGATACACTTCAAGTCACTATTTTCCTATTTATGTGTGAGAGAGGAGGGAAATCTTGTTACCTGGACCTCAGGAAATACAATTTGTAAAGAAAAAAAAAGCAGCACGGTATATTTAAAGCATTAATGCCACATAAAAGATCATTTCCTTTTTATTGAAGACCCAATCTTTCCTATTTGACCTAATTAATAATCACCTTTTCAAAGCACAGGATTGCAGCTCTGAAAATCTGTCATTGCAGGGGCGACCACCCCCTATCGCCCACCCCACAGCCCTGTGTTAACGGATGGCTGAGGGAGGATGTGACCGTGCAGAGCTCAGAGGGGTGACACAAAGAGCGTTAAAACGCCAGCCAGCAGCGTAAGATCGGCTTAAAAGCCGATCTGCGCATGCGCTGGGCAGATGTTGCCCGGCGTTACTATTACGGAAACGCCCAATCAAAGATCTTAGATCGGGCGTCCGTAGCTTCAGCGTAGTAACGCTGGAGGGGGCGTCCCCCAGCGTTGCTACGCTGAGGTTAGAGCAGGGAGGCGGGGGGTGGGAGGGTAATGAGGCTGGGAGGGCGGCATTATCTTACTAACGCCGCCGTCCCAGCGTATTTACACTCCCTTACGCCGGCTGAAGTTAGGGTAGGCTTCAGTCGGCGTAAGGGAGTATAAATACAATAGGGCAGGGGGAGTGTCAGGGGGAGTCCCACGATGTAGCGCTGAGTGTTAGTACGCTCAGCGCTACATCGTAGGTCTGGATCAGGCCCAAAGACTCTCTGCATACTGCATGTTGCACCATGTGACTGTGGTTGATTGATGTAGAAAACACAGCAAAACTGTTCCCATAGCAGTAACTTGCATACTCACTATTATTGGGGTAGATGCAGACCTAAGAGCTTGTTACGTTTCATCGCATAGCGTATTTTCTATGCACTCCCCTTGGCCGTACTTTGGCCATTTTACGCTTCCCAAACCCTGCCTTAACTTTTCAATGCGTAACTACTGACATATGTAATGGATTCACGTATGTAAGTGCCTAAGCACACCCATACTGTACGATTTAAATGCCTCACCCGCCTCCGAAGCGTAATTACGGGTGTCGTATGGATATCCTGCTCCTTCGTTCGTAGTTACGCTGTTGATACGTGGCTGCGGGTTACGTGGGTTACGTGGTGTAACAGCTGCTATGCGCATGCGCAGTAAATACTAATGGGTGAATTTATGCCAGCAGCTAGCGTAAATATCGCTTGTATACGTAGTTCTGGATCTGGCCCAATGTGTGGTGCATGGCAAGCAATGATTTGTCCGAAGGCAGATAAAATGACCCTAAAACGCTTAGACCTGATTTAGTCTAACTGACAATGGCCCAGATCCAGAACAACGCTTGCGAGCAAATTTACGCGTGGCGGAGACGTAAAATCGCCTTTTGGTAAGTACTGTGCATGCGCACCATAGGAAATACGCTCAGTAGCGTCATTGTGAACGTATGGGCCATTCACGTATGTGTCACGTAAATACTTACGTGTGGGCGTGACAATTTTACGTGCGTCCAAAATACGTCTGAAATACGTTAAGTAGGCGGGGGGTGGTATTTAAAGTGTACAGTATGGGCGTGCTTAGCTGCGTAAATTTGTGTTGCCCATACGTACGTGAGCGGATCACTGCGGTTACGTTGCCAAAAGTTAAGGTAGGGTTGGAAAAGCGGATCTTGACAAAATACGTACATTCAAGGGGTGTGGCAAGGGGAGTGTATAGAAGGTACGTATACGAAAATACGCTACGCGAATAAACATAGGCAAACGTCGTTCAGGATCTACCCCAATGTGCCAGCTCTATTGGAAAGGGCGATAGGGCAAAAGGTCTTATTGCCCTGATTTTCTTGCAGTAGCTTACATATTACCAGAGGTGGACGTGGGCCGACAATAGCAAAGAGATGGATCCCAATAGGGGAAGGGAGGGGTTGTACCCCCCCCCCACCACCACACACAAACCCCAAAAATGTAAATATATTTAAAAAATGCGGCAATACACAGCTATGCAATCCTAAAAAAAATTATAATACCACAATGTAGAGTACGCAGTATGGTTTAAAATGTCTTTTGTTTAATTAGACAGTTTAATCATTGTTCAGTGTGTTGGATTGTGTTGTAACAATAAATTGGGGCATTTATTTAATAAAAAAAAAAAGCTCTTTTAGAAGCAGACAGCAAAGATACAGTAAACCCCCCCTTCAGTAAGTTTTTGACTCTTATTATTGAAATTTGTGTGTGTTAATTGTCATTTGTCATTCATAATATGACACTGATTGATAATAATGATAATGATCAAAAACAATAAATAAAGGCCAATGAGTTTGCGAGTAGAACGACACATTCTAGTGAAATAAATGCTGCCTTGTTATATCCTGGATACATCTCAGAGCTCTGTCCATAACATTTTCCATTTCATCGCCCCAATTATCTTAGGGACATTAAACAGTGCCCGGTTACATAACGCCTTTTACATCTCAATGTGGGGAAGCCTGGTAGACAGTATAATTAAGCACAGTTGGCTAAATGTTGGTTGAAACAGATTATGTTAATGCGTCGTCCGCTGCTTACAATGTGTAAATTGCTAGTTTAGCAGGAAGAATTCATTTCCCAAGAAACTGGAAGCAACAATTTATACATCTTGGCCAATTTATCAAAAAAAGCTCAGCTGGGGTAACATTAAGTATGAAGTCAATAATCACAGTTAAAGCTCTGGCAATTCTCATTATTTATGTTACATGTTTATATTTTTCTCTCTTTATTTATTAACAGGTTTTTGTATAATGCCGTCATATTACTTAGTGCATTACAATTTAAATAATAAGGTCCGGAGTCGCAGTTACGTAGTTTTCATCTTACGTACGTTGTTTTAAGAATTGAGCTACTACGCATGCGTAGTAATTGAACAATTGAACCGCTGAGCATTTCCTGTGCATACACACTGTGGTTAAACTCTATACTGACTTACAAAACTTTCTAGTGCTTTTGTCCCAAAAGAGAGATTAACCTTTCAATTTTTATTTTGGTGTTATTTTGTGTTATCATCTTGTCTTATGCTCAGCCAGTAGGTGTGCCTTATGCTCAGCCAGTAGGTGTGCCTTATGCTCAGCCAGTAGGTGTGTCTTATGCTTAGCCAGAGGAGAGGTGCCTTATAATCAGAGGGGGCGTGTCTTCTCAGGCAGAGTTAGAGGGTCTTGCGCACAGCCAGAGGGAGTATCTTGCACTCAGCCAGAGGAGGCGTGTCTTGTACTCAGCCAGAGGAGGTGTATATTGTACTCAGCCAGAGGAGGCGTGTCTTGTACTCAGCCAGAGGTGGCGTGTCTTGTATCCCTTTAAAAGGTGTGTCTTTTGCTCAGCCAGTGGGGGTATCTTTTGCTCAGCCAGAGGAGGCTTGTCTTGTGCTCAGCCAGATGGTGTGTCTTGCTCAACCAGAGGAGGTATTTTTGTGCACAGCCAGAGGAGGCGTGTCTTGTGGTCAGCCAGAGGAGGCATGCCTTGTGCTTAGCCAGAGGAGGCGTGTCTTGTGCTCAGCCAGGAGGTGTGTGTTGTACTCAGTCTGATGGTGTGTCTTGTGCTCAGCCAGAGGGGTTTTTTCTTGTGCTTAGCCAGAGGAGGCGTGTCCTGTGTACAGCCAGAGGAGGCGTGTCTTTTGCACAGCCAGAGGAGGTGTGTCTTGTGCTCAGCCATAGGAGGTGTGTCTGGCACCATACATAGGTTATAAATCTCCCTGTCTTCAATTGCCACTGGCAATAAAAAGACAATCATTGGGCCTGATCCAGAACTACGCTTCCCCGCGATTTTACGTGTGGCGGAGACGTAAAATCGCAGTTTAAAACGCACTGCGCATGCGCACCATAGAAAATACGCACATTCACGTAGCGTAAATGTGAACGTATGGGAGATTCACGTATGTGTCACGTAAATACTTACGTGTGGGCGTGCCAATTTTACGTTAGTCAACAATACGTGCGTTTTACGTGAAGTAGGCGGGGGGCCGTATTAAAAGTGTACAGTATGGGCGTGCTAAGCTGCGTACGTTCACGTAGTCAGTACGTCCGTTAGCGGACGTATGCTGTTACGTTTGAAAAAGTTAAGGTAGGGTTTGGGTAGCGTATTTTGACAAAAAGTTAAGGTAGGGTTTGGGAAGCGTATCTTGACAAAATACGTCCGTGCAAGGGGTGTGCCGAGGGGAGTGTAGCGAACTTACGTGCACGAAAATACGCTCCGCGAATAAACGTACGGCACACGTAGTTCTGGATCTACCCCATTGACCTTAAAACTTTCTGAATTTAGTGTAAATATGAATCAAAAGAAAGTGTATTTTTTTCTTTTTACAAATCTAAGTTGCGTAAAATTTTGTTGTAGATGATTTTAACTGATCAAAACTAGGTGACAATGTACAGATTCTTTTAGCATTTATGGCTTCTATTAATACAGTACTTCATAATTATATAGCATTGCAAGACTTTCATGTGTCTATTGATGCTGTGAGCCTCTGCACCAAAGCGGTGCAGCTTATGTAATCATGTGGAAAATAATAGAGGAGGTTTTGGCCAGCACAGCTACTGAAAAACACTTCTGTCTATGCAGAAATTTGGATCATTATTGATTGACATGAATACCCCCATTGTGTATACTGTAGTTGACACTTAGGACACCCCCCCTCCCCCAGCCAGTAGACAGGTTTGGAATATTGCTTCTCTCTCATGCAGGTTGCTGTTTCATCAAATTGTAGAGCATATTGCACGGACAATCAGGAAAGTCAGCGAGGCTTATTCTGTAATCTATCACAACCAGTGACGTGTTACCAGCTTCACAACAGTTCACTGCAGCCAAGCAGCCAGGATAAATGACTGGCAGGCTTTGTGCTTACCCAGTCTGCAACATAATGGCGGGGTTTCTCACTCAGCTAGAGAATAATTTGTCCAAGTGAATAGACCCATTCATTAGATAAAGTGCTTTACTAATTGTGGTCGAAAGTATAAAAGCAAACCACAAACGGGCAAGAGAAAACGACGCTATAGCAACTGTGTAGCGATAAAAATTATTTCAGACGCTGAAACCAAATTACAAAAGTTCAAAACACTCTGTGACAACACAAATACTTTCTGATCCTGTCAAACATTTACACGGTTAGTATTTTGATAGCAGTAGCCAAAATCAACCAATTAGCTACCAATGTCACACGGCTTTCTTGCTGGTTATAATCTAACCTTATATGGTTTTGAGGGTGGCTGCTTATAATAAGATAAAGGGGCTGGATCCAGACTTAAGTAAGTGCTTGAAATGAGTTACTCCTGGGCTAAACCATGTTGATTACAGGGGGGAGTCCAGTTAATTGTATTCTTTGCATGCAGGGATATATCTTTGAATTGCTTACTGCACACAGATACTGACCAGCTTTACTATCACACT
>WWET01000311.1:247219-265151 GCA_011038615.1 Limnodynastes dumerilii
CGGAACTACGATGCAGTTGTGGAAGGTAGGCGGGGGGAGGCAGGGTAATTAGGTCCGAGGGGCAGGGTTTCTACAATTACGCTCCTGTCCCGGCGTAACAACACTCGGTTATGCCGGTTGAAGTTAGGGTAGCCTTCAGCCGGCGTAAGGAAGGGGCCATACGCTCGCACAGGGGGAGTGTCGGTGAAAGTGAACGCCGTCTGGATCAGGCCCATTGAGTCTGAAGTTGTTCTAGGAAATCTACACTTTCAGCTTACATGTAAGGAATGCAAACACTTTGTGTTAGTACAAAGTTGGATATTATTGCTGCATTTAATGATTTAGGGCCTTATAAAGACTTCCGTTTTCAGCTGCGCATGCGCAGTCACTTTTTGTACGTAGTTGACGTAGACTATAGGCGCGGAAGTGCCTTATGAACGGACGTATGATAGGCACGTGGGTACATATGTCCGGATATGCTACGCAAATATACGCACGGGAGAATTTAAGTGAAAATGGGCGGGGTGGTGCATTTAAATGAAGCAAAGGAAGACACGTACGGAGGACACAGACGCACGAGACTGCACACGGAAAGTTAGAGCTGGTCTATGGTGGTGTAAGTCTTCGTGAGCACGGATTAGCAAGGAGAGTGACCGGGGTTTTTGGTGGGTGTTCCTTGCTACGTGCGTGCATATATTTGCGATCGCGTTTGCAAACGGAAGTCTGAATACGGCCATTAGTGACAGGTTATAGACCAGATCCAGACTCAACTGTGCGGCAGTCTGTCCGTCAGAATGAAATAGGGAAGTGAACTCCCCCTGTCACTCTCCTCTCTCATTCGTAGCAAGTGTGACTTACACTGCCATAAGGCAACCTTAAGTCACACTTGCGGCTCAGCGGTCCGTCCATCTGTCCGCTGATCCGCTTGTAAGTGGGGAAAACCTCCCTCACTGTATGCCAAAGTGAGCGGAGGGGAAGCACAGCCCCTTCTCGCTTAAATCCGCTCGTACGGATCTCAGTTCTGTACCATGGTAGGAACGCTAGGGTTACGTTTGGAACACTAATGTAACGTCTGGAGGGTGCATGCGCATTTAGCCCACGTATGCACCCTATTCAGTGCTTCAGATGCGACCAGTGTGGAAAGCAGCTAGCAGCACTGCATTCACAATCACGTGAGGTTTACCGCTGCCAGGAGCCATCATTTTGCCTGCTCTGGACCCCCTGCAGGTAATGTGGATATCACTGGTGTGTAGTCATCTCTGCGCCTGATTCACAGTTAAGAAGGAGATAAGAAGGAACGGATGTACAATTATATGCGTTTAAGTTGCAAAGCAGCTCCTTGACACACCCTTATTTTTGTTGTTCTTAACAACAAGGCCATAGGCAGTCTTATCTTTTTCTTATTATTATTATCGTTTATTTATAAGGCGCCACAAGGTGTCCACAGCGCTGTACAAAATATCTTTTTGTGCGTATGTCTCTTCTTAAGGAGCAAAAATACACACGTACTTAGCAATCCACACCCTGTCTGCCATATTTAAATGCCTCCCCACATCCGCTTTTCTTAAGTTCCTTCTTAACTTGGCCTGGCACGCTCCTTCTTACTCATTAGCCCATTATGAGCGTGGTTGAGAATCGCCTAAATCCTACGTGGATTGCGTAAATAAGGATGCTACGCATGCGTAGTTTAACCGTTCTTAAAAATACGCACAAAAATAGCAGCAGCTTCTTAACTGTGAATCAGGTCCTCTGTGCCTATACGCTTGTCACAATTCACTGTGTTGCTTTCCAATGACAATTTGCCGGATCCAGAACTACGTCCGTCTTCCATAGACGGACGTAATCCAATGAACAATAGCTACTGCGCATGCGTAGTAGCTATTGTACGTAATCTGCGTATTGTTTCGATACGTAGCATATGCGGACTAAAAGACCGCATATACGCAATCTACGTATTGAAACGATACGCAGATTACGTACGCATGCGCAGTAGCTATTGGTCATTGGATTACGTCCGTCTTCCATAGATCATAGTTCTGGATCTACCCCAATGTCTTCAATGACAGGTATCTGCCTTCACAAGACAAATGATGGAAACCTGTCACATAGGGTTTTCATTATGGGACAGATATGAATAACTAAAATCATTCATTACTGGAAAATATGTTAAAGTCTTGTCCCTTTCAGAATTCTCTTTAACCTCTCCATTGGAACAACCTTCCACTTCCTATCAGGCAATCCAGCACACTCCAATCCTTCAAACGCTCCCTTAAAACTCACTTCTTCAGGCTGGCCTACCCTTCCCCCACCTAAGTTTACTTGTCCTCCCCATCTTCACCACTGTGTCTCCTGTTTGTTCACCCTCTCTCACTTAGCATGTTAGTATTTATGAGCAGGGTCCTCCTTCCTCCTATCATCATCCCTCTACCCTGTCATCATCTCTTCCCACCTTTTTCTCTCTACTGTCTATCGCTCTGCTTATTCATCTGCTCCTACACACATATCCAGCATCTTTATTTTCCTCCCATATTGTTTTGATACTTTTGTATTGTATTTAATTTTTGCTCTATACATGTATTGTATTCCTTCATATTTTTATCCTCTGTTAATATACTGTGTGGCGCCTTATAAATAAAAGTTAATAATAACAATAATAATAATATGAAATATATTATTTCTCTTTTCTTATATTCAATTGTTTTCGTTAAATTTCCGACAAGTGTTTTGATCTTGTTTTTATTAATTTACAATTCTATAAGCACTAGGCTGTCCTTGTCCTCACATATCTGTAATATGTGTAATCATTTACAATCATATTATTATACAAATTAAGCTATCAATAAGCCCAGATTTATTTCCTCTTCAATGCAGATTTACAATGTCCATGCTGAATTACATGTGACTGCAGACTCGGTGTTGCTTGAACCTGTAGTGCACTGGCAGCGGTTCAAGTTTCCTGCTCTTAAAATAGGCGACCACACTTGTTTCTCAACCCACAGCCCAAATAAATTTAGAACAATTGCGTTAATTGAAGTTGGAGTTGTATTGCCAGCATAGCTGCTACAGAAGGTAAATTATAATTAATGTTCCTAGGAGCTGATGGGTGACGGCTTATTGTGTGTTTATATTATCAAAAGGGAGGCGTTATTAACTTTCATTTTCCTGCCAAGTGTTCACCGGGCATAGCGCGTCGGGTTTAGAACAATTAATTGAAGTTGGAGTTGTATTGCCAGCATAGCTGCTACAGAAGGTAAATTATAATTAATGTTCCTAGGAGCTGATGGGTGACGGCTTATTGTGTGTTTATATTATCAAATCAAAATCGTTATTAACTTTCATTTTCCTGCCAAGTGTTCACCGGGCATAGCGCGTAGTGCTCAGCACTCCATGTATGAGTGTATGTATAGTGCTCAGCACTCCATGTATGAGTGTATGTATAGTGCTCAGCACTCCATGTATGAGTGTATGTATAGTGCTCAGCACTCCATGTATGAGTGTATGTATAGTGCTCAGCACTCCATGTATGAGTGTATGTATAGTGCTCAGCACTCCATGTATGAGTGTATGTATAGTGCTCAGCACTCCATGTATGAGTGTATGTATAGTGCTCAGCACTCCATGTATGAGTGTATGTATAGTGCTCAGCACTCCATGTATGAGTGTATGTATAGTGCTCAGCACTCCATGTATGAGTGTATGTATAGTGCTCAGCACTCCATGTATGAGTGTATGTATAGTGCTCAGCACTCCATGTATGAGTGTATGTATAGTGCTCAGCACTCCATGTATGAGTGTATGTATAGTGCTCAGCACTCCATGTATGAGTGTATGTATAGTGCTCAGCACTCCATGTATGAGTGTATGTATAGTGCTCAGCACTCCATGTATGAGTGTATGTATAGTGCTCAGCACTCCATGTATGAGTGTATGTATAGTGCTCAGCACTCCATGTATGAGTGTATGTATAGTGCTCAGCACTCCATGTATGAGTGTATGTATAGTGCTCAGCACTCCATGTATGAGTGTATGTATAGTGCTCAGCACTCCATGTATGAGTGTATGTATAGTGCTCAGCACTCCATGTATGAGTGTATGTATAGTGCTCAGCACTCCATGTATGAGTGTATGTATAGTGCTCAGCACTCCATGTATGAGTGTATGTATAGTGCTCAGCACTCCATGTATGAGTGTATGTATAGTGCTCAGCACTCCATGTATGAGTGTATGTATAGTGCTCAGCACTCCATGTATGAGTGTATGTATAGTGCTCAGCACTCCATGTATGAGTGTATGTATAGTGCTCAGCACTCCATGTATGAGTGTATGTATAGTGCTCAGCACTCCATGTATGAGTGTATGTATAGTGCTCAGCACTCCATGTATGAGTGTATGTATAGTGCTCAGCACTCCATGTATGAGTGTATGTATAGTGCTCAGCACTCCATGTATGAGTGTATGTATAGTGCTCAGCACTCCATGTATGAGTGTATGTATAGTGCTCAGCACTCCATGTATGAGTGTATGTATAGTGCTCAGCACTCCATGTATGAGTGTATGTATAGTGCTCAGCACTCCATGTATGAGTGTATGTATAGTGCTCAGCACTCCATGTATGAGTGTATGTATAGTGCTCAGCACTCCATGTATGAGTGTATGTATAGTGCTCAGCACTCCATGTATGAGTGTATGTATAGTGCTCAGCACTCCATGTATGAGTGTATGTATAGTGCTCAGCACTCCATGTATGAGTGTATGTATAGTGCTCAGCACTCCATGTATGAGTGTATGTATAGTGCTCAGCACTCCATGTATGAGTGTATGTATAGTGCTCAGCACTCCATGTATGAGTGTATGTATAGTGCTCAGCACTCCATGTATGAGTGTATGTATAGTGCTCAGCACTCCATGTATGAGTGTATGTATAGTGCTCAGCACTCCATGTATGAGTGTATGTATAGTGCTCAGCACTCCATGTATGAGTGTATGTATAGTGCTCAGCACTCCATGTATGAGTGTATGTATAGTGCTCAGCACTCCATGTATGAGTGTATGTATAGTGCTCAGCACTCCATGTATGAGTGTATGTATAGTGCTCAGCACTCCATGTATGAGTGTATGTATAGTGCTCAGCACTCCATGTATGAGTGTATGTATAGTGCTCAGCACTCCATGTATGAGTGTATGTATAGTGCTCAGCACTCCATGTATGAGTGTATGTATAGTGCTCAGCACTCCATGTATGAGTGTATGTATAGTGCTCAGCACTCCATGTATGAGTGTATGTATAGTGCTCAGCACTCCATGTATGAGTGTATGTATAGTGCTCAGCACTCCATGTATGAGTGTATGTATAGTGCTCAGCACTCCATGTATGAGTGTATGTATAGTGCTCAGCACTCCATGTATGAGTGTATGTATAGTGCTCAGCACTCCATGTATGAGTGTATGTATAGTGCTCAGCACTCCATGTATGAGTGTATGTATAGTGCTCAGCACTCCATGTATGAGTGTATGTATAGTGCTCAGCACTCCATGTATGAGTGTATGTATAGTGCTCAGCACTCCATGTATGAGTGTATGTATAGTGCTCAGCACTCCATGTATGAGTGTATGTATAGTGCTCAGCACTCCATGTATGAGTGTATGTATAGTGCTCAGCACTCCATGTATGAGTGTATGTATAGTGCTCAGCACTCCATGTATGAGTGTATGTATAGTGCTCAGCACTCCATGTATGAGTGTATGTATAGTGCTCAGCACTCCATGTATGAGTGTATGTATAGTGCTCAGCACTCCATGTATGAGTGTATGTATAGTGCTCAGCACTCCATGTATGAGTGTATGTATAGTGCTCAGCACTCCATGTATGAGTGTATGTATAGTGCTCAGCACTCCATGTATGAGTGTATGTATAGTGCTCAGCACTCCATGTATGAGTGTATGTATAGTGCTCAGCACTCCATGTATGAGTGTATGTATAGTGCTCAGCACTCCATGTATGAGTGTATGTATAGTGCTCAGCACTCCATGTATGAGTGTATGTATAGTGCTCAGCACTCCATGTATGAGTGTATGTATAGTGCTCAGCACTCCATGTATGAGTGTATGTATAGTGCTCAGCACTCCATGTATGAGTGTATGTATAGTGCTCAGCACTCCATGTATGAGTGTATGTATAGTGCTCAGCACTCCATGTATGAGTGTATGTATAGTGCTCAGCACTCCATGTATGAGTGTATGTATAGTGCTCAGCACTCCATGTATGAGTGTATGTATAGTGCTCAGCACTCCATGTATGAGTGTATGTATAGTGCTCAGCACTCCATGTATGAGTGTATGTATAGTGCTCAGCACTCCATGTATGAGTGTATGTATAGTGCTCAGCACTCCATGTATGAGTGTATGTATAGTGCTCAGCACTCCATGTATGAGTGTATGTATAGTGCTCAGCACTCCATGTATGAGTGTATGTATAGTGCTCAGCACTCCATGTATGAGTGTATGTATAGTGCTCAGCACTCCATGTATGAGTGTATGTATAGTGCTCAGCACTCCATGTATGAGTGTATGTATAGTGCTCAGCACTCCATGTATGAGTGTATGTATAGTGCTCAGCACTCCATGTATGAGTGTATGTATAGTGCTCAGCACTCCATGTATGAGTGTATGTATAGTGCTCAGCACTCCATGTATGAGTGTATGTATAGTGCTCAGCACTCCATGTATGAGTGTATGTATAGTGCTCAGCACTCCATGTATGAGTGTATGTATAGTGCTCAGCACTCCATGTATGAGTGTATGTATAGTGCTCAGCACTCCATGTATGAGTGTATGTATAGTGCTCAGCACTCCATGTATGAGTGTATGTATAGTGCTCAGCACTCCATGTATGAGTGTATGTATAGTGCTCAGCACTCCATGTATGAGTGTATGTATAGTGCTCAGCACTCCATGTATGAGTGTATGTATAGTGCTCAGCACTCCATGTATGAGTGTATGTATAGTGCTCAGCACTCCATGTATGAGTGTATGTATAGTGCTCAGCACTCCATGTATGAGTGTATGTATAGTGCTCAGCACTCCATGTATGAGTGTATGTATAGTGCTCAGCACTCCATGTATGAGTGTATGTATAGTGCTCAGCACTCCATGTATGAGTGTATGTATAGTGCTCAGCACTCCATGTATGAGTGTATGTATAGTGCTCAGCACTCCATGTATGAGTGTATGTATAGTGCTCAGCACTCCATGTATGAGTGTATGTATAGTGCTCAGCACTCCATGTATGAGTGTATGTATAGTGCTCAGCACTCCATGTATGAGTGTATGTATAGTGCTCAGCACTCCATGTATGAGTGTATGTATAGTGCTCAGCACTCCATGTATGAGTGTATGTATAGTGCTCAGCACTCCATGTATGAGTGTATGTATAGTGCTCAGCACTCCATGTATGAGTGTATGTATAGTGCTCAGCACTCCATGTATGAGTGTATGTATAGTGCTCAGCACTCCATGTATGAGTGTATGTATAGTGCTCAGCACTCCATGTATGAGTGTATGTATAGTGCTCAGCACTCCATGTATGAGTGTATGTATAGTGCTCAGCACTCCATGTATGAGTGTATGTATAGTGCTCAGCACTCCATGTATGAGTGTATGTATAGTGCTCAGCACTCCATGTATGAGTGTATGTATAGTGCTCAGCACTCCATGTATGAGTGTATGTATAGTGCTCAGCACTCCATGTATGAGTGTATGTATAGTGCTCAGCACTCCATGTATGAGTGTATGTATAGTGCTCAGCACTCCATGTATGAGTGTATGTATAGTGCTCAGCACTCCATGTATGAGTGTATGTATAGTGCTCAGCACTCCATGTATGAGTGTATGTATAGTGCTCAGCACTCCATGTATGAGTGTATGTATAGTGCTCAGCACTCCATGTATGAGTGTATGTATAGTGCTCAGCACTCCATGTATGAGTGTATGTATAGTGCTCAGCACTCCATGTATGAGTGTATGTATAGTGCTCAGCACTCCATGTATGAGTGTATGTATAGTGCTCAGCACTCCATGTATGAGTGTATGTATAGTGCTCAGCACTCCATGTATGAGTGTATGTATAGTGCTCAGCACTCCATGTATGAGTGTATGTATAGTGCTCAGCACTCCATGTATGAGTGTATGTATAGTGCTCAGCACTCCATGTATGAGTGTATGTATAGTGCTCAGCACTCCATGTATGAGTGTATGTATAGTGCTCAGCACTCCATGTATGAGTGTATGTATAGTGCTCAGCACTCCATGTATGAGTGTATGTATAGTGCTCAGCACTCCATGTATGAGTGTATGTATAGTGCTCAGCACTCCATGTATGAGTGTATGTATAGTGCTCAGCACTCCATGTATGAGTGTATGTATAGTGCTCAGCACTCCATGTATGAGTGTATGTATAGTGCTCAGCACTCCATGTATGAGTGTATGTATAGTGCTCAGCACTCCATGTATGAGTGTATGTATAGTGCTCAGCACTCCATGTATGAGTGTATGTATAGTGCTCAGCACTCCATGTATGAGTGTATGTATAGTGCTCAGCACTCCATGTATGAGTGTATGTATAGTGCTCAGCACTCCATGTATGAGTGTATGTATAGTGCTCAGCACTCCATGTATGAGTGTATGTATAGTGCTCAGCACTCCATGTATGAGTGTATGTATAGTGCTCAGCACTCCATGTATGAGTGTATGTATAGTGCTCAGCACTCCATGTATGAGTGTATGTATAGTGCTCAGCACTCCATGTATGAGTGTATGTATAGTGCTCAGCACTCCATGTATGAGTGTATGTATAGTGCTCAGCACTCCATGTATGAGTGTATGTATAGTGCTCAGCACTCCATGTATGAGTGTATGTATAGTGCTCAGCACTCCATGTATGAGTGTATGTATAGTGCTCAGCACTCCATGTATGAGTGTATGTATAGTGCTCAGCACTCCATGTATGAGTGTATGTATAGTGCTCAGCACTCCATGTATGAGTGTATGTATAGTGCTCAGCACTCCATGTATGAGTGTATGTATAGTGCTCAGCACTCCATGTATGAGTGTATGTATAGTGCTCAGCACTCCATGTATGAGTGTATGTATAGTGCTCAGCACTCCATGTATGAGTGTATGTATAGTGCTCAGCACTCCATGTATGAGTGTATGTATAGTGCTCAGCACTCCATGTATGAGTGTATGTATGTATAGCGATGTAGCACTCAGCACTCATACGTGTTGTACCGAGCGCTGTTTTAAGCTGTCAGCCTCTGCTTACAGTGCAGGAGCCACAGACCTCCTTCTCCTGGGCCCCGTAGCAGCCGCACATTGCTGCAGTCTCTATTGTCACCTACTGAACCACCACTCCTAAATCTGTAATAATGCACCTGCAATGCTCAGTGTTGTATGTTCATTTCTAAGGATTGGATGCAGAAGGGGAGATCTGATGTTGGGTCCCCACTGCATCCAAACAACCATACGGGTGAGGGGAGGCCACTTCCCAATCCCATATGGAGTTATGAGCGCAGGACCCTACCTGCAATGCTGTCCCCTCATACAATGGGATTATACATAAGGGATAAACAGTCCCTACTATAAAAAGTTTCTCCGACCATGTGTACTTTCAGTATACAACCCGCTCTGCTTAATTAATACCCCATTCACACTGAGCCAGAAACCATGAATATTGCCTGGGAAGCCCTGACGACTGGAGTTGAGGCTCAGTGTGAAAGGGCTATTCCCGGGTCTAATGAGGACTGGAGGGTTATTCCTGGGTCTAATGAGAATTGGAGGGCTATTCCCGGGTCTAATGAGGATTGGAGGGCTATTCCCGGGTCTAATGAGGATTGGAGGGTTATTCCCGGGTCTAATGAGGACTGGAGGGTTATTCCTGGGTCCGACCCGTGAGAGTAGTATAAGTCTAACTCTGGTCCTAATTCATCAAAAGAACCACAATTCCTCAATAAATCACCCCCAATACTGTCCTTTTCTTGTTCGTCCTTCATCATTCCAGGGGCTAGATTTACTAAACTGTGGAAAAGTGGAGATGTTGATCATAGCAACCAAACAGATTCTAGTTCTTACTTTCCTATTACATACTAGAGAATGTCAGCTAGAATCTGATTGGTTGCTATGGGCAATATCTCCACTTTTCCTTTTCAGCATTTTAGTAAATCTAGCCCCAGGATTTGATAAACGCAACTCCCAGCATGCATACCCTCCAACATGACCCTTTCCATTAGGTACAAAATACTCTGCTTCTCAGTTTTAAACTGTCAGTTACTATGGTAACCACCTTTGTTGAAGAGACAAATAGTTTTTGAAATATCAGTTAGGTCATTTCACCAGGTGAGTGACAGTTGGAAGCTCAGGTGCAGAGTATATTGTACCTAATGGAATGGGTCATGTTGGAGGGTCTGAGCATGCTCTAACAGCATGATGGGACAACCAATTTCAAAACACTTATTGTTGCCAGTGTTAAGCGCTGTGTTGAAAGCTTTCTCACCTGTATTGATAGATACTGAATACCTTGCAATGTGGAAACACAGTAGTCCATAGCTCTGAGCTTCCACACTGTTCAGAAAATGCTCCTCACAATAAATTTGGTAGATTTAAAACTACTAAAATGGAAAATATGGTTATATCCATAGGAACCAATCAAATTGTAGCTATCATCTTTTCCAATGCAGTCCTAGAAACTGAAAGCAAACATCTGATTGGTTGCTGTGGGCAACATCTGTACTTTTCCATTTTATAAGTTCGTTCTGGTTCTTTCAATGCATTTTCAGAATCACAGGGATTTCTTTGCTGCTGCACTGAAACAGGAAAAACAGGTGTTTCCAATAACATGTATGACAGCCAGGGGGATTGAACTACGGAATTTTAATATTTTGGCTTTGTATTATTCCCTCGATAACACACACAAGCCTATGTTATACATAACAGTTATATGCTTGTTCTAAGACTGGATATGTTACATCTTGTGCATTTTATTCGATATCATGGGCGAGCCAGCAAACTTCCCTTGACCTTAAAGAATATTGATGTCAGTCTGTCCCATGATGAAACTATAGCAGTTTAATGCATATCCCTCCTTTCTCCTGACCTTACCAGGAGAGCAACACTGAAACTTATAGGCTTGCTCTACTCATTGTAAGCCTCAGCCGATCACACATAATATAGGAATTACGTATGTAAATTGGCCAACATATTGCAGATTCAATATCAAGCATTAAAGGTTACTCAGATGATTGAATGGGCTTCAGAAATAGAATACATTGATAACATCGACCTCTATTCACAAACGCAGGACATTGAACTCCTTCTGTGACCTAAAGTAAAGGAATTTGAAGTTCTTTAAAAGTCTCTCAACCTGTATTAGGCAAACTCTAGGCCTCTATTGGGGAACTACAGATTTCTACATGTCTTATTGGTGCATTGTAGATTCACATGGCTTTATTTATTTATTTTTTTGTCTTTTTGACTAAGCAACAGCAGTTCTGAAGCTGACCGGAAGCTATATGTTTCCTCATAGTGTACAACTTAAACCTATTGTCGGAACACAGATTAAACCGTTAGAAATGTTTGGTCATTATGGGCCGTATTCAGAGATCCGTTTTCACGACTAGCCCCGTGCGTATTTTTTACGATTGGAACAACGGCGCATGCGTAGTAACTTTATTTACGTAGTTAACGTAGACTATACGCACGGAAGTGCCTTACGGACGGACCTGTACATTGGTACATACGGACGCATATGAGACGCAAAAAATGCGCGTGGGAAAATTTTAATAAAAAATGGGCAGGGGGAGGCTTTGAATGAAGGTATGTGGGCGTGACTATCATGAATCGCACGTACGGAGGACACATACACACGGGAATGCACTTGGAAATTTACAAGTGGTCTTGTTATTTTACATTAATGTTTAAATGAAAAAAAAAAAATGAATCCTGTTTATTATATTAATACTGTGAAACATTGCTATGTATTAGAAACCTTGACCTTATTAGGCTTCGATATTATTTATATTTATATCTTTCAATAAATCCAATTTTTTACTGCTTATTATTGCTATTACATCTGAATATGTGTAACAAGACTAAACTTTTCAAAACATACAAAATACGTTCAGAGATCGATGAAATTGAAAATAAGAATAAGTAAATATTAAGCATTAGTCCTGCTTATTACTTAGCTGATGCTAGGCAGATTTAGTACCTCACTGATCTGGTTTACCCTCCCTATTTCTCTGCTGTCTGTGTGTGGCGTTTCTGCATTGCTTCGGCTTGTTCAAATGAAGACCACAAGAAACAAGAATGTGAATTATTACCAGGGGGAATTCCTAAAAATTGTTTTTATTTTTAAGGTGGTTGTAACTCACAACTAACAGGGTGCTAAAGCCCATGTGGGCTCTCTGCTTTATAATTGTATGGAGCCTCTGGGAATTCCACCGTTCCTATAAACACTGAAGTTGAGCGGGGGATAAGGGTTTTCAAAGGAAACCTTCAATTGAACCCAGGATAAAAAGCAGACCCCTTTCCTTCCCCCCAGACAGGCAGGGGACTGCATACCAATGTATATATGCCGATTTTTGGATTTCGCTCCTGGCCCTAAAATAAATGTGATGAAGGAACCATTTCCAATCGGAGAGCCAGATTTACAGCACCGGACGTATTGCAAATATGTCCGGTGTTCACCGTTTTTTGACTATTTCGCAGGCGTAGTCAATTTTTTACGTAATCTACGTATCGTTTCGATACGTAGATTGCTTATATGTGGTCTTTTAGACCGCAGGACTCTATATACTGAAAGAGTCAAAAGCTACATCACTGCTTAAGTAATGGTAAATAATGGGGGTTTAGAGGTGATAACCAAATAAATAAACCAGCCATATTACCATCCCTTACTAAATAGATCAAAGAATCTGAAAATTAAGGAGAGACAGTTATATAAAGTAATAAATGAAAGAAGTACAGTTATATAAGGTTGTTTTTTATATTAATCCATCGTAACACAGTCCAATTTTCCTTTGACCTTATGCAATAGGCCTTAAAATATGTAAACGCAACTAATTGGCTGTGATTTTAAAGCTACTCTTACTGACCATTTTAAAGAATGGGCTATATTTACACAAAAAAAATTTCCCCTTAAAAAGTTACCAATACTCACCCCTCCGCCGAGGTCCCTCGAAGTCCCTCGAAGTGCTCTGCTCGCCATATCGAATGATTCCCGCGCATGCGCAGAGACTTCACAGCCTCACTTAGAAAATTTCAGCCCAGATATGAAAACCCACTGCACATGCGCAGGGTCTTCATATCTGGGCCGGAGTTATCTAAGTCGGACGCGTCTGCCGGACAGGTAAGTTTTGTCTTTTTTTTTTTTTTAACAGTTTTTAATGTTTTTCTTTATTTTTTTTTTATTTTTATTTTTTTACATTAGATCATCTACCGTCATTCCAGCAGTCTCCCCAAATATACCCCTCTTTTCCTCCCCCTAATAACGGCTATTATATGGGGAGATTGCTGGGATGAAGTCTCTAACGCCATCCTCAGATGGCGTTATTTTTTCCTTCACTGCCGAATCAGAATTTCGGCAGTGAGGGATAGTAACTTGTAGTTAGTGCTGGCACCCGTTAAGATCAACGGGCCAGCGAATCTTTATGAAGTGTTTGTGCATTTTAGTAAATTTTAAAATGTTAATTTTTAAGTGAGAATGAGCGTTTTAATGTTAAAACACCCATTATCACCCGAAAATTTGAATAGTAAATGGAGCCCTATATGTTTAACTTTATATATTTAACTTACTCTTCTGATGTCTTCTTTCTTTAGATGGCTTACTTGCAGTTATTCCAAGCATCTGTTCAGCTGAATCTCAGGAGAGATGACAAAGTGGTTCATCTTCGATGTTGTCCTGTCGCTAATGACAGGTCTGTAACTAGCGGTCCCCTTTATATATAATACCTTCTGATCGCATTAATTGCACCATCAAGCCCTGCCCCCCAAACCAACAACTTTCTCTTCCCTCCGAGAACCTGCATTTACACCACTGGTAAGAAAGGCAGAAACCTGTTTCACACATTTACTATGCATAATTAGAAATGCATATATTCCTTTGTAAATGTTGTTTCTATTTTACAGTTGCTATTGGCAATGGGGAACAGTTTGAGAGAAAGAGAAAGAAGAAAGAAGAAAACGGTTTGAAATGTATACTTGAGTCACACTATGCTAAATTGCAAAATTGCAAGTTAGTATGAGAGTTGTTCATTGTTTTTCTGAAATAAGCAAACATTGTGTATTTAGTAAATTTTAAAATGTTAATTTTCAAGTGATAATGAGCGTTTTAGTGTTAAAACACCCATTATCACCCGCAAATTTAAATAGTAAATGGAGCCCAATATGTCAATCAGACAGTAATAAAAAAAAAATGTATTGGTAAGGGCTTTGCTAGTGCAATAGATACGTTTTATTGTCGATAAATCATAGCTGTTTTTTATTAAACCCCAGCAAATTTTGCTGGCTGTCTGTTAGAGGTTTCACATAATTCACATTCTTAGGGGGGAAAAATATGCAGCGGACAAAAATGCAAACATTCATTGTGTTCTCTTGTTTTTGTACGGAATGGAATAAAATTCTGAAATATTATCATTAAATTATGATTACTTAAGGATAAGTCACACTTTGGTTGCACAGTACCTGTTTGTGTTAATCATGTACATGTTCCTACCACAGACTAAACATGCTCCGACCACAATTTAGTAAAATAAGCCACAAACAGAATTTAAAATAATAAAACGTAGTCTCGTCTTTAACTGTTACATTTACTGTATTTTTCATATATAGGAAAAATGTTAGAATTATTTACTTTTAATATTACTATTTACTTTTGGCTAGCCTCTATCACGATGACTCAGGCCAAGTGGGAGACCCAGGCTTTGATTTAGCTGATCACTCAGTGTCTAGACCCACCAAGCAGATTTTATGCTTAAGAAGCGAAGAAACGTTTGACGATATTACAAAAAAATAAAATAAAGTAAAATGATGGAGTGGAGGCATCTAGTGGCTGAGAATATAGAAAATATAAACATATAAATATATAAATATATAGGACCTGATTCACACTTAAGAATTTTTGTGTTTTTAGGTGCGTATTTTTACAAAGCTATAAACTGCGCATGTGTAGTACGTTTTATACTCTATTTACGTGGGAATGCAAATTCCGTGATTCAACACTACGTACCTAAAGTCTCTAGGTTCGCAGTAACTTACGCCGAAAGGGACGTGCCATGAATAATTAACATGGCAGATACGAAGATTGGATGGAGGGAGGCATTTAAATTACCAAAAGGAGGCGCGGTTATGCAGACACATTCGTAAATAGACGCCCTACGCACACACGAGAACCTACAGTTAAGGAAGCCCTATGACACTCGTAAGTCTATTAAGAACCTGAAAACCGGGGGCGTACCGAGGAAGTTGCCTTGCTACTAGTTGCCTATATTTAAGAACCTAACTCGTTCTTAAGTGGGAATCAGGTCCATTGTTACTTAAGAAGCTGTGTGTGCACAGTTTGTAGACAAGATACTGTAGCTATATACAGGGCCGCCATCAGGAAGGGACAGCCTGGCCCGGAGTTGATGGGGGCCCACCGATACCTACCTAGCTCTGCAGCAGCAGGTTTGCTTGCTGCTCCGAGCTGCTCAGTAGCAGGCCAATGCATAGGGAAAAGCTTCACTGGGCACTGACCCGCTGTTAAAGCAGGTCCACGGTACTCCGCCCCTATGTGACTTCACCAATGATGTCACATGGGGGCGGGTCCTTTGGCTGTGTCCCGGGCCCTGCATTTTCTGACGGCGGCCCTGGCTATATTTTTTCCTGTAACTTGAGCATCTATTGAGGTGAGAGCAGAAATAACGAGAAAACAGATGTATCTCCTCTCTCTCTGTGATCAAGTCTTATGCTGTTGGTGCTTTCGGAGGTCTGATATTAGATCCCTAGCGTACTGAATTGGTGATCCACCCCCCTTGCGGTGGATCTGCAGACAGGACAATAGCTTAAGTATTGTGCACGTATCTCCAAGTGTGTGGAATACTGCATTGTATGTAATGGCTTAGCCAAGTCCTTACTGTACAATTTAAATGCCTAGCCCCCCCCCTCCCACTGCAAATAGATAACCACTTAAAGATCTGATAACTGTGAACCTTATTCACAATTAAGAAGCTTGTGCTTCTTAAGTACAGCAAAATAAAAAATTAGCTATTTTGCATGGGAAGTAGCCCAGTTACGCAATCTACCTACCATTTAGGAACGTAGATTGAGTATGTGCTGTATTTAAAGACCACATGTACTTTAGGTAGTGGAAACAGGCGTGCCATGGAAGCATATGGGCGGATTTAAGAAGAGTGGGAAGGGGACACTATTAAGTGCGCTAGGTTCTTAAAAAAAAGGGGAGGAAGCTTTAAGATAGGTGTGGATAAAAGCCTTTTTAACTGTGTTACTAACAGAACTAGATCTACCATTTTCTGACCAATTTAATATTATCACTGGACTTGCCAACCGGATAGTTTAACAGCTAATTGTGGATCAACAAAGAGAACTTTCCCCTTAAATCTTGTGGGGTAATTGGGATCCATACTTGGTGGAATAGCAGTTGGATCATAGATGCAATATTATATGGGAATGTCACTGTGATTAAATATTGCTGTGTGTTGGGGGATTTTTATTTGTATTTTAATAAATTGTTTGAAAATTAAAACAGAAGCCATTTTGAATATTGCCAACGCCAACATATAGAATTAATGCTGTAAGCGCCGTCACTTTTTATTTTCGGGTTTTTAAGTCAGGAGTAATTGTTTCAAGTGTAAAAGAGAAAATGTCAGATTCTAACTATCATCATCATTAATGCTCTGGGCAAATAACATTTAGAGTCTGATTGGTTGTTGATGGATTGTTACATAAGGAAACATAGATTTGAATCTATAATTGCTCTGAGGAAGAGTTACATATGGTGTTATCATGCAGCGTTTATTGTTATATATTTGTTTTATCAGTTTAGTAATTTGCTTACAGTAGTGTAGTTGTTGTATTCAGTTCAGCACAAGGGGTTGGATCCAGACTTAAGAAAGGAGCTTGTAATTAAAAGAGGAAGGTTACACCTGGGCACAACCATGTTGATTTCAGGGGGAGTAAAGTTATTTGTATTCTTTGCATGCAGGGATATATCTCTAAATTGCTTACTGCACACAGATACTGTGTTACACTGTTATTTAGACTTAGGATAGGAAACATCACCTCTCAACTCTAATACTGTTTGCAACAGTAATATGACTCCCCTGCAATCAGCATGGTTTAGCCCAGGAGTAACTTTCCTCTCTTAGGGCCGTATACAGAGTGTGTACTCAATCTACATTGCAACAAGTAACGTAGATTACGTTACAAAATGACTGCGCATGCGCAGTAGACCATATCGGAAAACTCCAGCCGCAGATGCAATGCGGCCGGAGATCTGCATACGGCCCTTAATTTCAAGCTCCTTCTTAAGTCTGGATCCAGCCCAATGACTGGAAATATGAGATAGATAGATAGATAGATAGATAGATAGATATTAGATAGATAGATATTAGATAGATAGATAGATAGATATGAGATAGATAGATATTAGATAGCTAGATATTAGATAGATAGATAGATATGAGATAGATAGATATGAGATAGATAGATAGATAGATAGATATGAGATAGATAGATAGATAGATATGAGATAGATAGATAGATAGAGATAGATAGATAGATATGAGATAGATAGATAGATAGATATGAGATAGATAGATAGATAGATATGAGATAGATAGATAGATAGATATGAGATAGATAGATAGATAGATATGATATGAGTAGATAGATAGATAGATAGATA
>WWET01000311.1:267158-281385 GCA_011038615.1 Limnodynastes dumerilii
GAGATAGATAGATATGAGATAGATAGATAGATATGAGATAGATAGATAGATAGATAGATAGATACTTATTTTCTATCATTATTCCTGTAAAATGAGATGTACATGCTGTGGTGTTATATGTGACTTATTGGTTTCTGTTGTGTTACTTAGGTCATCGGAGACTATTATGGAATCAAGGGAACTTTTGAACTTCGATCAAATCTGAAGCTTCTTTGGGGATCGGGAAGGATAAGACTAGAGGAGAAAGTAGTTGAACCGATAGCTCCTTGTAAGACATGTAAGTAATTGTTATAGATCCTGCACTGAAGATCTCCTGTGTATGTTTATGTTATGAACGCCATTTTGAATGCAGATTCTTGACATCCAAATCTGTATTGTAATGGGAAAGTATATAGTTGTCTATTACTACAAAGTGTTGGGGAGAGGAGACTCCTACTTTATTGACACCCAGGGCCTCAGACTAGACACTAGTCCTGTAGCCTCCTCAGTGCTATATTTGTCCTACTCATTGTGCATTGATGTAGTAGACCTCCAACATCCACAAGACAGAGTGTGTCCATAGCCCGCAGCATATAAATACATACAGAGGCGAAACGTGACAAGGAGCATGGGTAGAACTGGAGAGCCGAGCGCTGTTTTAAGCTGTCAGCCTCTGCCAGCTTGCTTTCAGTGCAGGGGAAGCAGCACTGGGCCCCGTAGTAACTTCATCCCTTGCTGCCCCTATAGTTACACCCAGGAATACATATGTTTTATAAAAAAGTAGCTTGCATACAACTCATACACATGAGCCCTGTGTTATTCCTGTGAATAGTAATTTTACAAGGGCTAGCGCATTTCGCTTCTGGATCCGTATAAGAACCAGCTTTAATGTATTTTTCTGTATGGTCGTACATTGTGATTCATACTTATATGTAGTGGGACTTGTCCTTGTCTTTTGGTTTGGGCTTGCCATAAAAATGACTACAATTTATATAAGGTTTGAAATAGAGGCAGGATCAGCTGCTTTAATTTATTAAATAAACCAATAACCCCATTTTCAATGCAGAGGTTGTTAAATCTTTTGTCATATTATATTTGGCAGAAGAAATGTGGCTCTACAAAAAGAAAAGGGACACAGGACATTTCACACTCAATCCTGCTTCGCTCCGAAGTCAATTACCTTTAATTAAAAACTTAACAGCTATTTGTGGAACGGAAGAATAAAATGCACCTGTTGTTACATAACTCCCTATGTTAATAACTCCTGTGACTGGCTAATGCCGTTCAGTCAGTGTGATTTTTTTTTTTGTTAAGTAAAGCTTATAGAATTTTATATCATTTTATTCTGGGAAGTATTATGTCATCGTTTACAAAAAACTCTATTTAAAGAATTTTTTATTTTGGGTCCTATTCATTTTTCCCATCTAACCTTGTTACCTTAAGCAGGTGGCTTAGGAGAATCTGCCGTAACTGGAATTGTGGTCGGAGCGTTTCTCGGAACTGGATTGCTAATGGCGTTCTACTTTTTCAGGTGAGGAAAGGGTACTCTTAATCCATATTTATTTTAAAAAAAAAAAAAACTACATATAATAAATGAAAAACAGCTATATTGAAGTCAGGGGACCGGTTCCACAGATAAGAATGAAATAAGTGTGCGCGGATTCGCAACAATACGCAAATAAGTGGCAAGTGCCCTCCCGTGACACTCCCTTGTTCTTACGGATGTTTACTGACTTCTGTCTCCATAGGGTTACCTTTACTCTCTGGACCTGATTCACACTTAAGAAGCTTCTGCTTCTTAGGTGCGGAGATTTGAGAAATGACCTACAACGCAAGCGTGGTAGGTCATTTACGCAATCTACCTACCAGTTAGGTACAGAGATTGCCTCCGTGCAGTCTTTAAAGACCGCATGGAGTAGTTTAGGAAGAAAAAGGTGGCGTTATGCCGCCTCGGGGAGGTAGAAGTGGGAGGGCTTTAGATTAGCCGGTGGGGAGAAGCAATGTCCATACGTAGTTTTCAGGACGGGTGAGGTCGTGAGCTTAACTCACTCTTAGTTGTGAATCTAGTCCACTGTGCGTATATTTTTGTGTGGATTTTGCTAAAGTACATGCAGACTTTTCAAACCACGCTCATTCTGCCCTATTTATATGCCTCCCTCACCCACTTTTCTTAACCTTCTACTTGGCCAAGATACGCGCACAGCCTGCGTATATTGAGGAACGATATTAAGTGTGAATCAGGGCCCGAATCCTTACAAACATAATGGACCGGATTCAGAGATCCGTTTTTGAAGGTACGCAATTATACGCACGCACGCCGCAAAGGTAACACCCATGACACTCCCCTTACAGGACCGTGTTGTCGGTGACTTACGCCACCATAGATCACCCTTATCCCTACGCGTGTAGTTACGGGCATATATTAAGGTGCGTACGTGCGTATCTATCTAACCGCACCCTCAAATGCCCATTAAATGCATCCCCCGCCCAGTCTCACGTACCTTTGAACGTACGGATTTCAATCCCACCCCTCCGTACGTGTGTCCCTAAGTGCGATGCTTGCCTAATGGACTTCCGTGCGTAAATTCTACGTAATGTGTAGAGTTACTTAATTAAGGAGCTGTCGGCATTGGTACAGTCAAAATTAAACTTTAGACGATATCATTGCTGAAGATGGGCCGTTCATATCTGCAACTGCATGCCTGACACATTCTGTAGTGTTGTTCCACTCCTTCCTCACTTGGTACCCTCTTGTCCCCCTCTGCTACCCTTTTACCCAATCCCCACCTGGTGGCTCCCTCTCAACCTCCAAGCTTGACACCTCGCATTTTGCCGTGCGTACTGTGCTTGCTTCACTTTGTTTTCCTGTGATATCTTTATAGTCATATTGTATTTAATATATACTATGCTGTCCATTCCTACCCTGTATTTCTGTACTGTATTTTGTTGTATTTTGTACGGCGCTGTGAACACCTTGTAAATAAACAATAATAATAATAAAAATAATAGACACATTGCAAAGAATAGAAACTATTCCAGTGTCAGCCCTGTAACCAGATCTACCAATGTTATTCACTGTAGAGACCCACATCAAATACAGCAATACATCTGTCATTTTGTAATTGCAGGAAGAAATACAGAATAACTATCGAAAGAAGAAATCACCTCGATGAATGTAACATTGGCAAACACAGACAGCTTCGAGAAGATTCTATCAGATCGAATTTCTCTGCAGCTTAAAATGAAAATTAGATTTTATCAAGACTCAAAGACCAAAGACATGTCTGTGTCAGACTTCTCACAGAAGAGCAGTAAAATCATATATATTTTTTTTTATTTGTTTCAGAAACTCAGGAATGATTTATTAATCATATGATGCCACATGGTCTTTTATCGCATAGAAAGGGACAGATTTATGATTGACAATTTGTAAACCTGTAGCTGTATACCAGAGCAATAGCTGTAGCTCATTTTAGTTTAAATAGTTTGTTTCAAATCATTTTTCTTTTTTGTTGTTTAACAACTTTGGGCAGTTGAAGCCACTTTTCAATTTCTTTTCTTTTTTTTGTTGACTACACGTTTTTGTTTTCCGTTAAAACATTTTTTCAATCCAGAGTTCTTGTTTTGAAAGTTTATCATAGTAAAGAAATAGAGGCGAACTACATAGTAAAATCAAATTATTGCAATTTAACTGATAAAAGGCCCAACGTGGGTCGTTGTATGAAATGGAATTGAAAAGCAGCTACTGATAATAGGGCTCTCAAAATTTCCGCTGAAGTCATCAGCCGCGTTAAAAGTTGTTTTTTTTTGTTTCTAGGGTACACGAAAGAGCTTATAGTAATCGTGGTGCGTTTTACACAATGAATCATTGATACCCAAAACTCTGTCCCATCTTGTTACATTTTTCTTGTTTGCTCAGTTCCTTTAGAGCTGTTAATTAGCCCGGATTGAGCACAGGCCATGTCTGTTAACCTGTGGATTGTTGAAATGCTTTGCCATAGCATATATTCAGGATAACGTTGCTGGGCATCTCGTCCAGGTTTTATATTGTGTAGATATTATTTAATATTGATATTGAAAACTATCTTTGCAGATGGAAATGTTTGCCGATGTTTTCCAATATGTTTCTAAAACTTGTTTAAGAACCAGGGGCCGTACTCGAGTATTAAGGTTGGCATACATAGGCGCGCCACATGCGTACGTTGGAGTTTTTAAGCAATCTGCTCATGCGCGTGGCGTATGTTACACATCGGATCTCACTACGTACGGAGGAGAATACGCAATGTGGGCGGGGGAGCTATTTAAATTGTACAGTATGGGCTGGGTTAGGCACTTCGGCACGTACATTCGATAAGTGCGCACAGCGATACGCAAGGAGAAGGTAAAGTAGGGCTATGGGTTGCGAAAGTCACTTAAATTCTCTCCATCAGAGGAGTGCACTTGCCACATAAGTGCGGATTTTGCTATTCCGTGCGTTCTTAAAGCACTCGTAAGTCTGAATACGGTTCCAGGCCCGGATCTAGACATCCGCCTCTGCTCTCATAGCTCCGAGCACAGCGTCACTGGGAATCTGATTGGTGGATCCCCTCACATGCACAGACTTATGGAGTCTGCCTCTGCTACACTCATAGCTCCGAGCACAGCGTCACTGGGAATCTGATTGGTGGATCCCCTCACATGCACGGCTTTATGGTGTCCGCCTCTGCTACACTCATAGCTCCGAGCACAGCGGCATCAGGAATCCCATGCCGGATCCCCTCAATTAAAATGGAGACAGCTCAGAAGTCTAGATACGGTGGAGGCAATTAGCACACACTCACTGCAAAATTTCGACACTTCCCTCCTCCCACTCGCACACGCTAGTGCCCTGCGTCCCACCCCGCTGTCAGAAAGCCCGCAGTATGGATGTCTGGATCCTCCACATGGGCTGACACAGAATGCTGTCGTTTTCTGATCTTTGCTATTGTAAGCCAACCATTTTGTGGGAGTCTGATCCCGAAAGTGTCCGACATTTAGCGCACTCCTTAGAACCGGCAATTCATATTCATTTTATTTTTTTATGTAGTCCACAAGATATGTATAGCAAATCTATCCTTTTAGTTGGACATTCTTATATGTTATATTTTTGCAATAAAATAAAGAGTCTTACTGCAAACAGTGAAATAATTGGACCAAAAAAACTACATCGAAACTATTTTTTAAATCAAACTGGGAGAAATGTCTAGGTGCTACTATGCAGTCTTATATTGCATAAACATGTGGTCAATCAATAGTGAAGCTAATTATCCTGTAGTGTATGGCATGGACTGATAGGTCGCAATGCCAACAAAACAATCCATAAATGAACTGGTCCAAGCCTGTCTGAATGGTTCAAACGCTGATGTGCCAATTCTATTAGGATGGGTGCAGAGTGGTTTGGAATTATCTGGCACGGTGTGGAATGAATAGCGTTATGTCTGTCATCAGAGACATTGGATAGTGTGTGGCCAGCTGATAGGTTACCTGTTTATGAGAGTTGTAAAAATGATCTAACAGGTAATAAAACAAATAAATAGGTTTTGACTATACCACTAAAAAATTAAAAAAAATCTCTAGTCTAAGTGGCTCTATAGGATACTAGCTTTGTAAACAGCATATTTTTTCTCTAGGTGTGCATTAGAAGTCGTATTTATAGCTTTAATATACAGTAAACTAAATAAAAAAAATTATACAAAAATCAAACCATACTTTCAACCATTCACTGTAATTGTAATGGTTATTTATTTTGCAGACAGAAATTGTATAGACCGAATACAAACCCTCATTTATCATAAAAACTATTACATGCTAAAAAACCATGGCAACTCATTAACGCAATTATTGTATTGTAATTACTATCATTGCCATATTCTAAAATAAAGCCCCATACACACTACAGTTTTTAAACGATAATCGTTCAAAACACCCGTGAAAGGAGTGTTTTGAACGATATCGTGCGTGTGGGTACGCTGCTATGATCATGCCTGATCGTTGTAAAGTACACAAAATCGTCTGATCGCATCTTTTAAAAAGTTTAATATAAACGATCAAGCCATTCAGTACTGAAGGCTCAACAGAAAATCGTTTGTAGTGTGTATACAGGCTGATTGGCAATCAAAATGTTCTGTAATGTCGAACATCGTTTAAAAAACTGTAGTGTGTATGGAGCTTATGAGATTTAAACATTTCTGAATAAAGGTGGCATGTTCATTCAAATATTTAGAAAAACACAATTAATAATATTTAGTTCAATAATTATTTTGTCACATATTCTCTTTTATTCTGGGGCTCCGAAACATTATCTAAAAAGTTCAGTGATTAATTGAGGAATAGCGACCCATATTGAGGCTACCGGACGTATAAAAAATTACTATGCATGCGCAGTAGTAAAAATCGCTAAACACCGGACGTATATTATATGTCTTGTAGTCTGAATACAGGCCAGCTTTTGTATCAAAAACTGAAATATTTCTAGAACCCTTTAAAAGACTTACAAAAGCTTGTAGACACCACCAAATGGGGAGTGTGAAAAATGTAAATATCATATTATTCTTGTACAGTAAAATAACTTCGATTTTTTTCTTTAGAGAGAGAGAGAACATTCCATTCTAACTTTTTTAAAGTCGTCCTTTATTTTTAGTTGGGTTTTTTTTCTTGGTTTTGTTAGACATGTTAAAGATGAAGAGCTGGCATCACACAAAGTATAATTTTTGATCAGTGTTCACTGTAAATAAATAGTGTATAATTTAGACAGAATTTGTCTGTAGTCATGTTCAGAAAAAAATTCCTGTTATTGTAGATAGATAGGGAAGATTTGAAATAAAAAAGGGGTCATTAGAGATAACTACACAATTATTTAGAAATGTGTGGCTTCCAGGGACATTGCTGAGTAACGAGGTCATCCTCGCAATATTGTAATCACTCTAGTAACACACACTTCATATATAAGATATATAAGATTTTTTTTAACATTAGTTATCTAGAACATTTCTTTTTTTTTTTTGACAGTTAGTTTTTCTTCTGATGCAAACTTTGTTTTCCAAAAGGACAAAAATCTATATTTATATAACTAAATAACCAAAATAAAAGTCAAAAGTCAATGATTATAAAGTATACAATTTTCTTTGTGTATACTTTTTTTTTTAGTCTTTGAAAGTTTAAGCTAAGGTTTTTTTTGTAAAAAAAAATAAGGAATGTTTGTTTAAAATGTTGTTTGGTTGTTGTTTCAGCCTCTCAGCACATACCGATACAATCCTATAATCAGTTTTTGCACTCTCAATGGATTGACAAATAGAATACTTGACAATTAGCTTAACAATTAAATTGGTTGATGTATGATAAACATGAATAACTCTGTAAGCCTGTGCACTGGCCTGATATACTGTGTGATATCCATTGAGAGCAATAATTGACATTAGCTATGACTAAATTAAATAAAATAATATCTGTTTACTTTTCTCCATCAGTAATAGAATTAAACATCATATTTTACAAAACATTTTGATTATATTTTACAGTACGCCTTAATAGATATTAAACTGCTTTCCTTAACTGCATTTCAACAGTATCCAAAATATTCTTTTGCCCTATTGGTATAATATAAATAATTAGATAATCACATTAAAAATAATATCACACCTTATTTACGAGTATAAATTTGACATAAAAAATATTATCATTTTGGCTTTTATTGGAATTCAGTGAAAATATCTCTTATAACAGTTTGTATGAAATGAAAAGCATGTGATTTAATTTGTTGGGAATCACATTTCAGTTTTAGCATTTCGTTTAATACAAATGTCTAATGGTGCTGCAACATAACTTTATTTTCTCTGAACCACTATTGGTTATGTTTGATTGAGAATAGAATCTTTAAAGTGTTACTGGAATCATCAGTCAATCAATTCATCATCTTTCCCTTCTTAAAGTTTTAGGGCTCATCCACACTAACGCCAGACAAAATCTTGGGTTTTACTTATAACAGCCTTTAAAGCATGTTCTCCAAGCCACCATGCAGCATAGTGTACTGCTTGTTTAAGAAGAGCTCCTAAACTACATACTTTCCAACTGTTAAGGAATGTCTAGGACCCATTCTAAATATGAAGACTCCTCAGAGGCTGGCAGTCTTGAGGATTAGAAAACGCCCTCTCTTGGTAAGCGGAGGTTGCTATATGGGCAGAGAAAGCTGTGCTAATTGTAGGATGCCGAGGGGTTCCGACATCAGATCTCCAGCTCCAACTACATTGACGCCAGAAATCTGGATCCGATCTCTCTTTATATCCACACATAGGGGGGCCTCTGATCCCAGGACTGTCCGATACTGGGCTGCCTAGGATCAGTTCATTAGTCTGCATTCATTTTCCCCCTTCTTGAAATTGGTTACTCCTGGGCTAAACCATGTTGATTGCAAGGGAGTCATATTTCATCTGTTGCAAACAGTATTAGAGTTGAGAGGTGATGTTTCCTATCCCAAGTCTAAATAACAGTAAAGCTGGTCAGTATTTGTGCACAGTAAGCAATTTAAAGATATATCCCTGCATGCAAAGAATACAATTAACTTGACTCCCCCTGATATCAACATGGTTTAGCCCATGAGTAAATAATTTTAAGCACTTACTTAAATCTGGATCCAGCCCACTGTTTATATCCCACCCTCCCCAGACTTAATGGAGACCCAATTTTATCTCTATTATGTGGTCCTAATCAAATATAAAATGGTTGAACAGATTTCAAACAGGAAAGTGGTCCCTTTTTAACACCCATTGCATCTCACCATGGTGTGTCCTGGTCCTAACTTCCTTCCCAGACTTTCGAAATATGCAATGAAAACATATAATAAACAAGCACTTGTGAGCCCGTACAGATTTTTTTTTAGGTGTGTTTAACATGTGCAACACTCTACAGTATAACATTTCACATTTTTCACATATTCAAATATAAGCTGGTATGTTTGGTTTATATCTATTGCCATACATTATTTCTCTACAAGGTCTTCTTGTGTGTACTTTATTGTTTTATTTGTATCCGTTTACTCTATGAAATAAAAAATGTTCTATATTTCCAAAAGTGATATCAAACACTGTGGTCATGTGGGAGCCGATGGTTGGCAATTTCATATTTTGTCTATTCTAGGTATAATGGTGTTTGTTTATTGTTAAACACAATGTTAACTGCTTTAATACATAATATGGTTATTATCCGACTATGAGGGATCAAATTCTATATATAAAAAAGTGTGCTATATAGAACCGCTGGTAGTCACCTCTGTGAGAGTGTTGTTTTAGAAATAGAGACAGCCGAGAGCTAATTTTCGTCTGTCTCTATTTCGAAAATAGCGATATTATAAAGAAAATTTATGTATGGGTATGTATGCCCTTCAGCAGACTCGCCACCAAGTCTATAAGGAGTTTTAGGGTTAGGCTTCGGGGAGGGGAAATTTAGGGTCCGGCTGCAGGGAGAGCAGTCTTTGGGTTAGGCTGTGGGGAGGAGAGTCTTAGGGTCAGGCTGCAGGCAAGGTAGGGTAAGGATTATCGTAACGGTTGGCGTTAGATTCATACTCACCTTTTTGGGTGCAGAGTCATCTTTCTTCTGTCTGATTTCCCAGCCAGTGAGAAAAGGGCCCCTTCGAAAAAAGGGCCAATCGAGGCAGCGACCTACACCCATACAGAATGAAGTGTTACAATCCCAGTCATTACATTGCATTAACATTTAACTTTTTATATCCTAAAGTTCCAAAGAACCGTAGTATGTTTGTTCAACTTTTATTATATATTTTATGTGCAGAGAAATCTCGCAAAGAGCCCACATTTTGTGCTTGCGGATATACACGCAGCAGCTTCCTCGGAATCCAGACTTGAGTCTTGCCAGTCATTCTAACAGCCGGGCAGGGAGCATGCGGTGCAGAAATCTTACGGTAGGGTCTTTCTATCGAAAGCCTGAAAATGCAAGGGGAATGGCCTCCGCTCACCCCGCACGGGATTTAGGATACAGTGAAGATCCGGTTTTGGGTCTCCGCTTCCGTTGCGCTCAGAGTGGAAGTCTAGACACGGGCCAGCACGTCCAACTCCCACTGACGTAGACAAGGAATAGCAAGGACACAGGAAGCAACAGTAGAATCTAGGAGTCAAGTTAAAGTACCTAGATCATTTTATTAATCGGTGATATTAGGAAGTAGGTAAAGATTTTCCTGCTACAAAAATATATCTGTAGCTAACACTGAGTTGGCTGTGCTCCCAACACCCACATTAGACACCTTTCCAAAAAGTACATTTTACTAAATGTTAGGTCCGCATGGCGCCTGTTTCCAAGGTACAAGCCACACGTTGCCTTATAGGCTCAGTTTTTATGAGTAACTAATATGGGTGTTCGCGTTCGCCTGCAAATATTACTTAATATTACTTGACTCCCCCTGCAATCAACATGGTTTAGCCCAAGAGTATATTTCCTCTCTTAATTTCAAGCTCCTTCTTAAGTCTGGATCCAGCCCCAAGTCCACAACCCCCTCACTGTAGTGCAGACCACCACAGCCTGCAGTCATAGCTATGGAGCCTCCATCTATGTAAATATCAGTTACTAGAGTCACTCTAGTGTCTGAGATCTACAATCTCAGACACTAGAGCGTCTCTAATGACAGATATTTCCCCTATTGTTGCGCTGCCTCTCCGGCACGGCACACTGTCCATCCTACCCCACCCATACTCTCGTGGAGCACATTCCACCAACCCTGTGTGCAGCCAATGAACTGGTTTGTTAAGCCAAATAATGGTACAGCTTATTAGGTGTACTGGGTGGCTGTTCACATGCATAGACATTTCTATTTAGTTAAATAAAATAAAAAAAAGTTCATTATTACTTATGAATAGCACAGTATTTTTCTTATGTATGGTTTGAATCCCTCTAGGAGGACTCACAATCTAAAATATGCTATTGTACTGATGTAAGTAGAACTGTCTGCATATAATGTGATTTATTTATTGTCGTTATGTTTTTTTTGTAGAGCACACATATTCCTGTTGTGAGTATGTTGACTTAATGTAATATAATTCTGTAAAAGTGATGAGTTGGTCAGTTGTGCTTTGTGTGATATCTGTTCAATAGTATGTACATCTTTGTAAACATTTGTTTTTTCATAGCCGAATGCAATGATATGTCCTGATTAAAACTAAATAAAGCTAGATGTTTGTGTAATCTGGTTCATTCTTGATTTGACCAAACGCTAAACCAAAACAATGTCTATTGTTAAAGAAAAGTTGCCAGCAAACAATGGTTCACTGTTGTAAGAGAAATGTCCAGTACTTAGGAACTTCTTTTTGTACTGCATGATCAAGGAGTCTGTTTAGAAGTAAATCATAAAACCACAACTGTCTCAGCGCACCTCGAGGAAGGCAGGTTCAGATTCACAGTTACGTAGTTTTCATCTTACGTACCTTGTTTTAAGAATTGAACTACTACGCATGCCTAGTAGCTAATTTACGCTATCTACATACCATTTCTGTACGTAGATTGTGTAAAGCTTACGCAATCTACGTACAGAAATGGTGCATAAATAGCATAAATAAGCTGCTACGAATGCGTAGTAGTTCAATTCTTAAAACAAGGTACATAAGACGAAAACTACGTGACTGTGAATCCGGTTAGTTCTTATTTTGACAAGGCACAATAGTTAGGCTTAGATTGCAGGGCATGGAAGTTCGGGGTTAGGCTGCGGAGAGGGAAGGGTTAAGGTTAGGCTGCGTGAGGAGCATGGTTACGGTTAGTGGAGGGCCAAGGTTAGACTGCAGGACAAAAATGGTTAGGGTTAAGGTTAGGCTGAAGAACCAGGATGAATATGGGAGGGTTAAATTTAGGCTTTTGAAAAGTAAGGGTGTAGGGGAAGGTTAAGGTTAAGTTGCAGGAAAGGGTCAGGGTTAGGATAAAAAAAAAGAAAAGCAAAGCTACCGCACATTCCAAAATCCCTTTATATCTATGGCTTGCACAGGATAAAAAGACAGGGTGCTGCACCAAAAATATATCTCCACTATCAAATACAAGGGAAAACAGAAAAAGGGAATATTCTCAAAATTGTCCAAGAGGTATTATCTCCTAAAGAGAAATAAGGACAGAAAGAGAATATGCAACTGGGAGATTTGCGGCGCACACCTGTCTTATAAAGTAGAGTCACAGACAGAAAATATCAATTATAAAAAAAAAGCTACATTTCGCTGGCCAGTGACTGGAGAGTGGCGGACGCAAAGTTAACGCTACTCCACACCTTTATAAATGAGCGACAGGGGGGTGGGCCAATGAGCGCAACATCCTGGAAGAACGCTGGCCAGTGACTGGAGAGGGGCAGACGCAAAGTTAACCCTACTCCACACCTTTATAAATGAGTGACAGGGGGTTGGGCAGTACGTTTAATTTTTTCTGCCATTTTTGACGGCTTTTAACTAGTTTAGAATAAAACGTAAATTTAGCGTTTTACGTTCTGTGATGAAGAAGCATAATAAAAGTTTGTGTTGCTACTAAATCCAAAGATCTCAGAGCCAGCTCAGGGTGTACAATTAGCAGACGTCTGACCAAAGCAATCCCAAAGAAAAATATGAGATATGTTAAGCACATGGAATAGTAAATAGACAAACTCACAACGCTGAACACCTAATCGATTATGAACTAAAGTAGGTTTATTTTATGCTAGTCAGTCACATTTGGTCAGTAGAAAGCTACGTCATTAGGGCCAATTAGAATGATGGTTGCCAGAAGTATTTATTCTTTACATAATGTGACTACAAACACAGCGGGCCAATGGGTCGGTCTCCTCATCTCACATGAGGATGTCTCTGGTCTATGTTAATGCTCTACAAGTGACAGATAGACATTTAGTACATTTTACCAGTAAATCAGGAGTTACAGGGAGTGCAGTGAGGATTCCTATAAAAATGCCCGAGCCACATCACAGCTAGGAAAATACACATAAACACAAAACACAATATAAAAGAATAAATCACATTTGTATATGTATTTTATTGTTGTTTAAGAAATACTTTTAATATTTTTGAATATACTTGGATTAGTTTTTGTTCTGTAGACATTGTCTACAGGGGATGTCTCACCCCTTTTAACTGCTAAAGTATATTCTATCTTACTAAAAGAATTGTCTGGTCACAATGGCAGAAGGTGCAATGTATTAAAATATGAACAAATATTTCCTGCTGCTTACAAGTGGCTACAAACCCTGCATTGGGGTCTGCCCCCCCGCAATAATAAAAGTAAACCGACAAGAAATAGCTGGGTGAGCGTATGTGGCAGCAAGAATACACACTGAATGGCTCCTGTATAGCAACAATATCAAAATGTATTACAATAAAAATAAAACACAATAAAACTATATCTGTGTGGAGGACTGTGAGCCAACTCAAGGTGGCTATTCCCCGCAATTAACTTGAGAAGTAAGGACTAACTTTCAAGGGCAATATTTTCAAATAATGTACCACGATTTAGTGCTCCTTAGTATAGGTGCCTTCGGATATACACCAAACATAAGCAGCAGAAAGATTGGTAGATATTGATATCCTTATTTCGACAACGTCTTACTGCTGGACTGGAGATTACAAAGTCAGTTAATAACGACAGCTGCGGCAGATGTTACTCATCGTAACTCTGACTGTACGTAACTTATATGCAGCTTCGTACGATTGGGTGTGACATCCCTATGCAAGCCGAGTATATGCATTGTGGGAGGAAGGTTAAATGTACATTGTACAGTATGGCCTGGGTTAGGCACTTATATATGACCAGAGATACGCAAGGAAAAATTGAGGCAGGTTATGAACACGTAAGTCAGCTAAGTTATGTGCGAGAGAGGGGAGTGCATTAAACTTAGTAGTGTTTATCTCGGGTACGCTTAAAACGACCTGTCTGGATCAGGCCTATTTTGTATATAAATGAACACTTAAGACTAGAACTATGCAAATTGGTCATTCGCAAATATCAGAAAGCGACTGCATTTTGTGTATGTGCACGCGCTTGGGCCACACTTGTAGAATGGATCTGGATTATCGGGTTCCAGACTCTTATTCTCCTCTCTTCGATGGCGGTGTGTGTCATAGGGCACTGCTATGCCATATGTGTTCAAAGAGAGAGAAGGGGAGAACAGATGTAGTCCATGTACAGTGAGGGTGTTTTCCGTCTAATGAGCCCTATCAAGACCCAAATATTAGCAAATGACACACAAGCTAAAATGTAAATGCCCAAC
>WWET01000311.1:330086-343542 GCA_011038615.1 Limnodynastes dumerilii
TTAGCTAAACACTCCCTGAGGCGGCATTACGCCACCTCTTTCTTTGTACCAGTACATGTGTAGTAGGTAATTTCGCAAATCTACGCACCTAAGAAACCGAAGCTTCTTAGGTGTGAATATGGTCGACAATAATCCACTGGCTAGCGATAGCTGAGCTGGGTGCACACTGGAGGGTTATCTGAGGATTATGGTGCCGATCACATGATAGTCCTCAGGCAGCTCTGACATCTTACCAGGATGTCATCAGACATCACATCGTGGGATTTTTGGGAGCTCCTAATTTTCGCTATCAGTGATGTCCCAGCACCTTTAGAAACCTTCAGTGTGTACTGTGCTGCTCATGGTTTTGCTTAGTGCTGCCTTTGGCATGTATATTGTTGCAGCCAGGGGCAGGTTGGGAACTTAAAGTGGCCCTGGAATAAAATCTGCAAGAGGTTACATGTGGGGGCGAGATCACTATTGGCGGAGTCAAAAAAAAACATGTAAACTGGATTAGAACAGAATAGAGAAATATATAATAAAAGCCGTGCAAAATATATGATATGTGGGCAGGGTTATGTATTGCCAATTAAGTGTGTTAATGTTACTGACTAATATTTCACAATCCAATAAGGAGATTGCTAGTGACCTCTATGCAATGCAGGTAGTCATTGCCACCCAATTGACCACCACCTGAAACATACAGCATCCTAGTTACCACCACCCAATACATCCAGCATCCTAGTGACCACCACTCAATACATACAGTAGCCTAGTTACCACCACCCAATACAGTCAGCATCCTAGTGACCACCACCCAATACAGTCAGCATCCTAGTTATCACCACCCAGTACATACAGCATAATAGTGACCACCTCCCAATACATACAGCATCCTAGTGACTACCACCCAATACATTCAGCATCCTAGTTACCACCACCCAATACATACAGCATCATAGTGACCACCAACCAATACATCAACATTCTAATGATCTCTGTTCTATACAGAAATCATTTTTATTAACCACCACCCATGACAGCCAACATCCTAGTCTTCAAATACAATAGGAGCTGCGGAGTGGCCTCCAAATGCCACCGGAAAATTCCCTGTAAGTTCTATGACCAATCCGCCTCTGGTTGGCCGCAAAGGTTTATGGGAACCATTTCTAAAAGAAGATCCACAGGAAAACTGAGAGCAGTGTGTACAGGGGCATCGTGATGGAGGTCAGGGCTCTGTCGTTTTGGCAACATGTCACATTTAGGGCCTGATTCCGCGAAAAAGTTCGCAAATATTCGCACGGACGTAGCAAGGTAACAGCCATGACACTCCCCTCACACAGACGGGGCACGGTGACTTACGAGTGCCTCAACCCACCCGTAGGTTTCAGTGTGCAGTTCCGTGCGGGTTTTGCTGCCATCCGTGCGTATCTAACTAACCTTCATCTCGCCCTCAAATGGTCATTTAAATGCCTCCCCCCACCCACTTACACGCCTCTTTCTCCGGACGGATTATAAACACGCCCCTCCGTACGGATCTTCGCACGCGCGATTCACAAGTCCGTGCCTAATGGACTTCCGTGCGTAAATTCAACGTAGATAGCGTAAATTTAGTTACTACGCATGCGCAGTTGAAACGTCCCTAAAAATACGCACGGAACTTTTCGCAAATACGGTTCTCTGAATACGGCCCTTAGTGTGTATCCAATAAAATTATATATAAAGCTTAAAAATGACTGGAGAGTCTTGCCCACCACCACAAGAAAAATGTCCCTGTGCCCCTGTGCAGATCACACAATAAGTGTGTACACTCAAACAATCATACAATCATTTCAAAAGCCATTGGATCATTTGATTCGATCTTTTAATCTGCCTAATTTTGCTGCTCAAAAATGGAACAATGTCAGAAGAACAGATGGTAAAGAAATAAAAATCACAGAGCTGCCGGTATATCATGTGTAGTGTGTACGTATGAATCAGCGTCAGACGGTCATTGGTGAAATCATTAAATACATATCATCGTTTAAAGTTTTAAGTAGTGCGCACCCTTACTTACTGACTTAGGGAATTCCTGTAATTCATCTGGGGTATAAGTCTATTTAAATGAGGCCCCCAAATTGTATCATAGTTTTCCTCTATTATGGCTTCTTCTAGAATCCGTCAATTGTTGTCCATGTTTAATCAGTATATACTTATTGGAAATTCAACTACAAGGGTAGAGGGAATCCTTTGTAAGCTTTATGACAGAGAGGATTGATGAAGGTCAAAGAAAATGATTACATATTTGCCAATGTTTAGTGAACGGTGATGTCATCACTTGCTGGTAGTGATGTCATTTCTGTAAAATAAATCCTTTATCGCCTTATTTTATGTGAAAGCAAAAAAAAAATGTAATTCTTTCAAAAACAACTATAATTATTATATATTTATAGCTAATAGAACTTCTAACTAGGAAAAAAGATGTTGCCCATAGCAACTAATCAGATTCTACCTATAATTTTATAACATTGCCTTGGTGAAAGAAATCTATAATCTGATTGGTCCAACTTCTCCACATTCCATTAGGGCAAACCCCTAGGAGCACAGAAGCATATGTGACAGTAGATGAAGGGGGCCTTGATGTTAAGATTAATAAACAATTATGAGCCGTTGCTAAATTAAGTGCTAAACTGCCAACAGTAGTTAGAACCTCTAAATGCTAAGTGCTGTTTATAAAAAACCAGCCAGCAGCTGACATCGCTGCTGCCTTCCTTTGCTGGCAGGAAGATGGCGGGAGGGCTTGGCCGGTTCTGAGGCATTAGGACAAACCAGGCAGAAACAAAACAGACTTCTTGTGCCAGATTAACTAAGCTACGGGTTTGGAAAAGTGGAGATGTTGCCCATAGCAACCAATCAGATTCTAGCTCTCACTTTCTTTTTACATACTAGAGAATGTCAGCTAAAATCGGATAGGTTGCTATGGGCAACACCTCCACTTTTGCAAACCTGCAGCTTAGTAAATCTGGCCCCAGGGTTTTAAAAGGCGGCATAGTTTTAGTAGAGACAGGTGGCACTGATAGCAGGTGAGGGCTATCCAGGTCAGGAATCATAAAAAAAACAAACCCCTGTTGTCAGGGCCGCCATCAGGGGGGACAGCAGGGAATGGGCAACAATTCCACTTTTTCAAAACTGCGCAAGTGCCAGATGGGGGTGGGGTTGCTCCTTCCTGTCCAGCACTTCTGCCCAAGTGTGATCTGAGAAGAGAAAGAAACAGCCATAAGAGGATATTTAGTTTTCATAGTGGCCAGGAAAGCAGATTATTAGTTCCTTCTTGATGTCCTGTTATGACACTTATCAAAATGGTTAGATGTTCTGAGGTAAAAATAATCTGTTATAACATGCGATTACTATTTTAGAATGTAAAGTCTTTTTAGAATTCCGCAGTATGTTTTTTTTTTTAACTTACGTTGAATAAAATGAAACACAATTCAATGGAGACTCATTATGGCAGACTTTCTAATCAATAACAATGGCTGAAATGTGAGTTTATTAAATAGAACATGTCCTGTAACCTATGGCAACCCATCAGACATCCAGGCATGGACTTTCATTAGTGGCAGTATACTGAGCAGGGAGGACACAGTGCATGTTTATCTGCACATCCTTGTTTTATCATAGGTATCCTCTGGGAACGTGATAAGACAGCATCATGTTTCATTGTATAACTGCCACTTCAACTTACACACACAGGGCCTGATCCAGACCTACGTGTGCCAATGATTTTACGCTAGCCGCTAGTGTAAAATCGCTCAGTAGTACTTACTGCGCATGTGCACGGCAGATGTTACGGCATGTAACTCGGAGCGTATATTCCAGGCACGTATCAGTAGCGTAACAACGTACAAAGAGGCATGCTAGCCATATCACACTGATAATTATGCTTTGTAGGCGGGGCGAGACATTTAAATCGTACAGTATGGGCGTGCTTAGGCTCGTAAGTATGCGTGGCCACTAAGGACGACAGTACTTACGCTGTGTAAAGTTAAGGTATGGTTCGGTAGGCGTAAAAAGGCCTAAGTACGTACATGCGAGGGGAATGCCTAGAAAGTACACTAGCGTAAATACACAACGCTATAAAATGTATCAAGCGCATAGCTCTGAATCCATAGAGCCTGATCCAGACTGAAGTATTACAGGGGACTTCCGAAAGTCTTTTTTAGTCTTTTTCGAATGCATGCGCTAAATGTTCCAACTGCGTACTTACTGACTTACTAAGCTACGCACGACAGTAAGTACGCAGAAGGGGCGGACCTTTCTTTTATGATGGTCGTATCCCGCCACAATTCCTCTATGGAAATGAAGGAATTCAGGGCTCCTACGGGTGCCCTGTAGTACCAAACCTGTTTCACATATGAGGTAGCGTTATTCATGGAAATAGAATTGTTCCTACAGGGCTCCCGTAGGAGCCCCGAATTCCCCTATTTCCATTACAGTGTATGTGAGTGCTGCTGGTAGGCAGCGCCAGTGTGTAGGCATTCCAGCAGAGCCCCACAGAGGAAGAGGGAGAAGACAGCAAGGGCAAGTACATATGTACATATGGAAGGGGCACAATGGAAGCTGGACGCAATAGGGGCACAATGGAAGCTGGACGCCATAGGGGCACAATGGAAGCTGGACGCAATAGGGGCACAATGGAGTCTGGATACAGTTTTTTTTTTTGGCGGGGGGGGGGGTCGTTTTTTCCCCCGCCCTGGGGTTTGCTTGGGTTTCGCCCTGGGCTTTGCTAGGTCTAGAAACGGCAGAGGGGGCAGGGTGTCAGAGGTGACAAAAAATAGTCTGATGTCAGATGTCCTCCCTCTTTTGATTTTGTTTCCCTCCCTCTCTTATTTCTATTAGGCTGTTTATTATTTACTTGTTTTTTTCCTCTTCAGACAAGGCATTGAATTGGCGGTAGAGGTGGGGGTGTCACATAGCTTGGCGCAAGGGGGCACAAAGGGGGAACAATTGGCATGCCTTGAGCGCATGGGCACACCTCTCTACTGTACATCAGGCCGCCTGCTCTTTGGTGGATCCTGATCCGCTGGACCGCCATCATCACATGCGGGGCCCGAGACCCAGCCGCGAGTCCCCACCCCTATGTGACGTCATTGATGAGCAGGGCACGGCAGACACGCTTTAGCAACGGGCCGGTGCGGAGGGAAGAACTTCGCTGCGCATTGGCCGGCTACTAAATAGCTCTGAATAGCAAGTATCTAATTAGAATCTGATTGGTTGCTATGGGCAACATCTCCACTTTTCCAAACCCGCAGCTTGTCCCTGTTCTGAGTTTTTATTTAGTGTGAATGTTCGAGGGGTGCGGGTGAGGCCTCAGTGATCATGGTGGCTGTCTGTGAATATTCTATAAAATGCTGTTTACATCCCGTACAGCATTCGGAAAAAACACTCATAAAACGAGGGGGATTACAGTACTTTATCAAAGCCGTAAATGAATGAGTTGTTTATGATCAGTGTGGAAATGTTAAAGAGGTTTCATATGGGCTGTAAATTTACACTGCCTGCAGTCACATCATCCCTTACACAATATATGCAGCCACCTTTATTGAGTGGCCACATGATGAAATGCATTATAAAATATGTATTGATATATTATCTGACCAGAGCGATTCATTTACATATAGATACATTTAGATTACATATTGACCCTAAATAATCCAACTTTGTAATAGGTCTGTTTCTTGTAAGCAAATATATTTTCATGCAATTTATTCTGACTGGTTATTCATTTATTACAAACATGGGGCCTGATCCAGAACTACGCTTCTCCGCAAATTTACGCGTGGTGGAGACGTAAAATCGCAGTTTCGAACGCACTGCGCATGCGCACCATAGAAAATACGCACATTCACGTAGCGTATTTGTGAACGTATGGGAGATTCACGTATGTGTCACGTAAATACTTACGTGTGGGCGTGCCAATTTTACGTGAGACAACAATACGTTCTTTACGTTAGACCAAAATACGTCTGTAATACGTGAAGGAGGCGGGGGGTGGTATTTAAAGTGTACAGTATGGGCGTGCTAAGCTGCGTACGTTCACGTAGTCAGAACGTCCGTTAGCGGACGTATGCTGTTACGTGTGAAAAAGTTAAGGTAGGGTTTGGGTAGCGTATTTTTTAAAAATACGTACGTGCAAGGGGTGTGCTGAGGGGAGTGTAGCGAACTTACGTGTACGAAAATACGCTCCGCAAATAAACGTACGGCACATGTAATTCTGGATCTACCCCATTGATAGGTTGTCAGTAGAATTGCATGAAATGAAACAGTATTCTCTACAATTTCAGACCCTCCAACATGACCCATTCCATTAGTTACAATGGAATCCGCTCCTGTGCTTCCAACTGTCACACTTACCTGGTTTAAATGAATTAACTGACATTTAAAAAAATCTATTTGCTTCTTCAACAAAGGTGGTTACCATAGTAACTGTCAGATGGATATTGAGGGGCAGAGTATTTAGTACCTAATGGAATAGGACATGTTGGCGGGTATGCAGATTATATTGCCAGAAGACCAAAAGATAGCATTGAGGTAGATCCAGAACTCCGCTTGCAATACGTTTACTCGCGTAGCGTATTTTCGCGTGCGTACCTTCTAGACACTCCCCTTGGCACACCCCTTGAACGTACGTATTTTGTCCGAGATCCGCTTTCCAAACCCTACCTTAACTTTTGCCCATGTAACTGATGTCATCTGCTCACATATGTATTTGCAACACGTATTTACGCAGCTAAGCACGCCCATACTGTACACTTTAAATACAAACTCCCGCCTACATAGCATATTTCAGACGTATATTAGACTCACGTAAAATTGGCACGCCCACACGTAAGAATTTATGCGACACATACATGAATGGCCCATACGTTCACAATTACCCTACGTTACAGAGCGTATTTTCTATGGTGCGCATGCGCAGTACTTATCAAAACGCCATTTTACGTGTCCGCCACGCGTAAATTCGCTCACAAGCGTTGTTCTGGATCTGCCCCATTGTCCCTAGCAACCAGTTCAATTCCTCTTTATGTTTTGTAGAGTATGCTGCTACATATGAAACGTAAATATACATAATTGTTTACAATCGTATATATACACCTGTTAGCTTTAGATTCTCTATGAAAATGTTCCCCTCCAATAAATACTTAATGATTGCGAGAATTGCATGACAAGTGTTTGAATCACAGTAATATTATGCTTATTTTATTTCCAAGCAGGAAAAAATACATTTCCTTTGATAAAAAGCAATTGATACTGTTTATTGTGAGTCCAATGTGGAGTTATTATGTAGGTGTGTAATAATAGGACCTGTTCCAGACATAAGGTCTTAATCCATACATTATCCGTTGCGGAGATTAACATACGGATTTAAAATTCGCATGTAGGAGGTCACAGCACCCTCCTGTACTCCTACGTGTGGAATGAATATCCGTGCCCTAGGAGCCACCCAGTGCTGGACTACCAAATAGGCAGAGTAGGCAATGACCTGTGGGCCCTGTGCCAATGGATCAAAATCATATTGATTTGATCTTGAAGAAAATGACAATGAAGCTTTCTTAAATTGTTTCCAAAATATAGAAAAAAAATAATCAACTCAAAGATATGAAAACTTTACATTACAGACTCTATAGAGAAAATACTGTTTATTAAAATTTTTGGTTGGTAAAATTAAAAACGTATTAGGACATAGGCCCATATTCAGAGTACCAGATTTATAACATATACATCCGGTGTTTTACCGTAATCTACGTATCTTTTTCTTACATAGATTGTGTAAATGCGGTCTTTCCACAATACAAAGAAAGCCGAGGCTTAAAGTTAATACTTACCATGCCGCAGCCAATCAAGTCTGCATGAGAACATTATTATGCATGCAAGCACTATTATTATCTACACACCACATCGGGCCTGATCCAGACCTACGCCGATGAGCTGTGCTTACTAAAGCACAGCGTATCGGCGTCCACTCTCCCCGACACTCCCCCTGTGCGGGCGTATTTCACATTGCTTACGCCGGCTGAAGGCTACCCTAACTTCAGCCGGCGTAAGCGATGGGTAATATGCTCGCACACGAGCGTGCTACCGCTAAGCCCTCCCTCCCTCATTATATTACCACACCCCGCCCACCTTCACTAACCTTAACGTAGGGACGCTAGGGCGATGCCTTCTCCGGCGTCCCTACGCTGTTCCTACGGACATCTGCCGTGCGCAGATCGGCTTTTCAGCCAATCTCACGCTTCCCATTGCCGTAGCTACGCCGGGCAACATCTGCCCAGCGCATGCGCAGATCGGCTTTTCAGCCGATCTTACGCTTACGCCCGCCGTCCTAGCGACGGTGGGCGTAGGTCTGGATCAGGTCCATCATATGTAATTGGTATCATGTATGTACATTGATATAGGGGTAAATCCAGAACTACGTCCGTCTTCCACAGTCCGTCTTTTAGACCGCATATACGCAATCTAAGTATCGAAACGATACGCAGATTACATACAATAGCTACTACGCATGCGCAGTAGCTATTGTTCATTGAATTACGGCCGTCTATGGAAGACGGAAGTAGTTCTGGATCCGGCCCATATTCTTTAAATATGCACTTTATAAGCAATTGAACTTTATTTAACATGCACATTGTTCACTTTATTGTTTAGTAGCTTTACATGTCTCATTTATTATATATGTAGAATTTGTGATAAAACTCTTTTTTGTTCACTTCATTTGCTTAGTAGCTTTAAATGTTATGTTTATTATATATGCAGAATTTGTGATAAAACTTTTTATCTGCTTAGTAGCTTTAAATGTCTTATTTATTATGCAGAATTTGTGATAAAACTTTAAAACGGCTGTTTTATATCTATCATCCACGGCTGTATATACAGTGAGTTATTAGTTACTCCGTTTCTATGACAACTCACCGGTTATTTGATTGAAATATGTCCGTTATATATTTCACCGTTTTATATTTTTAAAGAGTTGAGATATGTTTTTTATGAATTGGAAATTGTTTAATATGCATAGCGAGTCATTTTTAGGAAGTGTAAGTTTATTTTATAGTTTAAATCAGCTTCCTCATTCCTCGCGACCCATGACCTCTGCCGCCGATCACATGCGTGCACGCACCATCCAAGGGAGCAACAGTAGAAGACCGGAAGAAGCCCTATATGCCGCACGGACTTTGAGAAAGGACTCAGTATGAGTCTGAAACGCGTCAGTGAGTCTGAAACGCGTCAGTCGGGCGGCACATGGGACCAGAGATCATATCCAGGCTATCAGCAGCGGTATCGTGACCTGTCTTTACCCGGGTACTTTAACATCTATAGCAGGCGTTCACATACCATCTGCCCTTCCATCTCCCCTGGTATGAACTTTGGTACCCCCCTTTTATTATTTTATATGTGATGCAATTGGTATTAATACATTTTTGTTTTTCCATTTGTTTTTCCCTCATTTATATCCCCGTAAGGGGAAGGAAGAACAGTCATCACCCACCAACTTTTCCCATATAGTCTTATGTTTAGTTGTCTAACTGACACTTCCCACTGTGAGTCCTCCAGCGCTTTCAGGTGATTCTTCTTATTTATCTTGTTCTGCATGCAAACATGTCTGCATGACAGCTGCCGGTCGGAAGCCCACTGATATCAGGAAGTGACGGTCAAATGGCATCAGCAATCATGGCAACCCAAGAAAACAGTTGGTACACAAGAGCCACGTTGTCAGTGTCCATAGAAATCGTCACCCAGGCCTTTCAATACATATTCCACATGTTGGGCCTGATCCAGACCTATGCTCGCATGCGATCGTACGCTGGTCGGGAGCGTAAAATCGGCAGAAAAAACGCACTGCGCATGTGCAGAGTGACAACTTCCGGTCGTACCAAAGAACTTTTCGTTGTGGCGATTCAGGCGTCCGTACTGTTAGCGTATTTTCCGACGGCGGGGCGTGTTTATAGTACGACGTTACTTCGGACGCTCGAGTTAAGGAATGTAGGCGGGGGGAGCCATTTAAATTGTACAGTATGGGGTGCTTAGCCCGATACGATCAGCTTGACGCTACGAAAATTCGTACTGATGCTGGGAAAAGTTAAGGTAGGGTTCAGACGGCGTACGGAGGTAAAGGTAAGGGGAGTGTCATGGGAGTGAAAGTTTTTACGCTGAAGCAGTAATACGCTCCATTCTCATGCGTAGGTCTGGATCAGGCCCTATGTCCTTACCACTAGCCCTTCCCCCTTTGTTGACTCCTTAAAACTTGGGTTACTCAACATTATATATTTTTTTTCTACATACATTACGTTTACAATGATCTTTGATATCTTACATATACAGACATTAACTTCTATTACATACTCAGACACCTACTCTACATTCTATGGACCGTATTCACACATAAGTAAGTGTGGAATCTACGTGCGTGTTTTTACGATTTTTAAAACTGCGCATGCCCAGAACACAAAAATACGCATGTGAAACATAGCCGACTGATTCACATACACAGATGTCAGACTTACAACTGATACATGCGTGGCTAGAGGAGCAAGACCTTAATGCAATGAGCAGCACATGGGCTACTAATGTACAGTATCAAATAATCCCCCTTATGTCTCCCCTCAGCCTCCAAATATTCCCCCTCATGTCTCCCCTCAGTCTCCAAATAATCCCCTCATGTCTCCCCTCAGCCTCCAAATAATCTCCTCAGCCTCCCAGAGTCCTGATAATCCCTCTCCTTTACTTACCTTATCTTCTTCTTCCCGTTGTACTCCTTGGCGGCACTCACTCTCTGCTCTGGATGACGCTGACGTGACCTGAGGTCGAATCAGCGTCACACTAAAGAGCTCTGCAGCCGGCGCCTTCAGCTTTAGACAGTGCGGGACAGGACAGGTGGGTGACTAAGTGTGAGTATTGTAGGACTCCCTAGGACACGAGCCCTACAAAACCCACATTAGTTACGCCACTGAAAACATCCACATTTCACGAACTGGCATGCACAGACTTACATCATGATCTGGATCCTCAAGATCTAAAATTCTAGGCTTTCTGACGGCAGGGGGAGCCACTAATACCCCTTTAACACCCAAATGCCGGGTCACACACGGTATAATGAACACGGCTTATAGCTACGTTGCAGCAATTCACACAACAGCTACAAGCCGCAACAGCAAACGCAGGATTTTGAAAGGGGGGTTTCCAAAGCGTGTAATACATGTGGGGTATGTTAGCATACCTCCTAACATTTTGAAGCCCAAAAACAGGACAAATAAGCTCCATCCCATCCTGCCCAAGCTCTGCTCCCGCCCCCACTTTAATGCCACAAGGGGCATAAATTACCCCGGCAGAGGTTGATGTGAAGGACTGTTTAAAATTGTAAATAATAAAAATTTTGCCTTAAGGAATTGCATTGATTATTGTGTTACTTCTTTAACACAATAAAATAATAGTTTTATTTTGAACGTTTAATAGCAATAGTAGAACACATTATACAATGGACCAGAGCTTGTGACAGTGCATACGCAATGTTGAATTTGTTGTGACCCATTCACCATCCCCCACCTGCTTTCCTATTGCAGCACAGGCCAGTACCATCTTCCTCTAGGTAAGTCTGTCCCATATGGCTACGAAGCCACACCCCTTTTGGAAATTTCTCTTATTTTTGCCCTTTTTTTCAACTTTTTTTTTACATTTTTATTGTGGGGAGGTTTCTGGGCAATCAGAAACCCCCCCCTGGGTGCGCCACTGAGTCTAGTAAATCCAGTGTTGTAGCCTTTTACACTGTACCTGTGTGTGCAGAGTTTTTTTTTTTTTGTAAAGTCTGTCCTGCACTATGTATGCGGCAGGGCTTTACACTACACAGTACATGTAATACAGGGCTCCTATGGCAGCCCTGTAGGACCAAACTTGTTACTGTGAATGGCATGACCAAACCTATGCAGCCACTGCCATTCTAGAAACAGATTTGGTTCTACAGGGCTCCCGTAGGAGCCCTGTATTACCACTACCGCATCATGTGACCGCAGCAGACCAGATGGAGAGAGGGAGCGCCGCGGAGGAAGAGATAAATCATCAAAGGTAAAAAAGAGAAGAGGCTGGAAATAAGGGGCAGACAATGGAGGCTGGACATGAGGGGCAGACAATGGAGGCTGGAAGTAAGGGGCAGACAATGGAAGCTGGACATAAGAGACAGATAATAGAGGCTGGAAATAAGGGGCAGACATGGAGGCTGGACATAAAGGGCAGACATGCAGGCTGGACATAGGAGGCAGACAATGGAGGCTGGACATAAGAGGCAGACAATGGAGGCTGGACATAAGAGGCAGACAATGGAGGCTGGACATAAGCCACATTAACCCTGTACCCTCCCTGCAAATTATATCCCCCATTCTCCACATTAACCTTGTACATTACCTTAAAATTATCTCCACTAGTGACCCCATTAACCCTGTCCTCTTCCTGCAGATCATTTCTCTCAGTATCCACATTAATCCTGTCTACTCTCTGCAGATCATCTCCAGCAGTATCCACATTAATCCTTTCCCTTCCCATACATAAATGGCAGGACAAGTTTCTCTGTCCTTGCTCCATATCTGGTGTGTCTGTCTGTACAATAAGCTCCTCTGTAAGTCTGGAGCCTCCATTATAAGAACATTATGCCCCATGTAAGTCATTATGTGTGAGGCCAATCACCTGTGCTAGATGTAATACCTACCCAGCTCTCTCACTGGTCTGTATACTGGTCACTTTTATTGAGTTGGGGCCTTATTAGACCTATCATGCCTCTGGGTGTTTCCCCTCTTCTGGTCCTCTCCCATGCTCCTACGGGAGCCCTGTCCTGCCTCCATTATTAGCAGGCCTAATAATAAGAGGCAGACATATGGATGGTTGTTAAATAAAAGGGGGCAGGCACTAGACCCGCTGGTCTGGGCGGTGAAAGACACACCTACTTTCCCAGACACGCCCACTGGGTGGTATAAGACACACCCCCTCTACCAGACCACCAAATTTTGTCTCTCTTTCGAATTCTCAAATGTTGGGAGGTATGGTTTTTCTCAGATCCATAGCTCGGTGTGAAAGGGGTATAACTGTACATCTAGTATACTTGGTGGGAGAGGGGTTTATTTAAGCGTATTATATTCCTTATACTTGGGGATGGTGCGTTACTATTAAATTAGAGTCCTAGAATCGGTGCATGAGAGTTAGAGTGACGGAAAGGTAGATGTCTTGTTCCAGTCTATTAATATTTAGAAGAAAATATGAGTGAATGGGATTGAATACTATAAAAAATTCTAAACAAATTTCATGAAATATAAGAAGAGAGAAAAAGCTCTGTGAATGCTAAGTGCACAAGTATCTACAATGAAAAACTTTTATCAGGTCACAAAAAGTGTCACAATACAGCAGAAAATAATTAAAATAATAGCTACATATCAACATGTATAAAAACATATAAATGTTCAGC
>WWET01000311.1:350054-378725 GCA_011038615.1 Limnodynastes dumerilii
TGGGCGAAAAATACGCTCAAAATACGCTCGCTGTACGCTCATGTCCTTCGGACGACCGGAAGTTGTCATACTGCACATGCGTAGTGCGTTTTTTCTCCCGTTTTTACGCTCCCGACCAGCGTACGATCGCTTGCGGTCGTAGGTCTGGATCAGACCCATTGAGCTGGATCCAGACCTAGTTAAGTGCATGTTCTTAGTTACTCTTGGGCTAAACAATGTTGATTGCAGGGGAGTCATATTTCATTTGTTGCAAACAGTATTAGAGTTGAGAGATGATGTTTCCAACCCGAGTCTAAAAAACAGTGTGATAGTAAAGCTGGTCAGTATCTGTGTGCAGTAAGCAATTCAAAGATATATCCCTGCATGCAAAGGATACAATTAACTTGACTCCCCCTGAAATCAACATGGTTTAGCCCAGGAGTAACTTTCTTCTCTTAGGCTTAGGCTGTATTCAGAGAACCCTATTTGCGAGAAGTTCTGTGCGTATTTTTAGGATTGGATGAACTGTGCGTGCGTAGTAACTAAATTTACGCTATCTACGTTGAATTTATGCACGGAAGTCCATTAGGCACGGACTTGTGAAACGCACATGGGAAGATCCGTACGGAGGGGCGTGTTTACAATCCTTCCGGAGAAAGAGGCGTGTAAGTGGGCGGGGGGAGGCATTTAAATGACCATTTGAGGGCGAGGTGAAGGCGCGGTTAGTTAGATACGCACGTACGGCAGCAAAAAACGCACGGAACTGCACACTTAAATGTACGGGTGGGTCGAGGCTCTCGTAAATCACCGTGCCCCGTCCGTGTGAGGGGAGTGTCATAGCTGTTACCTTGCTACGTCCGTGCGAATATTTGCAAACATTTCGCGGACGGTTCTCTGAATCAGGCCCATTGTGCTTAGCACTATATACCCCAGCAAGAGAGCGGGAACTCCCTGCCTTATTAGGTTATAATCATGTTATAAGCAAGTTCATTGGTACTTCTTACATAACTCACTTATACATTCCTCGTATGTGAAATATAGGCTAGTGCTGCATAATGTTATTATCACGTGCCCTCTGCTCCGACCAAGCACACCTTTAGCGGCATGTCTTGGCCTTGTAATGTCTGGTTCTATACAGTATTAATAACGCATACGCATAAAAGAACAACTGAGGGCCATAGAATAGGTCAGAAGAAGTTAAACCCTGGGGGTGGGAGGCAGCAGGAGAGCACTAGTTGACTATTTAGATTAGAGGGTTAGGGGAGCCAATGGGTAGCTTGAGGGGAAGGGCTAAGTAGTGAGCCTTATAAACCCCCTACAGGATTGCCAAACCCTCTTTCCATCGGCGTCGAGGAGAAGATCACCCACCCTTCCTCCCGTGTTTGGTGGCTCGGCAGCCACGGTGTCACTTGCCTCGACGTGGGTTTCCTATGTGTGGAATGGAACCGAGTGTCAGCGGGAAGGCAGTGCACTATCATTGGACTGGTGAGCAGTACCCAAATTTAGTCAATGGGATTCTTCCCTACCCTGGTTTAGGTTTGGTCACCTGCGTAAATGGCGGTGACACTCGGGTTACGTTTCAGGGGCGGGCCCAGGTCCAGTGGGTAAGTTGGGAGTATCTTTGGCCACTTAACTGGGGGGCACTTGCAAGTGGGGTGGTTACATGCCCCCACTTTGGTTAATTCATAGGTGCCCATTAAGTGGGGTGGTTGTACGCCCCCACTGGTCGTTAGAAGGCCCTACAAGGGTTTAAACCCCCTTTTTGATTGGCTGTGCACTGCCTTCTGCCTTCACCATCCTGACTCTATTTTATGGTTATTGTTATTGCTATTGTCATTGGGCCGGATCCGTTATTGGTAATTGTCATGGGGCCGGATCCAGAACTACGTCCGTCTTCCATAGACGGACGTAGTTCAATAAACAGTAGCTACTGCGCATGCGTAGTAGCTATTGTACGTAATCTGCGTATCGTTTCGATACGTAGATTGCGTATATGCCGTCTAAAAGACTGTTTTACTGTTGTTATATTGCGTGATCATTATCATTGGTTATCATTATTCATAACTCTGCTATGCTTATCAATAAATTCAAAGGGGCTGAGCCCCTTTCTACCAAGACTCCTTGTCTATTTTACTGGTTATGGTAAAGGGGACGAGGGTGAAGGGGGGGGAGATTTCTAGGGGTAAGTGAACTGCTGTGGCGACTCAACCTTCAGGCGTTTAGCAGCTTAAAAAATGGAGAACAGCAGCCATCTTAGGTTGCCAATCCCAGGCTTCCATCTGAAAATAGGCCCCACACACTGCAGAACTCCAGGCCTCCCACTGCAGTGCATAAGGATGAATGTAAGGGACATATAGTGCGTGCGTGCCCTTAATAATTTTCAGCCCCAGGCCCACATGGCCCTCAATCTGACCTTAGCCAGGGCTTCACCCGCCATCAGCATGCAGTCCGTGAGCCGCACATGTGGGTGCAAAGCCTGATACACACAACAGAACCTCTGGATGACTGTGCAAGTACAGCGCATAGCTTTGGGCACAAAGCAGCCAATTTCGAGGCAGCTACGTGGCCATATACATTGCGTAAGAGCGGGGTAGTACACTGTATACTATAATATGTTATGAATACTACAAGCAACTCAATCGCAATGTGAAAGCTCTAAAACAATACAAATGAATGAATTTATTGTAAAAAAAAAAACATGCAAAAATATAAATGTTTTTTTAAGTACTGTATTTATAAAATATAAGTGACAGCTGCACAATACGCAGCATTTGAATTAAGAAATTCTAATGCAAGTCCTCTGGACCTAGACATGACCTGGGGCTGGTGCAAATGTTTGAGTTGTAAATTTCCGCCTGCGTTCCAATCAGGTACACTTGATATATAAATAGACTATGCACCTCCACCTCTCCCCCCTCCACTGCATGTCCTTCAGCATGCAAGCAACTATAGCTCATTGCATTAGGGTCAGAAACGCAGGGGTGTGCGATAGGGATGGCCACCCAGGGCACCAAGCTAACGGGGGGGGGGGGGAATTTTCGTAACGCTGGATCAGGCCCATTGTGCGCTTCATTTCTGAGCATACGTAGGGAAAAATGCGGTTGCAATCTCCGGTAAGAAAATGTGATTACCGAAAAAGGGACATCCGAAAGTTTCTTTTCGGATGTCCATTTTTTGATTACTTACCTTTTTCGACTTTTTTTTCAAGTATTCCGTTCGGCATACTTCACCCATTCACTTTCGCAATCTGCAATATCTCTCTGCCGCACTACGATATCCCTCCGCCACACCTCTGACGCTGCTCACCGGACCAGGGACAGGTGAGTAAATTATCTGTGCAGGGTAGGGAGGGTTAGGGTCAGGCTGCAGGGGAGGGAGGGTTAGGGTCAGGCTGCGGGAGATGGTGGGTTAGGGTTAGGCTGCGATTAAGGGAGGGTTAGGGTCAGGCTGCCAGGAAGGGAGGGTTAAGGTTAAGGTAGTGAGAGGGGAGGGTTAGGGTAAGAAATAGGGAATGGACTGGGGGACTATTTTTTAAAGCTTGGTGCTCCGTGGATCGATTGCAATGCCTCCTTGAGACATATGAAATCGAACTTTCAGAATTCAGATTTTCTTTGCGGGGACCCACACCCGGAAAAATGATACGCCATGTTAGCTGGCCTCTGGATCCAACCCCTCCCTCCAACCGCCTCTGATAGTTACCTTAGAATAAAGAGTGGAAATGGAACCTTTAGAAAACTGTACACCTTGGGCCTATAGAAGCGTACCCATTACATGAAAACAATTATCAGCTAAACCAATAGGCAATGAATAATGCCTAAGAGAATATACTGAACCATTCAAATAGCTACTATACAATACACCAGCAAAAAGTAAACACGGACAGTCTACAAAATATTTAAAAACAACAAAACTGTTCCGAAAATACAAAAAAATTAAATATTCAGATAATGCCCTCAAAGTCCCCACTGATGAACAATTTAAACACAATGGGCCTGATCCAGATCTACGGGTGCCATTTACGGCTGCCCGAGGTCTGTGCGGCCGTCATCGTAGCGGGGAGTGCACTTACGTGTCCAGATTCCTACCCTAACTAATACGATCAGCTCTGCGGCCTTACGGCCACATTGCTGATCGTAAAGGGGCTTCCTCCGCCCCGTTCCCTAATTTGCATGCCTATCTCAGCCTTGGCGGCGGAGATACGGCATGCGTAAAGGGGGGGACAGCTCCCTTCTTGTAACAGCCAGTGGCCGTAACTATAGTTTTTATAGGTGACTGGGGATTGTGAGGAGCGTTTGTGGAGGTATTTATAGGTGACTGGGGATTGTGAGGAGCGTTTGTGGAGGTATTTATAGGTGACTGGGGGCTGTGAGGAGCGTTTGTGGAGGTACTTATAGGTGACTGGGAACTGTGAGGAGTGTTTGTGGAGGTATTTATAGGTGACTGGGGCTGTGAGGAGCGTTTATGGAGGTATTTATAGGTGACGGGGCTGTGAGTAGCATTTGTGGAGGTATTTATAGGTGACTGGGGGCTGTGAGGAGCGTATGTGGAGGTATTTATAGGTGACTGGGGCTGTGAGGAAAGTTTGTGGAGGTATTTATAGGTGACTGGTGGCTGTAAGGAGTGTTTGTGGAGGTATTTATTGGTGAGAAGGGGCTGCGAGAAGCATTTGTGGAGGTATTTATAGGTGAGAAGGGGCTGCAAGAAGCATTTGTGGAGGTATTTATAGGTGATAGGGGGCTGCGAGGGGTGTTTGTGGAGGTATTTATAGGTGACAGGGGGCTGTGAGGAGTGAACGTGGAGGTATTTATATGTGACAGGGGTCTGTGAGGAGTGTTTGCGGAGGTATTTATAGGTGACAGGGGGCTGCGAGAAGCGTCTGTGGAGGTATTTATAGGTGACTGGTAGCTGTAAGGAGCGATTGTGGAGGTATTTCTAGGTGACTGGTGGCTGTAAGGAGCGTTTGTGGAGGTATTTATAGGTGAGAAGGGGCTGTGAGGAGTGTTTGTGGAGGTATTTATATGTGACGGGTAGCTGTGAGGAGCGTTTGTGGAGGTATTTCTAGGTGACTGGTGGCTGTAAGGAGCGTTTGTGGAGGTATTTATAGGTGAGAAGGGGCTGTGAGGAGTGTTTGTGGAGGTATTTATAGGTGATAGGGGGCTGCGAGGGGTGTTTGTGGAGGTATTTATAGGTGACAGGGGGCTGTGAGGAGTGAACGTGGAGGTATTTATATGTGACAGGGGTCTGTGAGGAGTGTTTGCGGAGGTATTTATAGGTGACAGGGGGCTGCGAGAAGCGTTTGTGGAGATATTTATAGGTGACTGGGGACTGTGAGGAGTGTTTGTGGAGGTATTTATAGATGAGAAGGGGCTGCGAAAAGCATTTGTGGAGGTATTTATAGGTGACAGGAGCCTGTGAGTCATTTAAAGGTGAGAGAGGATATGTTACTATCGTTTTTAATATGTTTCCAAATGTCTGCCTCCTATGTAACTCTATTATTGCAATAGATATTTTTTTATGGTATACCTTTTGTAACAATATTTGAATATCTTTTACAAAAATTATACAGGTCAAACATTGAGATTATACATGGATGACTGATATGAAGTACAGTGGGAGATATCCCAAAAGTCATTATAAATTATGTAATTAGTACTCGATCTGACACTACAAGGATACAAAATTCAGCAACAAGTAAGCCTTTCATCCTAACCCTAACCTTAACTCTACTCTGACCCTCCATTTCCTGCACCCTATCCTTAACCTTCTCATTCACTGTAACCCTAACCTTCCCCTTCTTTAAGCCCTAACCCTTCATGTCCTGCAGACTAACTCTAATCCTCCATGTTAGCCTAACCCTAACCTTCCCCTTAAGCCCTAACCCTAGCCCTTCCTTCTTGAGCCCTAACCATAACTTCTTTAGCCCTAAGTCTAACCTCAGCTTGCCACAACTGATATTGGGGGCGGGTCGAAATAGGTAGTTAATAGCAATTGTCTATTTGCCGAGCATTTCGGCAATGATACAGCCATGATTCTTTATTGTCGCAATCCAGTTGTTGATAGTTAAAGGATTCTACATCATATTTGATTAGACCCACAGCCTTCCAATGGTTAAATGCCCATTGAAATACTGAAGCTGCTCAAAGAAGGGTTAATCTAAACATCACATTTGTCTAATTCATGGGCTGATATTATTTGGAAGTTTTAAGTTACTCCTGAATCCAAAACTGCAATTAAAACTCAATTTAAAGTTACTGCAATCCACACAATTCCCTGCATAAACATAGCGTTATTAAAACCCAGACTATGGTATGAATCACTTAAGCACATAAAGTCGGATTAGTAAACATAATTTAGTATGATAATAAATAGTCACAATGCTTACAGAAAACAAAAAAAAAAGTTATATATAATTATAATAAATAATTTGTAAAAAATGCTTTGATCCCTCATCCCTGAAGAGTTAGAGATGTAGGACCGAGCTCACAGATTCGTTTTTTGCGTGTGGTTGCTTGCGTATTTTTAGGAGCGGATTAACTGCGCATGCGTAGTAATATTTTCCACGAGGGAGGCGTTTAAATTTGCTTTTGAGGGCGCGGTTAGTAAGATACGCACAGATGGAAGAAACATATGCGCGTAAGTACACACGTAGAGATAAGAGTGCCCTATGGATGCGTAATTCACTGAAAACCTTAGTAAAAACACGGATCTGTGAATCCAGTCCATAGTGAAATAAAGACTAAGGGCCCGATTCACAGGCCCGTTTTTTTTTTTACATACGTCTTTAAAGACCGCATGTACACAATCTACACAATGAAAGTTACTACATATGCGTAGTAGCTAGATTCGGAAAATTAGGAACGTATGTAAAAAAAACAGGATTGTGAATCCGGCCCTAAAACCAAAACAGGACTTGTACATATGGGGGATATCGGAGCCAGGAGTCCGTGTACTAGTCGTCATGACAGGACAGCATAATATAATCAGGATATGAACATGAAACTCTGCGCTTCCGTATATACACAGCTGCTGAGTGGTGGATAGAGAGATTTTCCCAAGTCTCATGAACAAATTATAACACGTATAATACAGTATAATTCTTACTATCAACAACAATTGGCTCCACCTCTGTAGCGCTAATGTCTATTGTAATGACATAAAAATGATCTTCTATTAAGGCACAGTTCTTCAAATGAAATTCTGTCCACACTTTTTTTATAAAAGATCCTTACTGCTTATTAAAATTTGCCTCTTGGGCTGTGTGCATATAATATCAATGATGTCTCTTCCCAGGTAACTTTACCGCTTAGATGTCCATCTGCAGCTTCAGGATCCCGTCAGCAGAAGATTACCATATGGGAAAAAGAAAAGGCTTCCATAGTGCGGAACTGTTGTACTATAGAAATAATAAATAAATGATGCTGCTTACAATAAAGACGCTTGCCGTCTTGTATATATAGAGAATAGCGTTCCTCAACAGCAAGTATTTAAAATATAAAAGGAAGGAGAGAAGACTCCGATAGTGTAAAAACTATATCTCATTTATGATCAACAAAGTAACCAATATTGCTTACAACATAGAAGCTTGCCATTCTGCATGTAAAAATAAGTAGTACTTTTTTTAGGATGATCCTCCACATGCGGTGATACACTGGGGTAGATCCAGAACTACATTTGCCGTACGTTTATTCGCGTAGCGTATTTTCATGCACGTAAATTCGTTACACTCCCCTCGGCACACCCCTTGAACGTATGTATTTTGTCAAGATACGCTTTCCAAACCCTACCTTAACTTTTGCAAACGTAACCGCAGTCATACGCACACGTACGTATGGGCTAGACGAATTTACGCAGCTAAGCACGCCCATACTGTACACTTTAAATACAACCCCCGCCCACTTCACACATTTCACACGTATTTTGTTGTAACGTAAAATTGGCACGCCCACACGTAAGTATTTACGTGACACATACATGAATGACCCATATGTTCACAATTACGCTACGTTAATGTGCGTATTTTCTATGGTGCGCATGCGCAGTGCGTACAAAACAGGGATTTTACGTCTCTGCCACGCGTAAATTCGCTCCGAAAGCGTTGTTCTGGATCAGGCCCAATGTTGCAAATGCTTTTATTTATAGTATCAACTTTTTATGCATTAAAACAAAATCTTCTAAAAAATCCCTTGTCCAACAGGGCTCTGTGGGACATAATACACCACCGACACCGCTATCCGGATACTACGGATAAACTGTCAGCTAGATGGTAAATAACGGGCCCGTAGCCTAACTGTTCTCAGGAGTAAACCCAGAGTCCTATATACCAACGCGTTTCAGCTAGCCTTGTAGCCTTTCTCAAGGTGAAGTATATATTATTATACCGAATTTAATTTGAAGAACTGAAACCTTAGCAGAAGATCATTTTATGTCATTACAATAGACATTAGCGCTATAGAGGTGGAGCATAATATAATCACAGGATGCAGCGAACAGTAGTAAACTAGAAGTGGCTAAACTGGGCAAAGAAGAGGGTGCTCCCCCATCCCAAGACCTGGGTGTGGTTTGCCGGTATAATGGTCTGTTTTCCGACAGACCATTGTGCGTCAGTTTAATTGGCGAATGACAATTGACGACAGTCTCCATTTTGGAGAGTGACAGCGCTGCGACTCCCTGATTTGTGAAAAATCATCTGCCGACAGTTACGCACTTCCTTCCTAGCCCTTCCCTTAACCCTCCCCTGGCCATAACTCTCAGTTTCCCGCAGCTTAACCATAACTTTCCGCTTAAGCCCTAACCCTCACTTCTTAAAGCCTAACCCTAACCTCAGGCCACCGCAGCCTGTCGATTTTGTGAATGGGTGGAAATAGGTACTGGTTCCCAATAGCAATTATCTATGTGCCGATCATAGATGTCAATAATACAGCCTTATATATATATAATTTCTTGCCCCTAAACCCACCTAAAAATGTCCTGACACCCCTGTGTGTAGATCAGACATACGAACTTAAGAATTAGGGATCTATTTATATAGAACATTGTTTTTAAATGAATGAAGCTGATCCAGGCTCTCTTCTCCTTGTAGCCTGGCAGCTTCATTCATTTAATTTACAAAAACTTACCTGCCCTGCGAGGTCCCGCGGTGATCTCTGTGGTCATCGCAGGAGACTTCATTCATACTTCGTATAACTGCGCAGAGGCTCCTATGCCGGACTTTGAAAATTTCAGAGTTCCGGTACAAAAAACACTGCACATGCACAAGGTCTTCATATCGGGACTCTGAAATGTTCAGCGTCAGACACATCTCCCAGAGAGGTAAGTTTTTCTTCTTTTTTTTTTTTTTTTCTGTTAAGTTTTTTTTTTTTTTTTTTTTTTTTTACAGTTATTGGCTTTATTTATATGTATTTATTTATTTTTTAAGTTGAAATTTATTTGGAAAAAAAAAACATACTTTTCTTTTTATTTAATTTTTTACTTTACACGCTTTAGTTTATTCCAGTGGTCTCCCCATAGATGCCCCCCTTTTCCTTCCTCTAATAACAGCTATTAGGGGGAGGAAAAGATGGGTATATGAGGAGATCGCTGGAATACTTACCCCTAACGCCACCCTAAACTGGGGTTAGTTTTACGCCGGCAGCAGAATGTAAAAACTATGGTTTATAAATATCAAACACTTCATTTTCCTGTGATAATGCCTGTTTTCACATGAAAACGGGCATTATCACAGAAAAATTATCTTTATAAACAGACCCCCTAGGTTCTAGCTGACATTCTCTAGTATGTAACAGGAAAGGGGGAGCTAGAATCTGATTGAATTCCTTTTCCGCAGTTTAGTAAATCTAGCTCTAGGTCTGGTCAACCTGTGGCTTTCGATGTGTGGAAAATTTCATTCATTTCATGAAAATATGCATTTTTTCCTATATGTCTACTTTAGGACCACCCTGTATAGACCGGGCCTAGCCAACCTGTGATTCTCCAGGTGTTGTGAAACTACAATTCCCAGCATGCATTAAAAAGCATAGGTATATTTAAAAAAGCATGCTGGGAATTGTAGTTTCAAAAAATGCATATTTTCAAGAAATGAAATGAATGAAATTTTCAACATTTTATTTAACTTTATGACCATCCTTTACATCCACTTTCTTCTTTCAACAAAGTCATATTTAATCCGTGAGGTAAAAAAATATAGTTAATGAGATTTCCTATGTTTCTAGACTTTAGGGACACCCTGTATATGACGTGATTGATGAAATAAAGTTATCAGTCTATAAATATACACAGAGGATCTTCTCATATCTGTATTTATATAGCTATTCATTTGACCATTTGTAAAATGTGAATAACCCAAAATCTCGAGTTCTGAGCAGATGTTATTAATTTTCTGTTAACAAAACAGTGGACTGTCCAAAAATGTCCCATAAAATATTCTCCAGCGCTCCCCAATCTGATAACTGGGATTCAAAAAAGATGGCATGTGAGGAGAGACACATAACACATGGGATGCTGCTTTAGCAAGTACAATAATTGCTACAACTATGACAGGGCTTTATATGGTTGTCTTGGATTCTAATTCATTATCTGTGATCCCTTAAAACTGGCTCCTGGCCACCAGACCACCCAGTCACAGAGCAGAACATCAGCAAGAGCCAAACATTACTTCATGGCTGCTGACTCTCCCGGAATATACGGGAGACTCTCGCAAGTTGGGAATTTCTCCTGGTATCCTGGGAGAGCTGACAAATCTCCCACATCTGGCATGAGGCCAGAATTAATAACGGGATTTGCCGGAATTGTGTCATTAAGCCCCACCCCCATGCCGGCAGCTATCTACGAGTTCTCTCGGAGGGAAGAGAGCCACCAGACTACCGGAAAGGTGAGTCGTCCTAGTTTTGTTGGAACTACATTATACATTTATTGTTTACAACAGTAATGCACCTAAATCCAAATGCTTTATCTTAAAATAAAATATATACTACCTATTTAAAAAAAACTTATGTTATTGAACAGTCACTGTGACTTCCACCACCATAGGGTTTACCTTAACATTCTGTGCGTATATTTGTGCGGAGTTTGTAAAGGAAGAACAGAAGTTCCTAACCCCGCCCATACTGTCCAATTTAAATGCCTCCCCCCACCCACTTTGCGTATCCTCGTTCTGACTGAGTGCTGGCACTCCTCTTCTTACAGATGTCGGGAGATTACGAACTTAAGAAGCCGGAGCTTCTTAAGTGTTAATCTGGACGGTCATTAGGTTCTTAGATCAACTCTGTGAGTTCTTATGCCTAACATCTGCTGCGCACATGCACAGATAGCAAAAAACGGAAACATATGCACATGGCCTGCGTATTTTTAGGGGCGTTATTAAGTCTGAATAAGGCCCAATGTCTTTCTGATTTGTTTTGTGTTTTTGTATATTTTTTAAAAAAAATTTACAAAAATTATAACATTTGGTGATTTTGTGCTGTTTTTATAATGATTTAAATCTGATCACTAGAGATAGGGGCATATTCTCGTATTTGGGTTTGGTTTTAGGGCTGGATTCAGCTGCTTGGCTTTTGGCTGATTTTTTGGCAGCACATATGGAAGAGCCAGATGTTACAGGACATCCCCTCAACTCACCTACACTCCATAAAGTGGGGGTGTATTTAAATTTTACAGTGTGGGTGGGTTTAATTGCATACGTGCGGCTGTATGGTCTGCTGATCCACACGGGTGACTTTATTTATTCATCCTGATTTACAGTAATTTATAGACCGTTCTCTAGTGATCACCCTAAAACACTTGTGTTGAAAGTATGGTCCTAAGGCAGAGTTTGAGAGTAAATGAAGTGACAGGTGTTAATCTGCATTTGGACTCACCTTGTTGCAAGGTGAGAGGTGCATAAAGTTGCCGGACCTGATTCACACTTAAGAGTAAAGTGGAACTTACTTAAATATATAAGCACGCGAAAAATCTGCAATACGGATTCAGAGAAAAGAAAGAAACCGATTAACCACTCCCCCTGTGTCGGGAGTGCAACGTAAAGACGTAAATCTTTCCTGTGTATAATTAGGTACGTGATGACTTTATTAGCTCTAAATCGGTCATGCGTTTTGGTGCTTAAAATGACTTATTCAAAAATATGTAACTAAACGCACTGATTAGGCTTTTGAAAACGAAAGGTTTTTTTTTTTTATAAAAACAGTTGGTACTCTCATTAATATATTTAAACAAAAGTAACCATTAAAAATACAACTTGAAATAAGAATAATCATGACATAATTTACAATACACATAAACGCACACTGCATGAAGTTACAAATAAAATAATCCACTACATAAAGAGACTTTCACATAGCATTTTAAAAATAAGCATTTCAAAGATAAAAACAACACAAGCAACCAATACAGTTAAATATAAGTAAATTTAATGGAGTTTGTTCACAAAATTAAAAGTAAAAAAAAAACAAAAAAAAAACCTTCACAAACTAAACAAATAATGGCAACTTTACAATGTTAAAGTCTTGCACAAAATGTAGATCAGCATTGGATTAAATAAATGTGCCTTTATTTGTTTAAGCTAAAACACGCATCCTATCCGCCAATATGTTATTAAATTGATAAAGATAAAAAGAATGTATATGTTAAGTATTAATTAAAATGTATAAGATTTGTTTGAGGGAAGGAGTCTTTCTAAGACAAGAAAGCAGCTAATTGTAGGGTGCTTACAATGTCTTAAAAACCTTTGCATTAGTTTGGGATGAAAACATGTCTAATTTGGTCCAAAAATTGCCTTGTACTAAATGTATAAAATTGGAAGAGATGTTAAAAAAAAAAACCAAAAAAAAACTTGTATGTGACATGTGCGGTGAGCTCAATAAAGCTATATTTAAAAAAAAAACAAAAAAAAAACACATCCATTGACACCCATTGATTGTAAACACACAACAGTTTTGGGCTGAACTAAGTAGAAGATGCATGGCCTTACAGCCTCACAGCAAACAATACGGTTCCTCAACTTACGAGTGGACGAGGGCTACCTTAACTTTTCCCGTGTGTATGTTAGTTTCCACAAGGCGCTCCTTCCTGTGAATCAGTCCTAACTGTGTTGGAACGCCCATACTTTACATTAGTAGCCCGTGTACAGCTCATTTGCATTAAGAGTCTTGCCCCTCTAGCCACACATGCGGAACTTATTCCATGCCGATGTGTGCATCAGTCTGTCAAGTCTAACGTCCGTGTATGTGAATCAGTCGCCCATGGTTTCCGTGTGTATATTTGGCTTCTGGGCATGCGCAGTTTATCTGATCGTAAAAATAGGAACGTAGATTCTACACTTACTTAAGTGTGAGCACGGTCCGAAGGCTCTAGTGGAATTTTGGTGAAACTCCTGAAATTCGGGCATTGCTCCTAGAATCCCAGGAGGGCCAGGTCTCCCAGATCTGGACTTGACGCAGAGGTTTGCAATAAATCACCGCCTCTGTAACAAGTTCTGAGTGTAACTAAGGATGGGTGGGGCTTAATGACATCAAGATCCACCCATTCTTAGTAACCTTATGAATCAGTGGTGTAACTAGGGTGGGTTTTGTAGTGCACGTGCCCTAGGCACCTATGGCTTTGGAGGCACCATCGGTGCCATCAGAACACATACTTGACATAGCCCATCTCTCCTCATCTGGGAAAATGCAGCTGTCATATTCACTGAAGATAAGAGGAACCTCCTCTCTTCTGTACAGTCTGCCCCAGAGTCTTTAATGTAACTGACAATGGGCTGGATCCAGACCTTGTTAAGTGCTTGAACTTAGTTACTCCTGGGCTAAACCATGTTTATTGCAGGGGAGTCATATTTCATCTGTTGCAAACAGTATTAGAGTAGAGAGGTGATGTTTCCTATCCCAAGTCTAAATAACAGTGTGATAGTAAAGCTGGTCAGTATCTGTGTGTAGTAAGCGATTCAAAGATATATCACTGCATGCAAAGACTACAATGAACTTGACTCCCCCTGAAATCAACATGGTTTAGCCCAGAAGTAACTAAGTTCAAGCCCTTAACTAAGTCTGGATCCAGCCCAATGTCAGAAAGAGAAGTTCACTCTCGCAGTGTGTCATGTGACCAGCGCTGTCCGGCTGAACACTGAGGGGTCGCAGGCCGCGTCACAGCTACTCTCACACAGACCGGAAGTCAGAGTCAGGTAAGAAGGGTTTTTTACATCTGTATTTGTATATATATATTTATTTTATTTTATTATTTATTTATTTTTGGGTATTTGCCCGGGGCGCCATTTGCCCCTGATACACCACTGCTATGAATAAAAGCTTTGAATAGGCAGGGGGTTGGGGATTCAGGCATCATTTGCATAAATCACACCCCTGAGTTATGCCCCCCCCATGCTGCAGAAGGGACAAACAAGAAGTTGGCAACTATGGTCAATATTAGAGTTGAACTAAAAAAACATCACCACTCAACTCTAAATCTGTTTGCACAATTACATTTTGGTTCCCACTTCAGTTCAACAGGTGAACTCTAGATTAATCTCCAGAGGTGAGGAAGAGCAGGAGGTGAGATCAAGGATGACATGAAGGCAGTAGGCTTAGGAGACTTTATAGAAGATGTGTCTAGCTGTGCTGTGAGAAAGTATCTTGCACAGATTCCATGACGTTTGAACTGAGCCACATGCTATATTACTGCATGTTTTTTTACCAGGTGAATGTAATTTACTCGTTTGATCTGGTAACGATAACACATCACAGGATAAGCCAAAAGTTCTGAAATAACTTCAGTTTGCTTGTATGTGCCTTAGGCTTAAGTGGAGGAAGAAGTGCATGCACAGTGTCCAGAGATTAGTCTGATTAAACCTCTATGCAGTCTGCAGGAGAGAAACACTGTGCATTAACATACTATAAAACGTAGTACTGCTGGGTGGAGTCACCTAGAGCGCAAGCTACACAGCGAGAAATGTTCATTGGGGTAGATCCAGAACTACGTTTGCCGTACGTTTATTCGCGGAGCGTATTTTCGTGCGCGTAAATTCGTTACACTCCCCTCGGCACACACCTTGCACGGACGTATTTTGTCAAGATACGCTTTCCAAACCCTACCTTAACTTTTTCCAACGTGACCGCAGTGATCCGCACACGTACGTATGGGCAACGTGTATTTACGCAGCTAAGCACGCCCATACTGTACACTGTAAATACCACCCCCCGCCTACTTCACGTATTTCACACGTAATTTGGACTAACGTAAAATCGGCACGCCCACACGTAAGTATTTAAGTGACACACGTGAATGGCCCATACGTTCACAATTACGCTACGTTAATGTGCGTATTTTCTATGTTGCGCATGCGCAGTGCGTACAAAACAGCGATTTTACGTCTCATCCACGCGTAAATTCGCTCCGAGGCGTAGTTCTGGATCAGGCGCATTATTTGTAACAACACACACACACTTATCCATTAAAAGACAAAAAGTTTGACCCAAGGTTTATTTATTTACTTTTTAATTTTTTTTATTTGAGCATTTCAAGTAATAACAATTTTTCAAGAACACTGTGACATATAACATATCAAGCATCATATACTTCATGATATAGGTTGAAAGAAAAAAAAACAACAAGACATAAACAATGTAGTACTAATATTAGACATGTATATAAAGTATCTATACCAAAAGTTATAGACCATCAGGTGTAAAATGTCATATAAATATCAGTAAAAGCCTTCATAGTAACAATCACCTTACCCCAATATAAAAGGCTGAATGTGACGTATTTACTGATCAGGCCACCCTCAGGCAGCAGAAGAAGTAGCATCTTGGGACAATAAAGCAGGTGTATCCAGCAGGATCGGAGGGTCTTGGCCTGGATTCAGAGTTTGGGAGTAAGGACGAGACAGGTGTACAAGAGTACAGCTCGGCTATACCATTTTGCAAAGTGAGGGGTGCCCATTAATCTTAAATCTTTTACATGCAGGGAAAATACATTACTTTTGCACATAGAACTCAAATACTGCATAGCTTTATGTTTAATCTATGAAACAGAGTTGAGCTAAGAAATTTCACCCCTTAAATATAATTTTTCCTTTACAATGTAAATGTGCCTCCCCTTGCAGTTCAACATGGTATTGCTCAGGTCTACACTTGCACCTAAAACAAGGTTTAAGTGCAACTCTGAATCAGTCCCCTAGTCTCATAGTATTTGTAAAGCAGGTACGTATTTGTGATTTTATGGTAGGAGCTAGTGTATTTATATATTGTGTCCAAGTATGAAAAAATCGTTGAACTCTTTTTTCCTTAGAGAGTGTAGTCTCCAGCCACTCCATTCTGAAGAGGTAGTAAAACGTTTCTCTGAATAATGACATGGATGGAGGTTGATTGTGTATCCATTGCTGGAGTCCGAGGTTTAGTTTGTACCCGCATGTATGTCACACGTGCTGCGTGGTGATTGGCCTCTCTGGATTATTCCCAGCATGTGGATAAAGGTGAGGTTCCTCAGAATTGCAATATGAAAACCTTTGCAGAACAGCGCAACACAACAGCGGGTGTGATATGTAACCGCGATAGTAAGAATGCCGCGAGTGGTAACATAAAGCCATTCTTTTATCTGACTATGGATTCGCTATTTACGATCATTGGCGATTGCGCATCAGTCTGAATAAAGCTTCCAGTATGGAGCATATTCCTTAGGATTGGAGCAGAAAGGGACAGGTTGTGTACAGTACACATGGTGATGGGGGGGGGGGGGGATCGAGCCTAGGGGGGGGGGGGGGTATTTAAATCGTACAGTAAGGCCTTGGCTAAGCCCTTACGTACAATCTTCATTAAGGCATTAAGGTAGGGTCCTGCCGTTGGAAGTCCCACACATGCGAGGGGAGTGGTCTCTAGGGATTCAGTATCACACGGCTATCCGCCATCAGACCTCTGTGGCTGCTGCTGCGGTCAAAGCTCCAACTGCAGCGGCAATGAAGTTCTGGATCCAGCGCCAAGTGCCGTTAACGTAACAGCTGTCAGATAAAATATTGTAATGCTGACACTTGATATGTTCATCATTACAATGGGAGGAGAGAGGGAGAGCTCCTCTGTCAGAAGTATCATCCTCTTATGTCTGGTGGGTCAGAATGGGTCAGTGTAGAACTTATCTGGATCCAGAACAAGGCAAATCTCTCCTTAGCATGAGCTTCATTCAGACATTAGTAACATGGGTCCTGATCCAGATCTCCTTCAGACACCCAACTTCTGCAAGCTGCTTCTGAAGTAATGCCCCGAGCAGAGGTTATGCAATGTATCTCCTTGTATACGGAACAGTGTTCCAAACACTAGTCTATCCTTTACCTGCTCATATAAGATAGATGGCTTCTAAATATTTTATGACTCTTGGATCCATAAATAAGATCATACTTCAGGATTTCTGTGTCTATGGAACATGCACAGAAAAGCAGAAAGAAAGGGGAGCCTTGTGCAACCGCCACTGCTTTAAACAGCATTGATATAGATACAGGTATTACTGCAAGAGCGGCTTTCATGCCCACTTCCTTGTTAAGGTGTACATGGGTACATGCAGTGCTGGATTGGCCATGGAACTTACAGGAAATTTTCCCAGTAGGCCAGTGACCTGTCAAGGCCACCCAGTGCTCTCCCTTTTGTTTGGAGAGAAGTAGGATGTTGACAGTAAACAGTAGTGGACACTAGGATGCTGCCTGTATACAAGGGAAGTCACTAGGATGCTGTCTGTATGGAATTGAGGTCAGTAGGATACTCTCTGTATGGGGTGTTGATCAGCAGGATGCTCTCTATATTGGGTGGTGGTCACAAGGCTACCTGTATTTTATAGTGGTCACTATAAATCCATTTATTGTATTGTGAAATAAAAGTCATTTACTAATAATAGTGCATCGAGCGCTATTTAACTTATCCAGGCACGCTGCACCTCGCAGCGAGCCTGGACACTTCGAGCCCCGTATTTACGAATACTTATCCCTCAGCGAGGTCCCGCGATGGTCTGCAGGACTTTTGCTGGAGACAGTCTGTATCACTGCGCATGCACCGGGACTTCATCTCCGGGAGTTCATAGAAAGACGCTGGAAAGGTACATTTCATCTCATTACTTGTTTTGATTACAATTTTAATGTTTATTTATTTTTAATTATGTGAATAGTTAAAAAAAACAAACCTGGGATTTTATTTATTTATTTAATAAATTAATTAATTAACACACCTAATCTGTGTATTCCAGCGGTCTCCCTATACATAACCCCCCCTTTCCTCCCCCTAATAACAGCTACTGGGGGAGGAAAAGAAGGGTAAAGGGGGAGACCACAGGAATACTAACACTAACGCCATCTGAAGGTGGCATTATATAGAGTATCGGCGCAGATTGTTAAAATCCGCACCGATAATTAGTAAATACAACGATCAGCTGGCCCGCATTCATCAGAGCGGGCCGGCGATCGGGGGTTGCTGCAGCTATTGATCACCATGGTTTCCATGGCGATCATAGCATTGTAAATATTAAAGGCTTTGTTTTCAGGAGATAAAGACTATTTTCAGGTGCAAACGGTCTTTATCTAGTGACAACTAAGGCTTCACCATTTAGTAAATGCAGCCCTAGATGTTTTATGTGATTGTAACTCTTTTACATAACATCTGATTGTGTACATAACTGACTATACATAACGGACTGTATTCACAATTATGATGTTGCTACTTTTCCTGTGCGTATTTTTAGGTACGGATGCGTAGTAACTTTTTATTGTGTAAGCTACGTATGATTTAGGCACGGAAATCCATTATGCTTTACATCCGTGCTTAGTGAGACACATCTGAAGGGGCGTGCCAGACCTCCGTACATGGGAAGTTATGTGAAAGTGGGTGGGGCATTTAAATGGCCTATTATGGGCGCGGTTAGGAAAGTACGCACAGACCTTAGCAATTTAAGCACAAATATACGCACGTATAGAGTTGAGGTTGCCCTATGGTGGCTGAAGTCAGCCTAAGTCCGTATGTTCGAGGGGAGTGTCATGGGTGTTGCCTTGCAACGTAGGCGCGTATTTTAAACGTATGTCTGAATACAGTCCATCATTACACCCACATCATATATTTGCACTGCTCTTATTAAAGCTCTTTATTCTGCACTAGTTCTAATTCTGTACTCTTTGCTAGTCCTGCCTATAGTTTATCCCACCCAGGGCCTATTCATTTCCTAATCCACCACTAGGTATATGAGTATATTTGCAGCAACATCAGGGACAGTGGGCATACGCTCCAACATGACCCATTCCATTAGGTATAAAATACTCTGCTCCTCTGTTTCCAACTGTCAGTTACTATGGTAACCACCTTTGTTGAAGAGACAAATATTCTTTTTTAAATATCGGTTAATTCATTTAAACCAGGTGAGTGGCAGTTGGAAGCTCAGGAGCGGATTAAATTGTACCTAATGGAATGAGTCACGTTGGAGGGTCTGACAGTGGGTAGGGGGCATTGCTAGACATTGCTGTGCACACTAAGAGGCAGACGTCTGTACATAACAGTAGTGAATTCGGAATCCCCCTTGTATGTGAAGGGGATCAGAAGGCAGTGGAGAGTGATCTATAGGAGCTCTGTGTAAAATAATAATCACACCAGTTACATACTTGTTACATACAATTCCGTGGCTTGTTATGTAAACCAGTCTCTATACATTCTGTATTTGACACTCCATGATGACCGCACATCTAGTTATAGCGCTATAATAGCTCAGTAATTACTCTGGTCTTACGAGAGACCTGACAAACTATACCACAATCCCCATCTGTGTTATGGACTGGACAAGTGAATGTCTCTGGTTGCAGTTAACAGTTTATCTGAACTATTATACTTTCAAGGTTTCCGTAGCCCAGAGGACAATGATAAGAATGATAAGGTCTCTTCTATGGCCTTTATGAATGTGGCCTGAGTGAGAATGTATGCAAACGTTACAGATTCCAGATACAGATGTGTATAATGATAACAGACACGTTCCACATCCTGTTCCCCAACATCTGTAACTCATCACACAGTGCACAGGACTGCCCCCTCCTTCACGCCAACAGTCCATCTCCAGGAGGGGTTCAGAAAAACCAAACACACAGGAACGTGGGCAGAACATCTGCTGGAAACACCTCAGGCCAGATTTACTAAACTGCGGAAAAGTGGAGATGTTGCCCATAGCAACCAATCAAATTCTAACTCTCACGTTCCTATCACATACTAAAGAATGTCAGCTAGAATCTGATTGGGGGCCTCACAACTTTAGTTTTACAAAGGCTACACATCCATTGGGGTTTTTTTAATCCGTTTTTAATGTTACCTTTAGTAATAACATTCATTCCCTTTTAAATGTGATGGTTGTAATGGACCCCTAACAATGAGTTATTTGGCACAAGTTAGAATGATAGAGACAGAGAAGGAGAAACCATCCGTGGCAGGGAGTTCTCCAGTACTCGTTTGGATGCTGAAAACTACAATTCCCAGCATGCAGAAGGTGCTGTTACATAGAAAATTACATTTAGTCAGCGTCCAATAAAAAAGGGTTTAATTGTGTAGTGGTACATAGTGAGAGCTTACATCCTAAAAGAAAGGACACAAATAGGTTAGCAAGATTTTAATAACAGAATGGCGCAAAAATAAAAAAATTGATGCCCCTTGTTAGAAATAGATTATCATGGGGGCATATATTTTACAGGCTGTAGGCATTATTATATATAAAATTCTTATTTTATTTCTCTCTCACTTTCTCTCTCTTCTGAATTGTATTAAAGCTCTTTGGATCGTATTCACACCTAAGAAGCCCTGGATACTTAGGTGTGTAGAATTAAGAATTACGCATGCGTAGTGGGTTAGTAACGCAATAATAAGGTACTTAGGTATGTAGATTGACCCGTGAAGACCACACATAGTTTCTTAAGAAGAAGGGCAGCCTCTGGGAGTTTTTAAGAAGCGCGGGTTGAATAAAGAGCTTTATGATAGAGGAATATAGAGCCCTATTATAGAGACATAGGGCTGTATTCACAGATCCGTATTATTAAGTACACAAATATACGCACATGTGTGGAACGGCAACACCCATGACACTCCCCTTGAACGGACGGAATTTCGGGTACTTACACGTCCATAGGGCAACCTTAACTCTACTGTAGTTACGTGCGTACATTAGTAACCACGCCCTCAAAAGGCCATTTAAATGCCCCATCCGCCCATTTTCTATGAAATCCGCACATACGGATGTCAACCACGCCCCTCCACACGTATGTCACTAAGCCTGATTTACAAATCCGTGCGTAAAGGACTTCCGTGCCTAAATCCTATGTAGCTTACGTAAAAAAAGTTACTACGCATGCGCAGTTCTAACGTACCTAAAAATACGCACAGAAAAAGTAGCAAAAGTGGAAGTGTGAATCCAGTCCATAAAGTGCAGTATTATAAGGACATATATAGCATATTTATATTGTGTTAAAATATATTGTATCCCCCCAACCTAAATATTTTTTGATGCCCTTCATTGTAACCCACAAAGAATTAAGAGGAATTATCCTTCAAACACCATGCAACAGAGGGGCTGGATTTACAATGTTTCCCAGTAACCTGCTACACATCACTTTCCAAACAGATTCAGCAGAGGATTTTTGGGTGGCCGGAAATAAACCAGTAGCTGATGTCACCGTGGAACGCTCTGATCCTTCCCAGGTAGCAAAGCAAAAAGAGTAAGCCCTGACCCAGACAGACTCCACCCCACCCCCACTCCATTTCTAAACAGCCATATTTGGCTATAGCGATAACCCTTTTACTAAGTTTTCCCCCTTTCATGGGCCACTAAAAGCGGGAGACTTACTCCATTTATTATCTTCCATTTTATATGATGCAACCCGGTTTAATTTTAAAAGCTGATTAGCACAAAATAAATAAATAAATATATAACTATTTTTTTTTTTATAATTAAATTTTAAACACATTTCTTAAAAAAAAGCAAAAAACAAAAGAAGGAGTAAAAACTTACTTGACCAGGCAATGCGTCTGTCCCGCTGCGCAAATCTTGGAGTCCTTAGTAGGTATGCTCATTAACTTCTGACAGGTACTGCCCACTAGTGGGAGAAGTGGGTACTCCCAGCACTTTCAGCTGCCTGCACCTCTGCAGCTCTCTGCTGAAAAGAAAGACGGTGTGTATGAGATTATTATTATTATTATTATTTTTTTTTTAATTTATAAGGTGCCACATGGTATCTGCAGCACCGTACAGAGGCAATATATGTTATGTTGTGTGTGGATGTCATAATTACTTTTATGCTGTGTTGGTTGGTTGCATATATGTTGTGTGCAGTTATTATTATTATTGTTAAGCTTGATGATGTAATATCAAGCCCCAACCCATCAGGGCTACAGGACGCATAAATCGTGTTGTTAAGCATCACCCCCATACCGACATCTGTTTCTTTCCTCCGGAGGAAAAGAATGGTAAGTTGGCAACTCTGATTTAAGTCCCCGGTTGTAGTAAATTAACTTTAAGGCTATTTCCAAAGAAGTGTCACCTCTTGGGACTGTCCGTAACAGAATAGATAACACAACACTGTATAGAGAGGAGACACAAGCAGAAAGTTGTGGTTTATGACTCTTGATCATATTTCAGTTAACAGTCGTCAGGGAACAGCAGCTGGTATCAACATGTATTTTAATTTGGCTGATAGCAGCAGGTGCTCAGTAATATGGAAATGAAGCATCTCACACCGTTTGTTATAGTAAAGTAAGCAGAACATATTGCAGCACTATAGAAAAGTAGGAGAACAAGCTGTGGCGGTGTAGTAATACATTTGTAAAGAACACAGGGAATGACAGTTTGCATAAGGACACAATATTTCAGATTTTTAGAGCAGCAGCGTATGAGTGTGGAATATTGAATATCAATAGTGTGGAACTCGCACTTGGGATTGATTAGCAAAGGCCTACACAACCTGGGGCTTTCCAGATATTGTAATACTACAAGTACCAGCATGCACTTCAGTGAATAATCATAGCGAATAGGTGCCCAAGCATGATGGGAATTTGTTGTTTCACAACACATGACGAGCTATAGGTTAGATAGGTCTAGTTTAGCAGCATCGTGACCAATGAGATCATTGCTTTTATTCGTTTGGAACAACAATAATGAAAGACAGTTAATGGTTGGTTCTCGCAGCTTACACTGTGCAAGTTTACACAATTTAATGAAAGATCTGTCTACCTGGTCTATAGTTGTCTTATTTTTATTTGTTTATGTAAAACAAATTTCGTAAAGCGTTGTATGGTAAAAGTGTCTGTATGATCTCTGTCACACAGCAGTGTTAGTAGCAGGACTGAGGGACATCTTAGAATGGAAAGAAAAGTTTCCAAGTAATGGAAATGAAAACCAGGTAGTGAAGCAGTTGTAAATAGGATTGAGAAATGTTAAAAAGTAGGTTGAGGAATCTGGTAAGCTTGTCTGAAGAGGTGAGTTTTAAGGGGGTGTGGGGCTTCGGTACGAATGGCCGATTTTCGAATTGGCCGTTTTCCTTGATGAATCATAGCAATCGATCCATGGAGCACCGAAAGCTCTGTGGTGCGAAAAATTGTCCCCAACTCTATTCCCTAATTCCCTAATCCCCTAACCCTCCCCTCTCCCTTCCTGGCAGCCTGACCCTAACCCACCATTTCCCTGCAGCCTGACCCTAACCCTCCCTCCCCTGCAGCCTGACCCTAACCGTCCCTCCCCTACAGCCTGACCCTAACCCTCCCTACCCCGCATAGATAGTTTACTCACCTGTTCCTAGTCCAGCGATAGCAGCGGCAGAGGTGCAGCGGAGGGATATCGGTAAGTTCGAAAGTGAATGGGTGAAGTATGCCGAAGCCCATTCATTAAAAAAAAAATAGAAATTCTGCTTTATTCGAAATAGGGACATCCGAAAAGGAACTTTTGGATGTCCCAATTTCAGAAAACAGAGTTTCTTAGCGGGGATTGACAACGGTTTTAAGGGAGCACTTGAAAGTTTGTAGCGCAGAGGATAGTCTTCTTGAGTGAGGAAGGTTATTCCAAAGAGGGGGTGCAGCCCGGGAGAAGTTCTGTAAACGGGAATCAGAGCATTTGTTTAGTGTGGAGGAAAGCTGTATGTCCTGTGAAGATATGAGAGAATGAGCTGGGATGTATCTTGAGATGAATGAGGATATGTATGCAGGTGCAGTCTTGTTGATGGCTTTGTAGGTTATTAAAAAGATCTTGTATTTGATTCTGTAATATACAGGTAACCAATGTAGAGACTGACAGAGTGGAGCAGCTTTAGAGAGTTTTGTAAGGAAAATCGTTCTAGCTGCTGCATGCTATATAGACTGTAGGGGGGCAATTATTTTATTTTTCAACTTTTAAATCTGGTTCATAATAACAATCACTTTGTATTTTAGGCACTTTCTACACAATGAGATTCTTGAAATGCATTCTGCACCTAATATGCTCCATACAGCAGAAAATTAGGACACGCACACTACTGAGATAGCTATATAATGGGTGTTATTCATTATTGGTAAGTGTACATTTGGATCTAGCATTGATCCAGCTGCTGACCCTGTAATTGCTACAGCTGAAGGGTGTTATATAGGACACATTTACCAATGGGATTTCACTGATTGCATCGGACTAGCCTGCTATTCTGTCTAGAGGTCACTGATGTATGCTACACTATAGCTAGACAGATTACTATTGTGGAAGTAACAGTGTGGCATTTTGTACAGGCATCATGCTCAGTATGGATATAGAGGTCCTTCTGTTCTTTCACATCATTAACTGATACACAGGCAATACTGAAAAGAGTCTCGTTGCCTGCAGCAATTCCTGCCCTCTGCAACAGGAGGATGCTGCCATCAGGTCACAGGTCCCTTGACTAGGTTTTAGTACCATGCAGATAATTGTCATTGTCAGGAAGTTCAGAAGAGGACACTGTCTGGAGCAGGTCACAGCTTGCTGGTCAGGGTAGGACTGTGGACATTAGGATGCAATGACACAAGGGACAGAAAGTTGTTGTATTTTGGAAACTATCAATCAACAGCATCATGTCTACAGTGTATGAAAAGTGTCCTCATCTGTGGAATTAGAAGAATAATCTCTGTTAACAATAAATTTACAGCTATTATAACAGCTTAAAGCTGACATAATTTGCATTTAACAATTGCTTTTAAGATTTAATTATTTAGAGTCGTCTATTACTAAATACAATGTGTTCTCTGTGGCAGCAATCAGTGGGGTCAACAGTGCATTCACTCTGTGACAAAGGGATGTTTCATTGACTGGGACAAAAAAAAAGAAGCATTTAAGGCCATGTGCCCAGGTGCAATAATGACTTAAATGCCCCTTGCAAACAGCCAGTGGCCGTCTAACCCCTTGTTCCTTTAGTAACTTCTTTGTGGAACTTGTCATGTCTTTGTTTCTAAGTGGCGGATCAATGGCAGATAGACCGGTGACTTTACAATGACATGTGGGGTCAGGGCCGATACAGATAATGGGCTGTATTCACAGTTAAGAGTGAGTTAGTAACTCACTCTTCCAGTCCCCGCCCCGCCCCTCGTTTTTAGGTACCATATGGCACTTATGATATAGGACTACCTTATATAATATGTCCGTACAGACATTGCCTCTCCCCCCCTGCTAGTCTAAATCTTAAGAAGCACAAGCTTCTTAAGTATGATCTCACTAGCAACCGGACACGGACTGCTGCACGACAGCTAAATGCGGAATTCGGCAATGCACATGCGCAGGCCAGATGTTTCGCCATGGATCTCCAGGTGAACGGAACTTGAACTCTGTAAGGTGGGCGGTGGGCATTTAAATTGCACATTAGGGGTGGGTTTTAGGGGTTACGTGCAGATCAGTGGTCCGCACGGGTGACTTAAGGCAGCATAAGTCACCTAACATCCGCATGAGAGAGGGGAGTGACGGGGAAGATCACTATCCTCTTCCGTACGAACTGCCAGACCGTCGTGCGTGTGGTAAGTGCACAGGGTCAGGATCTGGTTTTAGGCCTATGCTCATCACAATCATTGCATGAACATGAGGACGGGATTAAAGATATTTGCTGCTGATGATCACCATATTAGATATTTAAACGAATTATCCAGGAACAGAGCCACAGCCTGCAGCATAGTTACTGCTAATGCTTAAGCATTATATAATGAGATGACTTCTCGGTCAGCAATGAAAACTATGTCAACCTTCCCAACTAGAATAAACCTTATGGCATCCTAGAGACATTGGTGCCCAGTGGTGTAGCTAGTGCGGGTCTTAATGGAGCCCAGGGAAAACTTAAAAAAAAATCATCTCTTCCCATTATACTGTAATATTTTTTTTTAATAATACTTAAAAAAAAATGTACCTTAGAACTAATAATTTGTCACTTTGACCTTTGAGGGTGTGGGTCCCCGCTTAGAACGGCCCTATTTCGGTGAGGAATAGCAATCGATCCAAAAAGGTAAGGATAAAAAAGTCTCCCAAACCTTCCCCTAATTCTAACCCTATCCCATCCCTCTCATTACCCTAAACCTAACCCTCCCTTCCTGGCAGCCTGACCCTAACCCACCAACTACCGCAGCCTGACCCTGATTCTCCCTTTCCTGCAGCCTGATCCTAACCCTCTCTCTCCTGCAGCCTGACCCTAACCCTTCCTCTCCTGCAGCCTGACCCTAACCCTCTCTCTCCTGCAGCCTGACCCTAACTCTCCCTTCCCTGCAGCCTGACCCTAACCCTCTCTCTCCTGCAGCCTGACCCTAACCCTCCCTACCCAGCACCCTGGAGAGGTTACTCACCTTTCCCTGCGGTCCGGTGGTAGCAGCGGCGGTGGGATATCGTGGCGGCGGTATTTCCGAATAAGAATGGGTGAGTATGCTGATCGGCATTATCACCCACTCCAAAAACAAAATTCTAAAGTGGGGACTATTCGAAATAGGGACATCCGAAAAGGAACTTTAGGATGTCCCTATTTCGTAAAGAAGATTTTCTAACCGGGGTCTGACAACGGACCTTTGACCCCGTCACAATATAGAGATCACACTTGTCACCAACCAATAATACACTTGTAATAATACACATCTAATAATACACTTGTAATAATACACTTGTGACTTGTGCTAAAACACTTGTGATCAATGCACAATATCAAATGCATACTTGAAATATAATATATGAATAAATTAGTGATAATTATTACTATAAAATAATAAATGAATTCTGTGGATATGTTTAATAATCTTTCATTTTGTTAAAACAAGTTTTTAAAAAGTATAACACTAATACATATTTAAAAGTAATACCCGATAAAGACAATGGGCCGTATTCAGAGATCCGTTTTTTAAAAGTACGCAATTATACGCACGCACGTAGCAAGGCCACACCCACCAACACCCACATCACTCCCCTCTCCCGGCCATGCAATCGTAGATTTACCCCTCCATAGACCCCTCTGACCTTTAAGTGTGTACTTACATGCGTATATGACTTCCGTGCGATTCAGTATAGCCACGCCCTCAAGCGTTCATTTAAATGCTTCCCCCCACCCACTTTCATGTAAATTTGCAAGTACGTATTTCTACCCCGCCCCTCTGTACGTATGTCCCCAAGTGCGATTCACATGTCCATCCCTAAAGCACTTACATGCGTATATTCTACGTAACTTACGTGAATAAAGTTACTACGCATGTGCAGTTAAAACATACCTAAAAATGCGCACGCGACTGCACGTGAAAACGATCGGTGAATACGGCCCATATTCTTTTTTTTTTTATGAATAAAGTAGAATCCCTAAAGTGCAGTAATAAAAGATCATGTTTGGATAAAACATCTCCCAAGTGTTTACTAGATATTCCGTTTATATCCCAAAATGCCAAAAAGGCCACTTTAATATTTAGCAGCAATGATTGTTGTTACAATCTCAGGGGCTTTAATGGTTTCTCTGGGATTTTAATGGAAATCGTTGCTGCTAAATAATGAAGTGAAATTCTTGACTTTTTTTTTTGTTACTAACTGATTATAGACTAAACTATATTTAACTATTTTACTTCAGGGATTGTACAATATTCATTTACTTATTAGATGATACATTGTGTACAGTGCAGTATTATCATTTTGAAAAAATTATGTTTTAACAAAATTGAACATTACTGAGCATTTCCATGTCACTTCTAAAAACTTTTATGACCATATTATCATATATTTACCTGTCAGGGCACACGCTGTAGGGGATCTCTACCCATTCCACCGGTCCTGGCTTTCTGACGCTGCTACGCAACAGACTGTCACACTGTATGACAAGCGGAGCCGGAGAAAGCCTTTACAATCTTTGGGGACACTATCAGCCCTAATTCAGACTTAAGTAGAAAATAATTACGCGCGGATTCGCAAAACTACGAAGCTAAGTGGCAAGTGCACTCCTATCACCCTTGTTCTTACGGATTTCAGCTGACTTCCGACACCATAATAGGGCTACCTGATTTCTGTGCGTATGTTTATGCGGAGTTTAAGAAATTAAAAACAGAGCGCCTGATTCACACTTAAGAAGTTTCTGGTGGGAGGTGGGGGGGACTTAGATTAGCTGGGGAAGGCAGGGAGAGGCAATGGGCCTGATCCAGAACAACACTTCTGAGCGAATTTACGCGTGGCGGAGACGTAAAATCGCCTTTTGGTAAGTACTGCGCATGCGCACCATAGAAAATACACTCA
>WWET01000311.1:379007-421669 GCA_011038615.1 Limnodynastes dumerilii
GCAGATAAGAGCCACATGGCCCATCTAGTCTGGATACCCTTATATTTATCCCAGGCATGTTTAAATTGTTCTACTGTATTGGCCTCCACCACCTCAGATGGGAGAATATTCCATTTATCTATCACCCTTTCAGTGAAGTAATTTTTCTGCACATTTCCTTTGAATCTACCACCCTCCAGTTTGTATCCATGCCCTTGTGTTCTATTACACCTTTTCTTTTGAAAAATGGTACTCTCCTCTAGCTGGTCACAACCCTTGATGTATTTGAAAGCTTCTATCATGTCCCCCCTCTCCCTTCTCTGCTCCAAGCTATACATGTTTAGTTCCTCTAGCCTTTCTTGGTATGATTTGTTACAAAGGCCATGGACCATTTTAGTTGCTCTTCTTTGTACAGTCTCTAATGTATTTATGTCTTTCTGGAGATATGGCCTCCAGAACTGATAAAGGTGCATCACTACTTCTCTCTTTCTGCTACTAATTCCTCTCCCTATGCAACCAAGCATCTGACTTGCCTTTCTCATTGCTTGTTACATTGATTGGCTACCTTTAAGTCACTGGAAAAACATATCCCAGCGGTATTTTAGATCCATTCTGTATACTTTAGCTCTCGAGTTTGAGAGCATAATCTGGTACGCTGCTAATTGTGCTTCTGAAGTATTTTAAACTGCATGTCTTAATAAATAAAACATTATTTGCCCCATGAGGCGCCCCCTTTCTATTTCCAAATTTATGCAATCTACGCTGATTTTATGCATGGAAGTCCATTAGGCACAGACTTGTGATTCGCACGTGGGAAGATCCGTACGGAGGGGCGTCTTTATAATCCGTCTGGAGCAAGATCCGTGTAAGTGGGTGGGGGGAGGCATTTAATGACCATTTGAGGGCGCGGTGAGGGCGCGGTTAGTTAGATACGCACGTACGTAGGCATTATACGCTCGGAAATGCACACCTAAAGATAAGGGTGGTCGGGGGACTCGTAAGTCACCGACAACCCGTCCGTGTGAGGGGAGTGTCATGGGTGTTGCCTTGCAACGGCCGTGCGTATATATACTTTAAAGAAACGGATCTCTGAATACGGCCCTTTAAAAGGATCTTGGACCGTATTAGCATCTAAGAAGCTACTGCAGTTGTACATTTACGCAATCTATGTACCAGCGAGTTTAGTTAGAAGGAGGCGTGCTAATGTTCACACAAATCCAGCGTCATGGTTGTCCAAATAGGATGCTGTTCGCTCCCGCCCTGTCTCCTTGGATTGATCCCACCGCTACGCGTTTCGTCACCGGAAGTGACTTCATCAGGTGCTGCCAAGAACAAAATGATGCATTATTTTCAAGAGACTGGATATTTAGATCAGAAACTGAGCACCACTAATAGACTGAATTGAGCGCACCTTACTTTGGACTTGCTTTATATATATATATAAAAGCAACCTGTCTGAGCGTAGTTACACACAGTTACACCGGCTGAAGGCTACCCTAACTTCAGCCGACGTAACTGTGTGTAACTACACTCACATAGGAGCATAATCGCCGAAACCCTTATATTTGTTGCCCTGGGCCCACAACTCACTAGTTCCGCCCCTGCTTAGAGCCCTTAGTTGGTGCACTTTACACCCAGTGGGCCTGACTGAGTTGTGTGTAATTTGTGGTTAAAAGAAGACAAAAAAAAACAATAAATTTACAGAAACAGGACAGCATATAACATGTAACCTTCAATAAGTTTAAACTAAAAGCAATATACGGGGCCCAACTGCAAAGATCAAAGTGTGCTCAATGGTGTAACATACCTCACTGTGATTTAGCATTGTGCATGTTCAGAAACAATGAGCACACAATCGCATGTGACCCAAACACAACTGACTGCATCGTCTCTTGTGCTCTGAGGGGCATTTTATGGGGGAAAGGGGTGGAGGCATGTGGTTAGCAAAGGGCGTGCTCATGCAATTGCACCCAATCCAGACCCAAGAGCAGACGTTAGCATGTGCAGTATATGGCAACACATTTGCACCAGCCACAGGTCATGTTTAAGTCCAGGGGGCTGACACTCCTCACCCTATTTCTGACTATCGTGTTAGAATTTCATACTTCAAACATAATGCAAACGTTTTGGAATCCCTGCTGGAGCATTGTATAGGTATAAAATAACTAGTGCCATAAAGAACCTAAAACCAGGTGTGCAGGGTAGAAGAAGGACAAGTGTCATAGGCGCGGATCTGTCCGCAGATAACTCACCCGGATCTGTGAATATGGTCCTTCCCTCCATTTAGCTTGGCTGCTCTGTGGCCATACATTGTATGCCATACTTGCATAATCCTCCAGAGGCTGTCACAAGTCATTGCTTGGCCCAAGGATGTCACACACGTCAGGTGGAGTGCCACTAACCTGCAAGAGTGATTCATTCACAGTAGGCCACAGGGCCGCCATCAGGGGGGGGGGGGCAACCGGGACTAGGGTCTCAGGCTTGCAGCTGATGAGGGCCCGCCATCAATACAGGGCCAATGGACAGGGTAGAATATCCCTGTGCACGGCCAGATGGTAATGCAAGTCTGTGGAGCCCCACCCATGTGACATCTCCGATGATGGCGTAGCCCAACTGGTGTGTCCTGGGCCCCAGAAATTCTGAAGACGGTCCTGGTAGGCCAATGATGAAAGGCTTCATGTGCAGCCCGGTACAGCTTTCCAGCAGCTGGTGTCAGCTGTAGGATTCTGTTGCATAGCGACAATACCTTCTGCTGGAGAGCTGAGGTGAGGGTCAGCGACCCCCCCTCTTTCTGGGTCTAACAGTCCACCCCCCGATTGTGTGTGGCTTTGAAACGCTCACTGACAATATGCAAGTGCCGCTATATCACTTTATCTTCACTTCACAGCAAAATCCCAAAGTGCAAAAATAAATACGAGTGAATTATTATTTAATATTGCACTCTTCACATCACAGGAACATAGTCACATCCATAGAATCTAGAACCATTTGCTGTGATTTGTTTAAAGTAAAGACTGCTATAATGTTAATAATCAAGGAATTCACATCTATTATGGATATTTCCTGCCACGGCTGAGATGGATTCTATAATTCTAGGATACAGTTTACCCTGGAGAGAAATTATCCAAAAAACCTGAGAATGAAAAGCAATCAAGAAAAAAGTTTTGCACTTGCTCTATTTTCTATCAACAATCCCTAATGGCTCAAAAATAATACAATTTGGGCACCTCAGGGGAAATCTTCATGCCTATAGGGCAACTAACATGATGCTATTTATATCAGGATACAGCAATCAATAAAGCTAACGTGGCTGAAGTAAGACTCGTTTGGAGGAGTTGCAGCTAACACAACACGCGTTTCGTTGGCTGCTTTCTCATAGTCCGCACATTACAATCCATTATGCCATGCAACTCCACAACCTTAACCCTCGGCTCTGATAAAGCCTTTTGGATTCACATCTTCGGCAAATGAATTCTCCACTAAGATTGTTTTCAGCACATTGCAGTTTTGTTCTAATATACTTTTTCTGGTGCATTAATGAGTAAATAATTAATTTTTATCTTGAAAACAGGAAAAGTAACTAAGTCAAGATGTTCTGGTTTATAGACAATTTTTTTTATAACTTTGTTAATACTTAAGGAGTGGCAATAGGGAGACAATCAAGCGAAGCTTTCTAGGATGGAAATTACAATATCACTACCAAAGGTTGATATGTCTCACACATAGGAATGTCAGGGAGACTCCCGAAATTTGGGCAGTTCTCCCAGTATCCCTGGAGAGCCGGCAAATCTCCCGCAATGGACTTGAGGCTCGCGGTTTCCATTAAACCACAATCTCAAGTCCTGCCCCCCTGCCTGGCAATACTAGTTTACTAAAATGCGGGGCCCAGGACACAGCCACGGGGTCCCGTCCTCTATGTGACGTCATTGGTGATGTTGAACAGGAGCGGGCACCGCGGTCCGACATTAAAAGCGGGCCGGTGCACAGGGGAGCCAGCTCCGGGCCAGGGACATTAGCTCCAGACCCAGGACAATGGTCCTTGCTGTTTCCCCCAATGGCAGCCCTATGGATAGCAGGTAGGGGAGTCAGCTGATGTAAACAGACCATAAGTGTTCAATTCTGGAGGCCATATCTCCAGAAAGACATAAATACATTAGAGACGAGAAGAGCAACTAAAATGGTCCATGGCCTTTGTAACAAATCATACCAAGAAAGGCTAGAGGAAGTAAACATGTATAGCTTGGAGCAGAGAAGGGAGAGGGGGGACATGATAGCAGTTTTTAAATACATCAAGGGTTGTGACCGGCTAGAGGAGGGGGCATTTTTCAGAGGAAGAGGTGTAATAGAACATGAGGGTATGGATATAAACTGGAGGGTGGTAGATTCAAAGGAAATGTGCTGAAAAATTACTTCACTGAAAGGGTGATAGATAAGTGGAATAGCCTCCCATCTGAGGTGGTTGAGGCCAATACAGTAGAACAATTTAAACATGCTTGGGATAAATATAAGGGTATCCTAAATTGTAAACCAAATTGAGGGTAAATAGGGTTTAGGGTCAGTATATGAATAAACAAATGGGCAGACTGGATGGGCCACGTGGCGCTTATCTGCCGTCACTTTCTATGTTTCTATAAGAGTGCTGAAGACCCTGTCCTCGGCCCCCCCCAAGGTCATGGACAATGTATAGGCACCACCCCCTTCACATTACATACAACAGTTATACTGCAGAGTTCCATGAACTTAACCTTATCCCCTTACCTTTGCACCAAATTAAGTACTGACTCCCCACCACAACTGCCATCCTATGCTCTGTCTGCAAAGAAAAATACATATGTTAAAAACACTTAACAATTAAGGGAGGAAAATTTAGATGAAATGAAGGAAAGTATAAGAAAGTAGTTTCTTATCGTGATGTATAAGTCTCATTCCTCTTTTTTTTATCAAAAGAACGTCAAAAACACAGAAGAGTGCCTAAAAGTTCATTGGGCCAGATCCAGAACAACGCTTGTGAGCGAATTTACGCGTGGTGGAGACGTAGACATAGAAAATACGCTCAGTAACGTAGCGTAATTGTGAACGTATGGGCCATTCACGTATGTGTCACGTAAATACTTACGTGTGGGCGTGCCAATTTTACGTGAGTCCAAAATACGTATGAAATACGTTAAGTAGGCGGGGGTTTGTATTTAAAGTGTACAGTATGGGCGTGCTTAGCTGCGTAAATACGTGTTGCCCATACGTACGTGTGCGGATCACTGCGGTTACGTTGGCAAAAGTTAAGGTAGGGTTTGAAAAGTGTATCTTGACAAAATACGTACATTCAAGGGGTGTGCGTAGGGGAGTGTATAGAAGGTACGCAAGCAAAAATACGCTACGCGAGTAAACGTATGGCAAACGTAGTTCTGGATCTACCCCATTGTTATCATTACATTTTTAGGATTTAAACTTAACATTTATTTTAATGATTAAAAAAACTAGTTAAAAAATAAACACAGTTATCAATATTTGAAACAAACTATTTACAAGTAATTATGCTGTTTATAAGGTATAAAAAGGAATGTTTTGGCTGCCTCGATGAGGCATAGCAATCGATCCACGGAAAGGTAAGCCTGAAAAATAGCCCAACCCTTTCCTAAATTCTAACCCTAACCCTCCTCTTCCATTACCCTAACCCTCCCTTCCCGCAGCCTGACCCAAACACTACCTTCCCCGCAGCCTGACCCTAACCCACAATCTCCCGCAGCCTGACCCTAACCCTCCATCTCCCGATCGGCATACTCACCCATTCTGCAAAAAAAAATAAAAAAAATCTAAAATGGAGGGATATTCAAAATAAGGACATCCAAAAAGGAACTTTCGGATGTCCCTATTTCGGAAATCCCTCATTCTATGCGGGGAATGCAACGTTTTTCCCACAAGTGAAAATTGATATTGTTATCAAAATAATTAGCATTTCCTGGAAAGATTAAATAAGATCAAATGTTACATTCTATAGGGATACATCATGGTAACTTATCTTACAAGACATTAAATCATGTGGCATATGAAAGTCTTTTGTTTTGCACATTATTTAGATCTGACTTAGATTTTGATCATTAAGATCTAACACATTACACACAGATGTAATTGAGGCATTACACAATTTAAAGCCAGATTAAACTTAAGCTTGTTATGTATAGAAAAAAACAACCAGGGCGTTAGGCATTTATCACATGCATAACGAGTGTTGCTAAGATGTCATATCAGTCATAACAGTTTCACTCTAAATGATAAATATCAAGGTTTAACACACCAATCTGGAGTTGTAACCAGGTACAGTTTTGCCCTAGCGATCTAGGGCACAACTGGGGCATTTTTTATTCAAACATTTAGGCCATGATTCACACCTAAGAAGCTGCGGCTTCTTAGGTGCGTAATTTGCCAACTTTTCACGGTTAGTTAAGGTTGCCTATGACATTTGTAAGTGCCATTAGACACCTTAAAACGGGGGTGGGGAAGGGTACTGAAGAAGTAGGTGCAGATACGGATCTCACACCTCACACATATGTGCCAGTGCTCCGCAATCCACTACCAACACAGCAGCAAACTACTGATACTGATACTGATACTCATAACCTACCTTATGTTTTGCAACTCATGCGGTTATGAAGTCTGGATCAGTTCATATGGTACATTGTAATACTAAGTCCCGCCCACTTGTGAGCACAATAAGCTCCCCATCCCCCCTCTACCGCACCACCCTGTCAGAAGTATAATTTCTCTGTAAAGAGCAGATGTATAAAGGGTTGCCTGGGAATATCTGGGATACACCCAAAATTTGGGCAGGTCTCCCGGTATTCCGGAGAGAGTCTGGAAATCTCCTGCAGAGGGATTGAGTGTTGCTAGGGAAAGGGAGGGACTTGATGATGCAAATTACGTCATCAAGCCCTGCACCCATCCCTATTAAACCTAAAAGGGGGTAATTAATAGTAAAGGGGCAGGGCTTCATTAAGCCCCCACCCCCTGCATGTATCTATGGAAGCTTTTAAAAGTCAGCAACCCTGCCGATACGGGTGATGTCACATAGGGGGCCCCAAAACCCCTGGTGGTGATCCTGGTTCCAATCAAGGCAAGGAAAATATGTGTATCTTTTGCAGGAAAGGTTTTTAAGCTAAGAAAGATTTGTTGTGTAAACGTTGTGTGGAAATCTATTTACATTACAGTAGTTTCTCATGCTAAGAATTAATCCTCTCTCAGACCAGGATAAATAAGAGAAGCTCAGGGAAAATATCAGAATAGTTACTAAAAAATAACATGATAATAGTTTAATATGATCATTGTATAATATGACAGTATAATAGTGTCAGAGGACATAATCATAAGAAAAGTAAAATATAAGGACCTGATTCACACATAAGAATGATTTATATTCTTAATTTGTGCAGTATATAGTAGCGAGACGACTCCCCTAATACGCTTCCTGGATTTCAGCTTCTTACACCACTTATGAGCTCCATAGCGCTACCTTATCTTTAGGTTCTTAGTTGTGTGCGTAGGATGGCTAATAAAGAACGTTTCTGCCTAACTGCGCCCAGATTTACTTGTTTAAATGTCTCCTTCCACCCAATCTTATTGGGCCTGATTCAGAGATCCGTCGGCGATCGGGCCGCAAATATACGCATCTAAGTGGCAGGTCGGAGCAGACTACACCCACGCAGGTTACTCCCACCAGAATAAACAGTCACTCCCCTCGCAAACCCCGACCGGACCGGACCTAACACCTGCATTGACTTGCTGTAAAGGCCGTACTCATTTCCGACCTTATGTGTATTAGTTGCGTATATTTAGGGCCCTAACTCTGTAATCGCGCCCACTTTCCCTCATCTCAATGCCTCCCCACGCCCATTTCTATGCAAATCCTTAGTCGCGTATATTTCTACCGCAGTTAGGGTCGGAATCTTCCCCGTCCAATTCACAAGTCCGACCTTAAGGCATTTCCGACCTTAACTTCAACGTACATGGCGTTGCACTATTACTACGCATACGCAGTTGATGCAGAATCAATCCGATCCTAAATATACGCACGGAACTATTGTTAATATCGGATCTCTGAATCAGGCCCATTATCTTCATTCTTAACTTTTCCCAGCCCACCCCTTCATTCTTAAGTCACTACAAACCTAGAACAAACAGGTATGTAATGGTGATTCTGAGCCGTTGTCCTGCGTATATTGCATATATTAAGGTACTATGCCTGCGTAGTATATCCCTTCTTAAATATACGCACCTAAAAAGCAGCATTTTCCTAACTGTGAATCAAGTCCTAAGGATTTGGCTACAACATTAGAAATTCTTTGTGACAATCGGAACTCAACCTGCTCGATCCAGACTTACAACTAATGGGCTGGATCCAGACTCAAGTAAGTGCTTGAACTTAGTTACTCCTGGACTAAACCATGTTGATTTCAGGGGAGTCATATTTCATGTGTTGCAAACAGTATTAGAGTTGAGAGGTGATGTTTCCTATCCCAAGTCTAAATAACAGTGTGATAGTAAAGCTGGTCATTAGCTGTGTGCAGTAAGCAATTCAAAGATATATCCCTGCATGCAAAGAATACAAGAAAACTTGACTCCTCCTGCAATCAACATGGGGCTCTATTTATAGAGAGCCTTCAAAATGGGTGAACGATAGTGCTCCAGGCTCGCTTATCATCGCAGCGAGTCTGGACACTTTGTTTATCTTATTCATAGAGATGCCCCTTCATTTTGCGGGACCGCAATGTCCTGCGATAGAAGGGGCATCTTCGTCAGAGTTTCGTTCGTTAATGAAGCTCCGACGATGCTGTTAAAGTGCCGCATATGCGCCGTACGCTCTTGGCGCATGCGCAGGAAGTGGCATAAGCAATCAAGTCTTACCAAACCATGAAGTTGTGAATCCGTTCCATTGACATTGCTGGAGAAAGATCTTGCAGCAGATCAGGGGAAAGGAACATTTAATGTAATTAAATAGGCTAGGAATGTTTTAGGTAGGGGAGAGGGGCAAAAGTCAGTTTATTTATTTGCAGGTTTTTATATAGCGCTATCAGATCACATAGCGCTTTGAAGAGAATTATTTCACATTCACATCAGTCTCTGCCCCATGGGAGCTTCATACCGAGGTCCCTAACACATACATATGTGATCATTTATTCTGCAGCCAATTATCCTACCAGCATGTTTTTGGAGTGTGGGAGGAATCCAGAGCACCCACAGGAAACCCACACAGACACGGGGAGAATATACAAATTCCACACAGAAAAGGCCTAGTCTGGGAATCAAACTCATGTCCTCAGCGCTGTGAGACTGTGCTACTCACTGAGCCACCGTGCTATCATTTCAGTGATACAGACTCATCAGTTATCTGCAGTTCGTTGAAACTTACAGGGTACATTAGTATCACTGCCCCGCAGAATACTACTGAGATTATATGACTGAAATGCTGAAATTTCAGTCATAGAGACTTGCAGAATATCGCCAATATAAGAGCCAAAGATAAAAGAACTTTTAAATTAAACAGAATGTAACGGTGAATTACATAAAAGTTGATGGCAGAATAGATATACTTCTTAGACACTAATTCATCTCATACTGTATGTATTTTCTTAAACCAAAAGTGTACTGTATGGGACATACCTGTTATAAAAGTATCTGAAGTAGGCAATGTTAAAACAGCTTCCAAAATGTAGCCTTCGTTAGAATCTATTTTTTTTTTCTGTTTACCAATTTAGTATTGATAAGCATACATCAATTTATTATTCTACTACTTCAAAGATAAATACTGGCCATTTGTCTTTGGAATGAAACAATATTTTGCAGGATTTATTAAAAATGACATTAAAGTAAACTGCAATACCTGTATCAGTCACTAGATGTCGCCTTTGACTTTGTAAATAAGTTGGAAGGTGTTAAGTAATTTGACAAAAGTTGAAGGATATCTACAAGAACAAACTCATGGCTGCTTTTACCCATAAAGCTGCTCAGATTGTGCCTGTCACTTTAGATGTATATAGGGGTTTGTGGATGATGATGGATTATGATTCACTTTGTATCTTGATGATGTTTATTTACAATTGTATATAAGGGTGTGTGTACGTAAAGGACCCTGGATCATTATTCTGGGAACATAAACATCCTGTATATTCTATAAAGCTGGTGTCTATGTTTACCACCCCTCCAGGATTACTCTGAACAGTCTGGAAATCATAAATTGAGCCCTGAATCCGGAGTCATAGTAATCCTGGAGGTCAAATTCCTGAAAGTTACAGTACTTGTAGTCAGAATAACATGGCTGATCACAGGAGATCCACAGCTCAGTCATTTAGATACGGGAGTCTGGTTAGTGTTATAGACAACACAACCAGGGAGCGGAGTCTAACCAGGCCCTGGTCTTCGCTAGAGCCCCTAATGGTGGGGATAGTCTGGGATGCAGAACACCTAACAGTTTGCAGCCCCGGGAGGAGCTACCTGGGAGAAGAAAAAGGAGACAAAGATGGAATCAGAGAAGAGGTGAGAAACGCGGGAGAGCAGAACAGCGGGAAAAGGAAGAGCTAGAAGGAACTAGCCCTGACAAACAACATAGGGGATGGACAGGAATCAGAGACTGACTGGACAGACTAGAGAACTCAACCAGACTCACTCCATGGCGCACCCCCAGGGGGGTAACCATGCAGGCACACGGGAAGGAGAGAGAGGGCAAAGGCAGGAGAGAACACATGGGAGCTGAGAAGAGAACGCTGGGAGAACAAGGCAAGGAGTCAGGAATGACAGGGGCCACTCAGGTATCACAATGCCACAAGGCAAGAAGCACTAGGCACAAAGTACAAGGCAAGAGCAGGTCACAGGTTGGAGAACCAAGCGCTTTAACCAGCAGTGTTCAACTGACACTGCCGGCCCTAATATAGAATCTGCTGCCCAGTGATTGGCCAGCCGTACCCAGCCCACCACCTCTGATTGGCTGTTCTCAAACGCGAGGATGCCGATTAGAGGCCATAACAATAGGCAGAGAGCGTGTTCCCGGATAGTTGCGGCCGCGCTCAGAGCGGCGGGGAACTGGGCAAGAGACTGGATGAAGCAGGTGAGTGAGTTACATGCCGAAATCCTAGAGTGGCGGCATGTAACAGTTAGACCAAGCTAAGGACGGCTGTATCATTGTTCTAAATAGGCTGAAAATACTTATGTCCTCGTTCACAATAGCGAAAGGCTGCAGCGGTTGCGGGATGTGCAGTAGGATTAGGCTGCGGCAGCTTCAACGAGTAAAAGGCAGTTGCCGGCAGTCTGCCTTCAGCTGTAGTTGGATGGCATTTCGAAATAAAGATCATCGTGTCGGGGAACCAAACTCAGGATAATCAGGTGATTGTTACAGTACCACAACAACTACAACTACACAGTCACCTGACACAGGTCGGCTTCACACACTACATGCTGCAATTATATACTATCCAGAGGTCTCATTGCGTGAACTATTGCATAGCATGCAGCACGCCCAGCTTTATCTAACGTATCTATGACACGCACGCTGGGTTCTCATTTGCAGATGAGATCTGGATTAAGTCCACTGTGACTACCTAGAAGCACAGCACACAGAGCAGGGATGTTTATTTACATCTACATATGGTTTTTGGTGGCTGAAAGTGAGGCTGCTAGGATACAGTGTTTTTTCTCCAGGTGGGGGTGCTGTTGGGGTGGTGTATCATTGTGATAGTCTCTGGTCCTGTATATTTGGTGATTCAGGGGATTATGCTAGTTCCTGTTCCTGTATATTTGGTGATTCTGGGCATTGTGCTAGTTCCTGGTCCTGTATATTTGGTAAATCAGGGGATTGTGATAGTTCCTGTTCCTGTATATTTGGAGTTTCAGGGGATTGTGATAGTTCCTGGTCCTGTATATTTGGTGATTTAGGGGATTGTGATAGTTCCTGGTCCTGTATATTTGGTGATTCTGAGAATTATGATAGTTCCTGGTCCTGTATATTTGGTGATTTAGGGGATTGTGATAGTTCCTGTTCCTGTATATTTGGTGAATCTGGGAATTGTGATAGTTCCTGGTCCTGTATATTTGGAGATTCAGGGGATTGTGATAGTTCCTGGTTCTGTATATTTGGAGATTCAGGGGATTGTGATAGTTCCTGGTCCTGTATATTTGGTGATTTATGGGATTGTGATAGTTCCTGGTCCTGTATATTTGGTGATTCTGGGCATTGTGCTAGTTCCTGGTCCTGTATATTTGGTGATTCAGGGGATTGTGATCGTTCCTAGTCCTGTATATTTGGTGATTCAGGGAATTGGGTTGGTTCATGGTCCTTTATATTTGGTGATTCAGGGGATTTTGCTTGTTCCCGGTCCTCTGTATTTGGTGATTCAGGGAATTGTGATAGTTCCTGGTCCTCTGTATTTGTGATTCAGGGAATTGTGATAGTTCCTGGTCCTGTGTATTTGGTGATTCAGGGAATTGTGCTAGTTCCTGGTCCTGTGTATTTGGTGATTCAGGGGATTGTGCTTGTTCCTGGTCCTGTGTATTTGGTGATTCAGGGGATTGTGCTAGTTCCTGGTCCTGTATATTTGGTGATTCTGGGGATTGATTTGGGGAACTGTAGGTGATAATTACAGGTACAATACAGCTCTACTTTCTGATCCTGAACAGCTGTGATAGAATGACAGAAACATACAATAATGTCAATACAAATATTGGCAGCCATGGGAACCTTCATCTGTGTTGATTCCTGCCCTGCATCATGGGGGTTTTGCTCTATATATATTACCTGTAAAGTATTTTACTTTACTGTCTTCATGCTATATCTTCTGAGTGCTTTCATGAGCATGTGACAGGTGCATGTGCACACAATCCCAATATTCACTTTAAATATTGCAACTATTCCAAAGATGAGATCTTGCTCATAAATAATCTGTTGTTTAAACCCCCACGAACTACGGAGTTTACAAGTATGCTGCTAAGATCTCCCCATCAGAAGCGCCTTGTAGTCTTGCCAAGAAGGAAAGCAAATCCAAAGCTTTTATGTGTCCTGAATCCCCGGCATTGGCCCCAGGGATGAGTATTACCTCAGGATCCAGCACCGTTGTGAATCCCAGACATGGAGCTTGCATGCCGTCTAGTATCATAGTGGAGCATGTCTGTCTGATGATGCCAGGACAGCAGGTGATCGTGGCAGACAGAAGCATGGCATAGTAGCGTGCCAACTTCCTATTTCATTTGCACTTAGGACATTACAGGAAGGACTTATGACACTGGGACGGTTATAAAAGGATGACATTAGCAGGATGTTGCAGATTAAACATGACAGTGATCAGCTATATCATCGTAGACACAAGTTACTCAGAACACATCTCGTCTGCTGTAACAAACTCCGCTCAGCTGGTTCATAACATAGGACTGGCTCCAGACGGCTGCACGGAAGCTACTTGCGGAATTCAGCTGAATATCTGGCAATGCGCAATTCACTTCCCTCTTCCGTGCAAATTGCCAGACAGGTCAGGATTCGGGACCGTATTGACGCTTAAGAAAATGCTAATTTTTCCGTGCGTATTTTTAGGATCTGATAAACTGCGCATGCGTAGTAACTTTTATATGCAAGCTACGTAGGATTTTAGCATGGAAATCCATTAGGCACAGACTTCAAATCCGTGCTTAGTGAGATACGTATGGAGGGGCAGGCCCGTCCTCCGTAAGTAGGAAATTACGTGAAAGAGGGTGGGGGGAGGCATTTAAATGACTTATTAAGGGTGCGGTTAAGAATGTACGCACGTACCTATGCAACTTAAGTACAAATATACACACGGTGAGTTAAGGTTGCCCTATGGTGGTGGATGTCTGCTAAAGTCCGTAAGTACAAGGGGAGTTGCGAAAGTTATAGGAGTTGCCTTGCCACTTGGGTGCATATTTTAGCGAATCCGTACGTACCTATTCCACACTTAAGTGTGAACACGATCCTCAGTCCATAAACTTTTCTATATGCGTATTCACAAAGTGTCTGCCATATAGTCTCTGCTCTGTGTATACCACAGATAGGAGTTGAGTGAGTCTCCCCCATCCTGAAATCTGCCAGCAGGGGGCGAGTGGAAAATTTTGGCCTGAAAATGGGGGCAAGTACTTACTACTTGCGAGATTACATCAGTTGCTATGTGATAAGGCCGCGTCTTTTTTTTTCTTACGACTGTGCCTCGTGGTACTGTCCGCTGGTGCTGTAGCTTGTACGTGTGCTAGTGGTTGTGCAATCAGATTGTAGAAATGGAATGTGGCAATTGATTGACAATCTCAGGTCATGTTGATGAACATCTGACTCCTGAAATTCAGGCCTTGCTCCTGGAATTCCAGGAAAGCTTGCAAATATCCCAAATCTGGGTTTGAGGCAGGGATTTAGTGCAAATCACTGCCTCAAGCCCCGAGCATTACTAAGGATGGGTAGGCCTTGAACACAGTATCAAGACGCCATGGCAATCTGAAATGACATGGAGGAGGGTCAGGGGAAGATAACTGGGAAGGTCACCCTGCGGCACCTACTTAGAGGTAGAGGGGGACTACTGGAGGCAAATGAGGCCCTAATTGGAGCATATGGAGAACTACTATTATGGGGCATATACAGTATATCACTGCAAATGTATTATTATGAGAGAAGGAACATTGATTGAGAAGGGGAAATATACATATAGATGAAAGGGGTGTGATAGTGATACGTGGGGAATGGAGACTCAAGCAGTAGGGGTGTAGGACGGAATACCATTAAGCTAGGATATAGAAATAAGATGGAGGAGACATTTGGTTTATCTTGTTTGTCTTGTAGAACTTATTTGTTTACTGAGTGGCTAATGCTCACCAGGGCCGTACTTAGGGGTGTGCAATAGGGGTGGCCGCTCAGGGTGCAAATCTTAAGGGGGCACCTGTAACTTAATATTTATAGTTAAATTGGCTTGGAATTCAGGGTCAGGAGGCACCATTTTTCCTTTTTGGTGCTTAGTGAGATCCATGCCCGTCCTCCGTAAGTAGGAAATTACGTGAAAGAGGGTGGGGGGAGGCATTTAAATGGCTTATTAAGGGCGCGGTTAAGAATGTACGCACGTACCTATGCAACTTAAGTACAAATATACACACAGTGAGTTAAGGTTGCCCTATGGTGGTGGATGTCTGCTAAAGTCCGTAAGTACAAGGGGAGTTGCCTTGCCACTTAGGTGCATATTTTAGTGAATCCGTACCTATTCCACACTTAAGTGGGAATAAGGTCCTCGGTCCATAAACTTTTCTATATGCCTATTCACAAAGTGTCTGCCATATAGTCTCTGCTCTGTGCATACCACAGATAGGAGTTGAGTGAGTCACCCCCATCCTGAAATCTGCCAGCAGGGGGCGAGTGGCAAATTTTGGCCTGGAAATGGGGGCAAGTACTTACTACTTGCGAGATTACATCAGTTGCTATGTGATAAGGCTGCGTCTTTTTTTTTACGACTGTGCCTCCCGGTACTGTCCACTGGTGCTGTAGCTTGTATGTGTGCTAGTGGTTGCGCAATCAGATTGTAGAAATGGAATGTGGCAATTGATTGACAATCTCAGGTCATGTTGACGAACATCTGACTCCTGAAATTCAGGCCTTGCTCCTGGAATTCCAGGAGAGCTGGCAAATATCCCAAATCACTGCCTCAAGCCCCGAGCATTACTAAGGATGGGTAGGCCTTGAACACAGTATCAAGACGCCATGGCAATCTGAAATGACATGGAGGAGGGTCAGGGGAAGATAACTGGGAAGGTCACCCTGCGGCACCTACTTAGAGGTAGAGGGGGACTACTGTAGACAAATGAGGCCCTAATTGGAGCATATGGAGAACTACTATTATGGGGCATATACAGTATATCACTGCAAATGTATTATTATGAGAGAAGGAACATTGATTGAGAAGGGGAAATATACATATAGATGAAAGGGGTGTGATAGTGATACGTGGGGAATGGAGACTCAAGCAGTAGGGGTGTAGGACGGAATACCATTAAGCTAGGATATAGAAATAAGATGGAGGAGACATTTGGTTTGTCTTGTTTGTCTTGTAGAACTTACTTGTTTACTGAGTGGCTAATACTCACCAGGGCCGTACTTAGGGGTGTGCAATAGGTGTGGCCGCTCAGGGTGCAAATCTTAAGGGGGCACCTGTAACTTAATATTTATAGTTAAATTGGCTTGGAATTCAGGGTCAGGAGGCACCATTTTTCCTTTTTGCCCCTGGGGCTAAAATTTCTAGTTACAGCTCTGTTACTCACCATGGGTTGGATCCAGACTTAAGTAAGTGCTTGAAATTAGTTACTCCTGGGCTAAACCATGTTGATTGCAGGGGGAGTCAAGTTAATTGTATTCTTTGCATATCAGGATATATCTTTGAATTGCTTACTGCACACAGATACTGACCAGCTTTACTATCACACTGTTATTTAGACTTGGGATAGAAAACATCACCTCTCAACTCTAATACTGTTTGCAACAGATGAAATATGACTCCCTGGCAAACAACATGGTTTAGCCCAGGAGTGACTAATTTCAAGCACTTACTTAAGTCTGGATCCAGCCCTATGTGCTGTATTCACACCTAAGAAGCTTCGGCTTCTTAGGTGCGGAGTTTCCCAATATGACCTCCTATGCATGCGTAGTAGGTCATTTAGTTCGCTGCCTTAAGCCACCTCGGGTAGTGTTTAGGTAGAAGTGGGAGGGATTTAGATTAGCTGTGGAGGGCGGGGAGAGGCGTTCTCTGTGCGTAGTTTCCTTCTTAAGAAGAAAACTCAGCATGGTTAGATAAGGTAGTCCTATGGCACTCGCAAGTAATAAAGCTTTCTTAGTCATGATGCTCATTTCACAATGTAGTGGGGAAGCTAGAGTGCAGCCCATTAGAAAGTCAATAAAACTTTGTTTATTTACCATATAGCAGCTGCTGGCTACCTGCAGAGATCAGACAATGGAGCTGAGATCACCCATGCAATTCCCAGGATCATACCTATTTAAGTTTTCCCAGCAGATGGGCCCAACATGCATGCAATTTCACACCATGTATGGCATCATTCTCTGAAATCATGATTTCTATTAAATTATTCTTTGATTTTGGGAAAGGTATAACTGAACACAACTGTCCTGTCTGGATTAATCCATGTAAGTGTCATTGTAATATACGTCGATCTGTTGACTTTTTAAGGAGTTAAATCCTCCTGAAAGTCATGCCTATTTTTATACTAAGCTACAATTACAAATGCAGCAGAACATATCGCTAAAGGTGCAATACATTTGGGGGGTTTTCCTTGCATTCAATTCAATAAACATAGAAGAAGCGACTCAAGTTTAAAAGAGTGAAGGTCAGCACAGTGGGTATAGGGGTCTATTTATTACCTGCTTCATTCCGTGTGAACAAAGCTGCATCAGGCTCGCTTATCATCGCAGCAATCCTGGCAGCTTTGTTCACATTATTTAAAAATACTCACCCCTCCTGCGAGGTCCCGCGATGATCCGCCAGGTCCTTGCATAACTTCTCATTCATGCGATGCATGAATGAAGTACTGCACATGCGCAATAACTGTCATTCGCGACTTTGAAATTTTCAAGTCCCGACATGAGAAACACTGCATATGCGCAGTTCATTCATGCCAGGACTTGGACACCTACAGTCTTTCCCGGATTTTTGAGGACTTAAAAGGTGTTTTTTTTTATACCCGGTATTTCATCTCCTGGAAAAACCCGGGTCTTTAGACCCGGGTTTTTCACAGTTGGTGATGTGAAAGGGGTATAAGTGTCATTGTAATATAGGTCGATCTGTTGACTTTTTAAGGAGTTAAATCCTTCTGAAAGTCATGCCTATTTTTACACTAAGCTACAATTACAAATGCAGCAGAACATATCGCTAAAGGGGCAATACATTTGGGGGGGTTTTCCTTGCATTCAATTCAATAAACATAGGAGTAGCGACTCAAGTTTAAAAGCGTGAAGGTCAGCACAGTGGGTATAGGGGTCTATTTATTACCTGCTTCATTCCGTGTGAACAAAGCTGCATCAGGCTCGCTTATCATCGCAGCAATCCTGGCAGCTTTGTTCACATTATTTAAAAATACTCACCCCTCCTGCGAGGTCCCGCGATGATCCGCCAGGTCCTTGCATAACTTCTCATTCATGCGATGCATGAATGAAGTACTGCACATGCGCAATAACTGTCATTCGCGACTTTGAAATTTTCAAGTCCCGACATGAGAAACACTGCACATGCGCAGTGCATTCATGCCGGGACTTGGACACCTACAGTCTGAAAGGTCACCCGGTCAGATGAGTTTAAATATTCACTTATTTTTTCTATTTTTTTTTATTGATTTTTTTTTTAACAATCATTTTTTATTTTTTTTTAACTGGGGCAATATTGCTATGTATTCCCCATAATCCCCATACATACCCCCCTTTTCCTCTCCCTTAAAACAGCTATTAGGGGAAGGAAAAGAGGGATATATAGGGACATCACCAGAATATGTACCTCTTACACCAGTCTGAGCTGGCGTTAGTCTGACGCCGGGAGCGGAGTGTAAAACTACCCTCCGGCATTTTGTAAATATGATAAACTTCATTTTAATGCGATAGTACCAGTTTTTAAGTGAAAACTGGCACTATCGCATTAAAATGATCTTTGTAAACAAACCCCTTAGTGCTATCTTCAGTCATAACACCCGCTAGGCCAAAACAATCATATAAAACTGTTCAGTTTTATAAGTACAGCAGTTAGCTCCATGCCTGATATCTAAGAATGCAAACCAAAGCCTTATAACTATTGTCTTCGATCAATTTCATGGTTATGTCCAATAAGCTATAAATAAAACAATTATCTGTACTTTGCTAGACCTCACACTTGACACTTGATCAACCCACTCTTCAGTCATTATGATTACACACACACCATAAAAAGAATAAAGCAAGACATATGGAGACATTAATGACGTTACTGAAAGTATAAGATATTTTGTTAAAATGATGACCTACTGGCGCCATCTAATGTTAAAACTGATGCAGCGTTACTTTGATTCATTTTTGAACCACTGATTTAGCTGCAAAAGATTCCCAGATTTATTGGGCCAGATCCAGCGCTACGTACGCGAGCGCTTTTTACGCTAGCCACTACTGTAAAATCGCCCATCAGTACTTGCTGCACATGCGCACGTCAGATGTTACGCCACGTAACTCAGAGCGTAAGGGCCAGTCACGTAACAACAGCGTAACTACAGACGAAGAGGCGTGCCATCCATATGACACCCGTAATTACGCTTCCAGGGCGGGGTGAGGCATTTAAATCGTACAGTATGGGTGTGCTTAGGCTCGTAAGTACGTGAGGCCTATACGTACGTCAGTAGTTACACTGTGTAAAGTTAAGGTAGGTTTTGGTAGGCGTAAAAAACGGCCAAAGTACGTACGTGCAAAGGGGAGTGCCTAGGGGAGTGCTTAGAAGGTACGCTAGCGTAAATACGCTACGCTATGTAAGGTATCAAGCGCTTGGGTCTGGATCTACTCCATTGCACTTATTTGTGTGAAGTTTGTATGTTCTCCCCGTGTCTACGTGGGTTTCCTCCAGGTGCTCCGGTTTCTTCCCACATGACAAAAGCTTGCTGGTAGGGTAATTGGCTGCTGACTAAATTAACCCTAATGTGTTTGTGTATGTATGTGTTAGGGATTTTAGTATGTAGCTCCTATAGGAGCAGACACTGATGTGAATGTCTAATGTTCTCTGTAAAGTGCTGCTGACAATTTGTAGCACTATATAAATAAGGGTTAATATTAATAGCAGTCAGTCAATAGGGATACAAACTTAATGTACATTAGTTTTCATGTTCCAAAAGCACTGTAACAAAAAAGTATATAAAACAGACATGGGTCCAGATTTACTAAGCTGCGGGTTTGGAAAAGTGGAGATGTTGCTCATAGCAACCAATCAGATTCTAGCTGACATTTTCTAGTATGTAAATAGAAAGTGAGAGCTAGAATCTGATTGGTTGCTATGAGCAACATCTCCACTTTTCCAAACCCGCAGCTTAGTAAATCTGGCCTCTAGAGTTTGAACATACAAGAAAAACAGGTGGAAAGTTACATCTGGGCTAAACCATGTTGAATTCCAGGAAGGGGGCATCAAATAAAGGTTAAATATTTGCATGCAGGGAGAATGCTTTGCTTTTGCTTATTACACGCAGATACTGACCAGCTTTACTTTACTTTACACTGTTATTTAAACTTGGGTTTGTAAACCACTGTAATACTGCTGGCAAAACATGATATTTGCGTCCCCTGCAATTCAGCATAGTTTACACAATTCAATCAGGGTAAAATCAGGGTTGCCGACTTTTGAAAGCTTCCGTCCGGGGCATCACAGAGGGAAGATAGAGGACGGTAAGAGGCCGGGGCTTTGGGTAGTGTTTTGCATAAATCGTAGCTGTTTTCATAGTATTACTAGGGGTGGGGGTGGGGCTTGATGATGCTAATTGGGTCATCAGGTCCCGCCCAGTTCCTATTAATACTATGAATGGTAGTGTTGCTAGGCTGGAGGGCAGGTGTGGTCTCCACTGCAGGAGATTTGCCGGCTCCCCTGGGATACAGGGAGAACTTCCCAAATTTCGTGAATCTTACGGATATTCCAAGAGAGTCGTCAACCCCGTGTAAAACCTGTTGTCAACTGTTGTCCTCTTATTTTCAAAATAATTTGGATAGTATTTTTGACAAATATGTTAGTAAGATTTGTTGATGCAAAATACTGAATAATATATACAAGAAACAATGATTTACAGAAGCTTCAGGACATGTCATAAACACCTGTTTTATCTTTAGACTCCTATCTTTTGCAGAAAAGTCAGCGCTATGAGAAGCAAATGCTACTCACTGAGCCACAGTGCTGACCACACAGGCGCCTCAAGGCCGCCATCAGGAGGTGACTGCTGAGATAGAAGTCCCAGTCCGGACACACCTGCACCCTACCCCTGATACTTGCAGTGGAGGCTCTGGGGTCAGAGCCTTGACTGCGCACTGACTACTTTAGTACTTCACAGCCCTTCTCTGTGGTGTCCCACTGAAAGCGTACGATCCCAGCAGTGAGCTGTGTTTGGTTCTGAATCACTGTAATTGTAATGAATACATAGATACACTACGGGAACACGTCCAGATCTGGAATCAGGCAATCTAGGGGCCATATTGTCTAAGCTGTGGGAAAGGAAAAATCGATATGTTGTCTATAGCAACAAATCAGTTTCCAGCTCTCACGTTCATATTACAAACTAGAAAATGTTAGCTAGAATCTAGTTACTATGGGCAACATCTCCACTTTCCTTTTCCCGCAACTTAGTAAATCTTTGATCTAGGTGTAAACCACCATGTTCAAACAATTGACTGTATTTACTATTGCTAAGGATAATAATGTAGGTGTAGAAGTATAACGATTTTGTGACAGACTTACACCTGCCCCAAAGGTCCTAAAGAACCACAATTAATTCAGCTATAGTTGTCCACTTGTGGCCACTTGCTTCTGGGCTACTGGCTCCTTTTCTTTTTTAGCTTCTTCTTCCAGGGAGCTCTTTACACAGTGGTTCCCGGCTGCAGACTGAGCCCTCAGCTCACAGCAGCTCCCTATAACCTGCTGTGATGGGGCGGAGCTCACCACAGAGCACTCTGATTGGCTTACTGCTATGAACTAGAGCTGTTTCCCCATTGGCTGACGACGTACATTTCAGGGGAAACAGATAAATACTTATCCCAGACTTCCCAAGTTGCAGTGAGTGTGAAGTGAAAAGCTGTTTCCTTGTTCCACGCGAGGTTCCAATCTTCCTCCAGTGCAGGTGCATGTCCTCCTTCTCCAGCACCAGGTCCTGGACATCCAATGGCACTGCTGCAGTGTCCCCAACTGACACACTTACACAAGCTCAATGACAGGCCTTCTAAAAAGGTGCTCATGTTGTTTATGCAACTGTGTATAACTGAAATTGCCACTAATTGTTCACAACGTTGAATGAGGCCATTCTGGGGCTGCATGGTGGCTCAGTAAGTAGCACTTGTGTTTCACAGCACTGAGGTCACGAGTTTGCTTCCCAGTGTAGTCCTTATCTGTGTTTAGTTTGCATGTTCTCCCTGTGTTTGTGTGGGTTTCCCCTGTGGGCCCTGCTTTCCTCCCACAACCCACAAGAAAAAAAAACCATGCTTGTAGGTTAATTGGCTGCTGAATAAAATAAGCCGTGTGTGTGTGTGTGTGTGTACTAGAATGTAGCTCCAATGGGTCAGGGGCTGATGTGAAATATTCTCTGTAAAGTTCTAACGCTCAGTGTACCATCGCTGCACCCCTGACACTCCCCCTTGCCCCAGCGTACTAACACTTGCTTACGCCGGCCGAAGGCTAAGTGAGTGTTAATACGCTGGGATGGCGGCGTTGTTACGCTAACACCGCCCTTCCAGCCTCGTTACCCTCCCTCCCCCCGCCTACCTGCACTAACTGCCAGGGCCGCCAAGAGAAATTCTGGGCCCCGGTAAAGCAACTTCTTGGGCCCCCACCACGGCGAAGCAGCGGCACATATATATTCACGCACACTTAATTTTGTATATATACGTGTGTGCGTATATATATATATATATATATGTATATATATATGATGTGCACACTATGCCGATACAGCAAAAATACATCATTAGAAGAGAGCGGCACTCAGAGATTGGTATAAACAACAAATTCCAGGTCTCTGAGTGCCGCATATTTTTTTAAATATATGTATATATCACACACAGGACACTTACCTCTATTCTTCTTCTCACCTTTCTTCCTTTATCTTTTTCCTCCTTCCTCCAGAAGCCTGGCAGAGGACACAAAACTATGACTGATATGCCTTCATACACACACACACACACACACACACACACACGTATCTATAGATAGATAGATAGATAGATAGATAGATAGATAGATAGATAGACAGACAGACAGACAGACAGACAGACAGACAGACAGACAGACAGACAGACAGACAGACAGACAGACAGACAGACAGACAGACAGACAGACAGACAGACAGACAGACAGACAGACAGACAGACAGACAGACAGACAGACAGACAGACAGACAGACAGACAGACAGACAGACAGACAGACAGACAGACAGACAGACAGACAGACAGACAGACAGACAGACAGACAGACAGACAGACAGACAGACAGACAGATAGACAGATAGATAGATAGATAGATAGATAGATAGATAGATAGATAGATAGATAGATAGATAGATAGATAGATAGATAGGCAATTTCATGAAAACCCCGGCTTTTTCATGGTAATCTGAACGGGGTATTATTGTTTATTTCACCCTGTCCAGTTATATGTTGATGATCTAGCGCATTTCCGGTCATTAGTTTAAATAAATAAAGGAAGGATTTTTTAAAGTTTGTTTTTTCCCCCCCCTTTTTAATGACCACCAGTGCTGCACATTCCCGGGCCCCTGGTCAGGTCCGGGCCCGGGTAATTAGTACCCCCCCCCTCTCGGCGGCACTGCTAACTGCAGCGTAGGAACGGAGGGGAACGACCCTCCAGCGTTACTACCGTGCTGCTAAGGATACCCGATCCACGATCCGGCGTTGATGTAGCTACACCGGGCAACATTTGCCTGGCGCATGCGCAGATTGGCTTTTAAGCCGATCTTATGCTTACGCCCCGCAAATTACCGCTGAGCAGCGTAGGGCTGGATCAGCGCCATAGTATAAGTGTTTTTGGGTTTTTTTTGTTCTAAATAAAAAACAACAAGATAACAAAGCTTTCTGAAACTGTTAAAACTAACTGGAACAAGCTTTCCTCAGTGGCAGTATCAATTCTAGTCACGTTTCCTTCAATGTGGCGCCATTTTATCGGGAGCGTGTCAGACTAATTCTGTGGGTGGTATAGTGTACCTAGCACTTAATGCATATGTTCCTTGTCTGTGGTGAAGGATCCCTACGACTCCGAAGCATTCATAAGGGAATGAGAAATAAATTAATAACTATTTTAAACATGTGCGGCCTGAGCCCAGCAGTCTCCGGAGTTGGCAAGTGTATAGTTTGTCTGAGATAAACAGGAGGGAGAAGTGTAACCGATGCAGACCCAGTGCCAACCTTTCAACAATGCTTTTTTAGGTATTTGGCAAGGCCTGGACCGGATTAAATGGAGAAACTGAACTGGACAAGGACATATTTCAGGCATGTCTGCTTTTTCAAAGAGAGATTCTTGGTTGCATGAACCATTTTACAGTATTTTTCCATCATTACAGTGGATTTAATCAAGTTCCTGCTAAGTCTCATGTTGACGGTTAGTGTTCCCAAAGATAACATATTAGTTTAAAGGAGAATTAAGCAGAATTACCCGATCTTCTACATAAATATTTCTTAAGATATCCAAAATATTTTAACAGTAATATTGACAGCGCTTCTATGCCCAGTATATGCAAGGTCACCTTGTACTACATAGCAAACATTTTCTTTGTGCGCCAACCAAACATCGTTACTGGGAAATGGAACGCAGATGAAGTCGTAACAGTAATTCCTGCCCCCATCCCCTCTTTTAAATGCCTATTCCCGCCTGTATGGTGGAGATACGGCATTTGTAACTGAAGGGTCGACCCCTTCAAGATACGGCAATCTGAAGGGTCGGCCCCTTCATCATACTTTCAAACGTACGTAACTTAGTTATATAGTCTGAAGTTACGCTTGCGGAATATCTGGCAAACGCATGCGCTGATGCTCCTAGACAAGGGACTTATGCAAATGATGGGCCGTATTCAGAGATCCGTTTTAGCAGCGACTTCCGTGCATATCTTTAGGTACGTTTTAACTGCGCATGCGTAGTCATTTTTTGTAGGCAGTTCACATAGACTTTCCGCGCGGATGTTCATAATGGACGGATGAAAATGCATTGCGAGCGGACTTGTCAAGCGGGCGTAGGTAGATAAGCGCGGAAGTCGATCGGAAATATACGCACCTAGGAATTTACATAGAAATGGGCGGGGGGGGGCATTTAAATAAAGGGAAGTGGGCACGAATACAAATATACCTACGAACGGAAGACACATACGCGCCTAAGTGGAAGCGGAAAGTTAATGCCAGTCTATGCAGGTCTAAGTCTCCGTCCGCACAGGGGAAGCAAGGGGAGCGACAAAGGATTTGGTGGGTGTTTCTTGCTCCGTCCATGCATATATGCGGCCCCATCTTAGGACGGATCTCTTAATACAGCCTGATGTGCGTAAGTCCCCTGTTGTACGTCTCTCTGGATCCGGCACTATGAATCCAGCACTACAGCCACTAGAGGTACCCCTTTTATACTGACTATGACATCAGACACTAGAGGCCTCTAGTGTCTGATGTCATAGTCAGTATAAAGCGGGGACCTCTAGTGGCCGAATGGTCATTAGAAGAAGCACCCCAGAACAGGAAGCAGGAGTACGTTGTGTCAAGAGCCAGAAGAGACCGAGGACCATCTTCTAGCAACAGAACTGCAGCTTCAATCAAGAGGAACAGCATCTTCAAGCAACAGGAGAAGACCTTCTATCAACATTTCCAGAACAGCTTGCAACACGTCAAGAACTACTTGCAAGTCATCCCAAGACAGATGACTGCAAACGATGAGTCGATACTGCACTATATTTTCTGCACACATGTATACAAAACATTATCTTTAGGTTTAGTTACTAAATGGTGGCCACCATTATAGTTTAATAAAACACACAGGGACACATTAGTTATATTGTTTTAATGTTTAGAAATGTTTTGTTTAGTCATGTATATTAGGTATGCTTATTGTGGTTAAGGTTTTTTTTAACATTACACGGCATCATTTTACCCCTTGTCAGGCTGACGCTTATAGTACTATAAGGCTCAGCATGGCCACGCTGTGCCTTATAGTACTATATGCGTCTGCATGATAAGGGATAGAATGATGCAGCAAACCATTTTTACATTAAGAAAAACACATGTCAAAGCTATTGACGTGTTTTTCAGCTAAAGTGTGTGTCGCTTTCTATGGAAGCGATACACACAGGAGGCGGTTTTTTTTTCAGCACTTACAGACCGAACTAGAGGCGATTTAGTAAAAATCGACTTTAGTTAATCCGGTCTGGGCAATGTTTGACATGGCAAACGTCTGGCCAATTTTTTGTCAGCGTTGTTTGTTGTGTCGATTTTGCTAAAGGTTAAAGTCCCGGGACTTTGCCTAAGCTATTGACGTGTTTTTCAGCTAAAGTGTGTGTCGCTTTCTATGGAAGCGATACACACAGGAGGCGTTTTTTTTTCAGCACTTACAGACCGAACTAGAGGCGATTTAGTAAAATCGACTTTAGTTAATCCGGTCTGGGCGATGTTTGACATGGCAAACGTCTGCCCAATTTTTTGTCAGCGATGTTTGCCGTGTCGATTTTGCTAAAGGTTAAAGTCCCGGGACTTTGCCTTTAGTGAATGCCACGATGGCTTAATCGCAGGCAAAGTCCCGGGACTTTGGTCGATTTTAGCAAAATCGACTTTAATAAACGAGGTCCTAAGTGAGAGGGATGAACTTACAGAAGAAATAAGGAGGGGTAGGGAAGTGGACTGCTGGTGTGAGTGGAGGAGAGGGGGAAGAAAGGAAAAGGGATAGATGTAGGATGCAGTGAGAATGTTAAGTGGAGGAGTAGTAGTAGCCTGAACAGGTGCGTTCTGAAGACCTACATGTGGGGGAGAGTCTGCCTGAAGAAGGAAGGTCATTCAGAGGTGCAACATGGGAAAAGTCCTGGACACAGGCGTGAGATGTGGTGATTAGTAGGGAGGTCAGACAGTGGTGGTTAGCAGAACTGAGAGGGCAGAAAGGGGTTTGATACCCATTCCCAATAATAATTTTGTAATTTCGAACAATGATACAGCCGCCAATCGTTCTACCTGGCAACTGCACCCTGCCCATATGTGCCATAAAGGAGACCCTTTCCCCTGCCACATATTGACTTCCATACCCAGAACTTCCATCTTATTCTCCACCATCTTCTCCTACCAGCAATACCTGCTGTGGTAAGTATCAGTGCCGGGCCATGCGCTCTCTCTGGGCCTGGGACAAAAGTTCCATCAATTTCCCCCTCGATGACGGCCTTGATAACTGATCCCACCTACTGTGTATTCTATATTCAGGGCCGCCTCCAGAAAAGTTGGGGCCCGTGATGGACTAGTGCCTGTATTAACAGCGGGCCAATGAGATGAGAAGTCCTTTTGCATTGGCTCGCTAATGTGCAGCTCTTAGTATCAGTGGTATAATACCAGCAATACCTGCTGCTGCAGAGGTAATGTAAGTATCAGCGGGGCCCCATCTGTCTCCGGGCGCTGGACCATAGTACTCAGCTCTAATGGCGGCCCCAGACCCTCCAACATGACCCATTCCATTAGGTACAATTTAATCCACTCATGAGCTTCCAACTGCCACTCACCTACCTGGTTTAAATTAATTAACTGATATTTAAAAAAAACTATTTGCCTCTAAAATAAAGGTGGTTACTATAGTAACTGACAGTTGGAAACTGAGGAGCAGAGTCTTTTGTATCTAATGGAATGGGTCATGTTGGAGGGTATGCAGCCCTGACTATCAACCAGCCCACACACATAGTAATAAATACTTGGTCTCCCAACTAAATACATAAAAATGATACATTGGAAGTAACCTTACTGCAATTTGTGCGTTATGTCAGTTTCCCCCTGTTATGTAAATGGGATATTTCTATTATTGCTATGATGCAATGGCATGCAGCGTAGGCCCAGCATTTTCAGGAATGGTGTCAATGTGTAATTAGTCATTACTGCAATAGCCCTAAAGTGACACAGATATGAGGTAATGAGATGCCAAGAGCTTTGCTAAACTGCTAATGAGCATATAAATAGAAGAGCGTTCTCCTAACATAAAGGTCTCAGCCCGTGGCAGGTGGCCTAAGGCTTTCACATATGTAGCTTGCTATTTACATGAAAGGAAGACGGCCATGTCCCCGGTGCACTTTACCCTGAGTCTCAGCAGCGAGCAGGAAACGAAATGGTCGTTTCACATAAAGAAAATTCCATCGGCTCCCTTGCTGAAGAGTGGTAACCCGAGGAGACACGTGAAGGAGATGTGAAATGCTCACAGAAGGCAAATGACCTAAGCTGATCTATCCTGTCCGCTCATAGAAATATATATGAAGGTGTTAAAAGAAACAAGCTGATTTAAAGGGACTGTGGCTACAAAACTATGTTATGCCAGAAGCTTCCCAATGATAATGCTTTGAGCGTATATACTGTTACCTATTGACAGGTGATTTTGCAGCTTGTACATGACATGAAAAGAGCCTTCAAAGGCCAAATTTTGTTGACTTCTATCACCTGAGGCTGGATGAGTGGATCCAATAGGAATCCTGAAGCTACAACCATCTAGATTTTTAATCTACATTTTAGCAATCAGAAGACATGGCCTGATTCAGACTTAAGGAGCTTGAAAATAAGGGAGGAAAGTTACTCCTGGGCTAAACCATGTTGATTGCAGGGGAGTCATATTTCATCTGTTGCAAACAGTATTAGAGGTGAGAGGTGATGTTTCCATGCCCAAGTCTAAATAACAGTGTGATAGTAACACTGGTCAGTATCTGTGTACAGTAAGCAATTCAAAGATATATCCCTGCATGCAAAGAATACAATTACCTTGACTCCCCCTGAAATCAACATGGTTTTGCCCAGGAGTAACTTTCCTCTCTTAGGACCTGATTCACACTTAAGAATTTTCTTAAAATAAGAACTTAAAGTCACACCTGGGCAAAACCATGTTGATTGCAGGGGGAATTAATTTAATTGTATTCTTTGCATGCAGGGATATATCTTTGAATTGCTTACTGCACACAGATACTGACCAGCTTTACTATTACACTGTTATTTAGACTTGGGCTGGGAAATATCACCTCTCAACACTAGTACTGTTTGCAACAGATGAAATATGACTCCCCTGCAATCAACATGGTTTAGCCCAGGAGTGACTTTAAGTTCTTATTTTAAGAAGATTCTTAAGTGTGAATCAGGTCCTTAATTTCAAGCTTTTTCTTAAGTCTGAATCAGGCCCAAAAACATTCTCCACCAGTGGGATGGCCTTACCCAGAGGTATAACTACCGTGGTAGCGAGAGACACAGCACAGCTGCTATGGGGTCCAGAGGAGCAAACTTCCATTATACCGACCAGACAGACCCCTGCCCAGTCTTGCACAGTTTCACTCGCGATCCCACCGGCTCCACTCATTCCTGCCTGGCTCCAGCCTCCATGCTGTGGGGCCCAAGCTTGGCAACTTCCACCCCTACCTTTACCCCTGTGCCCACAGTAGTAACAATTCTTCTAAGGCCTCATCCGGGCATCAGTAGGTGGTGGAATGGCATTGACAGGCTCTGTCTAGATCCAGTATTCACATGAGTCTGCGCAGGGTTGACATCTTTTTAAAGCTTTCCTCCGGGATCTCCCGGAGGGAAGCCATAAATGCCTGCAAGGGGCGTGGCTTAATGATGTGATTTATGCAAATTGTCTCATTAAGCCACACCCTGTCAATCAGTACTGTAATCTCTAGTGTTTAAGGAGGTGGGCAGGGCTTGAAGACATCATCAAGTCCCATCAAACCCAAGTAACTCCAGGGATTACAACAGACATTGATAGGGGGTCGGGACTTACAGGAGATTTGTGAGTGCTTCCGGGATACCGGGAGAACTGCCCAAATTTCGGGGGTCTCCCGGATTTTTCGGGAGAGTCAGCAACCCTGAGTCTGCGTGATGTATGTGTGACAAAGGGTTAATAAATAAATCAACCACCTGGCTTGTTGAAAATGATTAAAACTTTCCCTGTCTATGCCACCACTAACTTTGCCTCCCCAATTATGCCACCACTAAGGTTTCTTGTGAAGAATGGACACTCTTACTCAGAAAGCCTTCGGTTCTCTCTTTAAACTGACCTACAACAATTCACTTTCATCAGAGTTATCATACACCAAGGGCCAGATTTACTAAGCTGCTGGTTTGGAAAAGTGAAGATGTTGCCCATAGCAACCTGATTTTAGCTGACAATCTCCGCTATGTTAAAAGAAAGTGAGAGCTAGAATCTGATTGGTTGCTATGGCAACATTTCCACTTTTCCAAACCCGCAGCTTAGTAAATCTGGCCCCAAATGATCTCCCCTGAATCGGATACATCATAACTGGATGATCTCTGTGGTAACCATGTTGCTTTTTAAAACCAAGTTGTCTGACAAATAAATTCATAAGAACACAGAAGCCTGAACATACTAGGCCCGTTCCAGAGGTCCTGAACATACTAGGCATACTACACAGGATCCAGAGGTAAGTGTACCGCAGCATATCCCTGCCTTATTATACAGAAAAACACACAATTATGGCCCATGCAGACCCTAACGTCTTGCGTTCTAGTTATATAAATGCGCTATGATATGCTGTCATTATGATAATTTTTATTAATGTTTTAAAAGGGAAAATACTTATAGAACAAACTAGTTTTGTCATGTTGACAGCTGCACAGTTAGGGGCTGATTCGGAGCTGCCCTTACATCTTTTTTTAGGTGTAAGCGTAGAGCTGAGCAATTCCATGTTGAACTGCAAGGGGAGGAAAGCAGAATTAGAATCGCAATGTGAAGGGCTCCATTTACTATAATCTATGAGTGAGGAATGTTCTGTCATCAATAATTAGTCCTGGAATAAGGACAAATTATCAGGTCTTTGTCTATTTAAATAAGAACATTTAATACATTGTAAGTGATTGGTTATAAGTGTTACAATTGTTTTTAGCACATATTGTGCTTAGTTTCATCCCATTTCATGTGTGTTTGTAGGCATGCATCACTTTGCACATATGGGTCCGGATTCAGAGTTTTAGCGGATGCGCAATGCAGATCCGCTAAAATGCTCTGAATTGGCCGTAGTAAAAACAGCCTTAAAAGAAACACCCTTCCCCCTGGCCTTCACCCTGCAGCGACAACATAAATAAATAAATGTCAGCCCCACATGGCATGCTGATGCTTGTAGAACTATAAGCACCAGCATGGCCATGAACGCCAGGGCATGTTTTACTGTCATTGGGGCATATTTATACGCTTTGGCCAGTGTCTGAATTTCCGTGTGAATGAGAATTCAGACACTGGCCAAAGGGTATAAATATGCCCGGCATATCCTTGCAGGACAGAGTTTGCGACGATCAAGAAAGTTTTTTGTTTTTTTTGCTAAGGCCCCCCCTTTTCCTATATTTGGGAATTTTTGGGCCATTATTACTGGCAGCATTGTACTTTATTATTGTGAATCTTGGGACATTTGTATGGCACTGCGGGCCCTGGCTGGCAAGGCATGCTGGCACTTGTGGTTCTCCAAGCGCCAGCATGCCCTGACATTCATGGGCATGCTGGTGCTTGTAGTTAAACAAGCATCAGCATGCCCTGCGGGGTCGGAATTATTTATTTATGTTGTCAAGGGTAAGGGGTTTATTCAGGTAAAACATGTTTTTTTGTTATGGATAAGGGGTTTATTCAGGTAAAAAATGTTTGTTTGTTTTTTAAGTGTGTTTTTTTCTTATTAATTAACTTAAGGGATGGTTTAAGCGTAGGGCTTGTCACCGGACTGCCCTGCATGCAATATTTAAATGAGAAAAACGCCCCTTTTCTCATTTAAATTCCCAGTTCCACATGCACAGGGCAGTCGGATGCACAGAAAGATGGATGGGTACACTCGCGCCCATCTTTCAGTGCACGCTCCCGATCTGAGCATGCGCAGTGCTCATTTTTGCTGCGCTTCCGTCTGAAAAAGACAGAAGCGCAGCTCTGAATCCGAGTCAATGGATTGTTTAGTCTTCACTATTGGAGGGACACAGCTGCATTTGATCACAAACTCAGTTCATTAAAGGATGGCCCTTTAAATATGAACTCCATTATAACTGATCACACCCGGAAGAAGCATACAGCGAAACGCGTGTCAGTGGTTTGGAGGTCCAGCGTGCTCCTAGGTGGTCATACACCTCCTTTCAAGTCTGTCCACACAGTCCGGTCCAGTGCTTATCTGACTGAAGAGACTGACACCTATATGCCGCGATCAAAGGGGGAGAGGTAGCCACGCGTGAGTGAAGATCCACCGTGAGGTGTCCTTTTCCCTTTCCAATTATTTTTTATTTTTTAGTTAGTTAGTTGTATGATCGCTAAAATAGTCTAATTTCAGTAACTATTTTTCTGTTTTAGACCTGTACTTGCACTGTGATTAAACTAATGCATGGAGTAGGGCAATCTGCTAGTTGGAGTATGTAGATCCAGATTTACTAATCAGATTCTAATTGGTTGCTATGGGCAACATCTCCATTCCATTCCCGCAGCTTAGTAAATCTGACCCATACTGTGAAATGGTGTTAGATATCCAGATAATGCTGAATCAGTTGATTAATATGGATTGACTTTGTAATTGTGGAACAAATAGGAACGCTGTGACCTCTTTCTACATGTTTGTAGCTACTTTTTAATAATAAATGTTTGCTACGCTATGCAATAATAAATTATATGGATGTCAGTGCACTAGATGGGTCTCTTTTCATTCTGATTTACAGTTGCTCCATTTACTATCTTCATTTTCATTTATCATATTAAAGCGAAGACTTCTTTATTAACAATGCTATCACAATGCTGAAACCATGGCGACAAAAGCATTAACACTACCGATCACCGGCCCGCTCTAATGAATGCAGGCCGGCAGATCGCTGTATTTACTAAGGGCCTTATGCAGCCTACCGGACATATAACATATACGTCCGGTGTTTAGCGCTTTGTTCTACTGCGCATGCGTAGTACTTTTTTTACATTATCTACGTATCTTTTCCTTACGTAGACCGCATTTACGCAATCTACATAAGGAAAAGATACGTAGATAACGTAAAAAATGTACTACGCATGCGCATTAGGATAAAACTCTAAACACCGGACATATATGTTATACGTCCAGTAGTCTGCATACGGGCCCGATTCAATTAGGCTTGCGCACCACGATAGACGGAGAAAAGCTTGCATTGTGCTTTTTCCTGTCTATTATGGTAGTCGATTTTTATGCGCACCTCATAAAAATAAAAAATTCTCACAATTGGCTTCGCACCACAAATAACGCAGGTGCGAGGCTAATTGAATGTCTAAGTGTCTACTAAATTTTAACAAGCTGTGCCAACACGTTAAATTAGGGTAAGGGTAAGTATTCCAGCAGTATCCCCATATACCCCCATATATAACCTCCATATAAAGGGAGGTTATATATATATAAGGAGACTGCTAGAATACAAAACTGAAGTGGCAATAGTAAAAAAAAAATGATAATAAAAAAAAATATTTACACATTTCTTATATTTAAGTAATAAGTAAATAATAAAAACACTTAACTTATACCCCTTTCACATCACCATGAAATACCCGGGTCTCGGCAAAATCCCAGGTATTTCGTGGAGATGTGAAAGGGGTACTTCCGGTTGACCCATGTCAGAAGACCCGGGAATTCAACCCGGGTAAAAGGAAGGGTTATTCCCGGGTCAGACACGGGTAGGGGTGCAGTGTGAAAGGTGCTTCCCGGGTTTTTCAACCTGGGTAGCACCTAACGCACTTGATTGGTGCAATGTTTTTTACTGTTGCCAGAGCAACGGTAAACAAATGACTCTGTTTGATGACGACAGGGCAGACCCGGGTCTCTGAATTTCCCGGGTCTGCCCTGCAGTGTGAAACGGGGTCTGTGACCCTGGGATCCTCTGCTGCCCCGGCAATATCCTGGGTCTGTGAACCCGGGATATTGCCGGGGTGGTGATGTGAAAGGGGTATAAGATAAAAAAAAAAGGAAAAAAATGACAAATAAACAGTTAAAACGTACCTATGCGGGGGTCGCATCTGCCTTGGAGTCCTACGCATGCGCAGCACTGTTTGCCTTTTATAACATTACCTTTTTGAAGTTCTAGAAGGCAGCTACTAAGCATGCGTGGGCACTCCCTCTCCAAGCGAGGCCAAATAATGTCAGCGAAAGTCCCGCAGAGGGGGTAAGCATTATTCAATATGGGCCACGGCGTTCCAAGGGTCCCTGCGAGGCGCAGCTTGATGCTGATCATAGTAAATGGAGCCTGAAGTTTCTTAGCTGATCTGATTTTGTAGACTACACATAAAGCTCTTCGGTATTTGAGTTCTAAGTGCAAAAGTAAAGTAAGTTCCCTGCATGCAAAAGAATTCAAATTAATTAGTCCCCTTGTATTGCAAAATGGTTTAGCCGAGCTGTACACTTGCCCCTTGTTTATCTTACACCCAAACTCTGGATCAGTCCATTAGTGTGGAAGTTCCTGAGAGCTGCTGTGCTTTATAACCCTGTCTAGTGTCTAATTCCTTCCTCCCACTCCCTTTAGTTCCTGAGCTAGGGCCAGATTTACTAAGCTGCGGATTTGGAAAAGTGGAGATGTTGCCCATAGCAACCAATCAGATTTTAGCTGACATTCTCCAGCATGTAATAGAAAAGTGAGAGCTAGAATCTGATTGGTTGCAATAGGCAACATCTCCACTTTTCCAAACCCGCAGCTTAGATAATCTGGCCCCTAATCTTTTTGGCCAGGTCTGTGAAATAACTGAACTAAAAGAACTAAAACACTAGCAGAATGAACCACAGCATTCTAGATCAGTGCTCACAGAAGTCTGAACTCAGCAGTGCCCTCTCAGGTAAATTTGAGGCATTGACTTATGATTAATGTGTGTGAGAGTTGAATGTAGTACAGCAGCATCCACTATATTTAGCACACTGGAGAGATAGTGCCAATGCCAGGCCAGCAGCAAGGCTCTTTTTATCGCAAAGGGCTAAGTAGCATGAATTCACACGGCCACAATCAGGGAGGTACCACTGTTCCAGGACAAGGATGAGAGGGGGACCCTGGCTCCAACATGTTATTTTATTCATTACAGTGGCTACTTTCATGATCACTGCACACCAGGGCGCAAAGTCTTCTGGGGCCAGGTCTCCACTAGGTTGCGGCAGGCAACCAGCAGGTTGTGACACCCGGTGGTGGCTCCCGTAGTAGCAAGGATGGTTTGGGGGAGTCAGACATCATGGCTGGACAAAGACAGACAAGTGCAACGAGGACAACAATGGAACAAACCACCACAGAGGCCAGGGGTCAGATTTACTAAGCTGCGGGTTTGGAAAAATGGAGATGTTGCCCATAGCAACCTATCAGTGTTGCCCATAGCAACCTATCAGATTCTAGGTGACATTTTCTAGTATGTAATAGAAAAGTGAGAACTAGAATCTGATTGGTTGTCTCCACTTTTCCTTTCCTGCAGCTTAGTAAATCTGGCCCCAAGACTGAATAACACCAAACCTTCCAACATGACTCATTCCATTAGGTACAAAATACTCCTGAGCTGTCAACTGTGAAAGCTCTGGAGCGGAGTCTTTTGAAACTAATGGAATGGGTCATGTTGGAGGGCCTGTAACACCAGTAGCAAACAAGACACGGGAACAGATCCAGGACAGAGGAGCATACTGGAACTGGACACGACAATGCACCACCAATAACTGAAACCCAGACACGGATCATGTACAAAACACAGACTTTAGATTCCTGGAGAGGACTGGGACAGGCACTAGGAGAACAGGACTGATGCAATGGGGCAAGTACACAGGAGGATAATACAGATACCAGGTAACAGGGCAAATGGATACACAGACAGGTAAAGGCAGAGGGTCCAGTGATATACACACAGGTAACCAGGGAGCCACAAGATAAGTGCAAACACCAGGGAAGCACCAGGGAAACTGGACATAAAAAAGTACAAGAACAAACCAGAACCCTGCAGCAGGGAAAACAACACAAATGAGAGACAAACAAGAGCTAGAAAGGAAAAAAGAGTAGCAGAACAAGAGTAAACCAGGACAAGCTTTCTGCTGCACAAGAGCGGAGGCAAACAGACAAAGTGGTCTGATCAAACGATGGACCTGATTCTTACTAAGTAAGAACAGGATTTAATTGTGTACAGTGTATATAAGAACAGTTAAACTGAGCATGCCCAGAACTCAAAACTACACACTTAAGCTATGTTACAATGATTCACAGATAAGAACGGCTTCTTAGGAATTATCCATGCTTGGGAATGTAATGACTTACACATTTGGCTAGAGGGGCAAACTCAATGCAAATGAGCAGCACTCGGGCTACTAATGTATAGTATGGGCGTTCCTCAAGACTTAGGAATGATTCAGAGTTAAGAAGGCCTTGTGCAAAGTAACATACGCACAGGGAAAGATAAGAATTTTCCCTACCATTCTTAAGTTGACATCAGCATGGTTAACAGAGAGCCAAAGTCTGATGCTTTTCTGTTTGCTCAGCACACAGCTGCTGTGTGATTATAATGAATACGTGTTCCCTTTGATTGGAACAGTAAAAGTCTTATCTTTTAAAACTATTATTATATTATCGTTTTGTGTTAGACTTTAAATAATTTGAAAGGTAATAAATATTTACATTTATTTGCAGTTTGTGCATGATTTCATTATTTGTCGTAAACATTTTTTAAACATCATTTTGTTTAATTTAACTTGTAGCATGTTTGCATTGTTTGTGTGATACCTTGAGATACAAATTTTGTTTAGGTCTAATTTATGTAGATTTTTATTATTTTGATATTTATGTTATAAGAGCTTTGAAAGCTGAATGGTTCTCTCTTAATCCTTTAGTGAGTATTTATGATTTTAATAATTTACTACATTTTTGCGTATTGCGATATTTTACAAATATTTGGGTTACTTTTTTAATTCTAAAACAAAGAAAGTCTTAGACAATCAATCTGCTTGTGAATTGAATTATTTAATGAGTTTCTTTGCTTAGCCATAAATCATGAGGATATTAAAGATCCTAAATATATGTGCGATTCTCATTTGGGAAACAAAGCTTTTCCTAAATATATGCATATAGAGAAAAGAATGTTCTTAGGGCCTAAGAAGCTATGGGAGTGGTTAACATTTTTCTTTAGTATTTGTGAAACATTCTGGGCGGTGCATATATTTAGGAACGTCCCTAAATTCTTTCTTAAGTGTGAATCAGGTCTATAGTGAGTAGGTCAGACCCTCAACCCTGTACAGAGCGAGATATCCACATGAAATGCAGCATCTGATGGCTGCCTTTTGATGCAGAATTACTTGTACTCCACCTAGTGTATGTAAGTCGCCAGTCTTTATTAAGTCTGAATCCGGCCCAACAGTGCTAATGAAGCAGCCGTGGAGAAAACTTTTTACTAGCACTCCATACAATAGAATAAAAAGAACAAAATCACTGTGCTAAATGTATAAAAAAATAAATATCTAAACAAATGCAATGTGACTGCATAAATTCACTGCATAAAATACAGCAGCCGAATGCAAAACAAAACATTTATTTACTGAGACACTGTAAAGTAGATGAATGAATATAAAAAGTAATAAATCATGACAAAAATATAATTGTAACAAGGAATATTGGATTATACACAGGAGCCAATGGTTAGAAAGTAAACAACAGATACCAAGCAATAAGTTCAGGAGGGGTCCTAGGAATAATAATATCCCATTTGATGATCCGAGAGCACACTGATAAGGAAAGCCATAAATTAGCTACACATTGGTAAATAAACAGCGGAAGCTGTTAAGAGTGTCGGAAGATGAACTGTAGAGAGGCTGTTCACCGGTGGCTACCCGGGAATTCTTTCAGCAGTATTACTGTGGCATCCGTAGAATGCTAACCCCTGTGGATTTAGCACAAGTAAGAGAGCACTTTGCTACATAGCTGAAAGGTCTATCAAACAACACTGACACGTTTCATCCTAACTCCAAGGACTTTTTCAAAGCTGGATATAGGAGGAAATGCATCAGTCTTATGTACACACACATATTGTTACATCCGGAACTGATGTCTCCTGTTTAGGGGCAGACCTGGACTAGTTATTCTTATTTGTGGACATTACCATGACCTGCCCCTAGGGGCTGCTGTTTGACTTTGGTTGGACAAATTATAGGCCCATAACCTACCTACATCTGTGCTTTGGCTTTATATATCTCTTGCTGTTACTGTGTGTAGCATAATCTGCCTCCGCTTGTTCACTCTCCTACTTGTTCTCTAAGGTTCCTTGTCTGTTTTGATGTTATTGATCTTTGTCCTTTTTTTTTTAACCAGTGTCCATATCCTGTTTACCTTGCAAGTCATATGTTATCTCATCCCTGTGTACTTAGTCTGGAATCTGTTACCTTATACCTTTATACACTGTCTGACATCTATCATCACACACCTGTGTATTTACCTGAAATCTGTTACATTGTATTGTATATTGTCACTTTCTGCTCTGTACCGTGTATCTGTTCAGTTACTTTGCTTCCTGCAAACAACTCTACATCTTATTCTCCTGCAATTCTTGCATCAAACTCCAGATATTCATAACACATATATGCAATTAATTGTAATTAATTATACATTAATTGCACAATTAATTATAATGAAATAGTGGTCTTGTGAATGTTTTAATTTATATTTAATCTATTGTGATAGATTGTCTTATAATTGTTGCTCTGTTGTTAATGATATATATTGTATGTAAAGATAAATCTTCTTTTAAGTCTGCTCCTTCAAGATGTGGGCAACACACTGACCCTGATCCAGATCTGAGCGCAAATCTGCACACAAATGCATTTGGAAATGTGGCATAGTTTGCATAAGATCCAGAAGCACGTATAACCATGCCATTTGAATTTCAGGCATATATGTCACAAAGGGCACACGCACACTGCGGTTAAGCTGTAAGCAGATATGTGTCCAAATACGCAGCACAAGGGCAGTGTAGTATATTGTATTCAAAGCTGTTATAAATACAGCGATACGTACAGATGATATAAACAGAGCAAATAAAAAAGTATTGTTTTTTTAAATAAAATAAATGAAAAAAAAAGTGGTTGCACCAGTCAAACAGAAAATATATAAAAAAAATGTAAAGCAGCTGCAGTAATAAGCTACATATATACAGAAACTTTACACCAAACTAACCAGTATTGGGCAGTGAAAAAAAAGACTGCCTAAATGAAGTGCACACCAAACAATATCAGACAAAATTCATAAAATTTTAATCTTTAACTAACATGAAGTGAAAAAAATGTATGAGACAACACCAAAAGATTCATAAATCACACTATACATGTCACAAGACAGTACACAGTAAAGTGCATCTCCGGAAAAATATGAAAAAAGTAAAATTAAAGATAAACTGGTGCACTTCCCTACATATCCTAATAGCAGTTCAAGGGCTTTTCCTAGCTGAAGGCTATGCTTCACCCTGCACTCAGGAGGGCCCAGATCCTTAGGTAAGTGTGACAGTGAAATTATGTACAGCGCGTGCGTAATGTTACTGTTTAGAAGGTTGTGCGCATGTGCACAACCTTCTTACGCCATTGTATGGGTCGGCATACGTAACGTTTGTTACGTATGCCATAGGTTACGGGAGAGAGGCTGTCCCCTCTACGATGCCAGCTGTAATGACCTGGGGCACCCATAGGTCTGGATCTGGCCTAAGGTCTGTATTAAGACTCTCCTGTCATTTGAAAGTATTCAGCGGCCATATTGGGGAGGGGTCAAGCTCCCAAAGTAAAACTAGTAACCGTAGCAAGAAAACACAAGGCTGCGCTTCTATTCAGATATATGAAAAGTGTGCAAATGTATGTATAAATGGAGAGGTGCAGCCAAAGACCAAAAGTGACCACTCTGTAACTACAAAGAACTAGAAACAGGTCTGGCACTCCAAACAAACATTATATAACACTATGTGTCAGCACATACATAAAAAAGGAGGTTTAGTTCACAATATAGCTATATTGGGTTAAGCTCATCTGCCCAGCCTAAAGACACCTCCTGGGTGCCTTGTTCCATTCTGCATTAAACACTTTAGGGGAATTATTTAATGGCAGAAGACATGAAGACATCCAATACTTTAGATGTCTCTTAAGGATGTCATAAGGTTTTAGCCACTGGCTATCATAATAGACTCATATCAGCACCCTCCCAATTGACTGCCAATTGAATATCTATTTATTTTTGTTAATAAATATAAGGACTTGAATGAGTCCTTTGTTGCAAGAAAAATCTCTTCACTGTGCCATGGGAGGGGTATTTCAAGGTTTAATTAGAATCTAAGCCATCTGGCTCAGCGTTAGCACGTTTAAACTGTTTAGAAAGTACATGGATGTCACTGGGTATTTGTTGCCTATGAGGTAACTGCTGTAATCACTAGCCCTCAGTTTCCACATGCTATGTCTCCATCTGACAGAAGTCGGTCGTTGTCTATCTTCTGTGTTATTCCTACCATAACTACAATCTGTAATCTCACCGGAATCACAACCCCAAAATTGTTTACTTACGTGCCTATTTTTCCGATTATAGCTACTACGCATGCGAAGTAACTGTTGTACGCATCTACGTAGCGTTTCGTTACGTAGATTGCGTACATGCGGGCTTTAAAGCTATAATCGGAAAAACAGGCACGGAAGTAAAAAATTTCCGGGTTGTGATTCCAGTCCTTTCTCTCAATCTCTCTAATTGAGTCCCGCCCATCCCTTGTAACTCTAGAGATTACAAGAGACATAGAAAGGGAGTCAGGGCTTGCAGGAGATTTGCAGAAGATACCAGGAAAACTATCCAAATTTCGGGAGTCGGCAGCAATGTTTTGACCCCAAATCTCCCTCAAATTATCGACTTATTTCTCAGCTTCCATGCCACTCAAAGTTGCTAGAGAGACTTTCCTACACTCGCCTCACTCACTTCCTCTCCTCACACGATCTTCTGGACCCTCTTCAGTCAGGCTTTTGTTCCAGACACTCCACGAAAATTGCACCGAACAAGGTTGTCAATAACTTAATCACTGCTAAATCTAAAGGATATTACTCTCTTCAAATTCTCCTGCTGCTTTTGGTCTTTCTGCTGCTTTTGACACTGTTGACCACTCTCTTCTCATACAAATGCTACAATCTCTTGGTATTCAGGACACATCCCTTTCCTGGTTTACATCATATTTAACTAATCGCTCTTTCAGTGTCCGCTTTTGTGGATCTACCTCCTCTGCTCTTCCTCTATCTGTTGGAGTACCAGAAGGCTCAGTGTTAGGTCCATTGCTCTTCACTATTTATACAACTTTCCTTGGACGGATAATAAAGTCATTTGTCATCTCTATGCACAAATCTACCTTTCTAACCCTGATCTCTCACCATCTGTGTTGGCCCATGTTACCGAATGTCTCGCTGAGATTTCATCTTGGATGTCCTCCCATCATCTCAAACTTAATCTTTCAAAAACAGAACTAAGAATATTTCCACCAGCCAATAAAGGTTACCCAGCTAGGTCCAGATATACCGCGGAGAAAGGAGAAATGGAGAAGTTGACCATAGGAAACAATCAGATTTTAATTGACATTTTCTAGTATGTAATAAGCTATGGGTAACATCTCCACTTTTCCTTTCCCACAGCTTAGTAAATCTGGCCGCTGGTCTTTCTATTTCTGTTTAAAACACGGAAATAATCCCTACTCATAACCAGGGGCGTATCTAGAGTAAATGGAACCTGGGGCCAATCCCAAAATTGTGCCCCTCCCCCTCCTGGTTGAATTTTTTTAGCATTGATATATATATCCCTCTTGATATGTAGTAGGTATGATTGTGCCGCCGCGAAGCCCGGCACAAAATGGGGCGTGGTCAACTCATTGGGGGCGTGGTCAAATAACATTGATAGATATCCCATCTTGTTATGCAGTAGGTATTATTGTGCCGCCGCGATATAATGTAAACTATGTAATACATATATATATAGAAACCAAAGAAAGGTGAAGGGCACTTCTCCCAAATCATCAGAATACGACGAGCGTACGTTCGCATTCGCCCGTCGTTGCGAATTTTCGTAGCGCTGGATCAGGCCCAACATGTCCACTTTTCCTTTCCCACAGCTTAGTAAATCTGGCCGCTGGTCTCTCTATTTCTGTTTAAAACACAGAAATAATCCCTACTCATAACCAGGGGCGTATCTAGAGTAAATGGAACCTGGGGCCAATCCCAAGATTGCGCCCCTCCCCCTCCTGGTTAAATTTTTTTGCATTAATATATATATCTCTCTTGATATGTAGTAGGCATGATTGTGCCGCCGCGAAGCACGGCACAAAATGGGGTGTGGTCAACTCATTGGGGGCGTGGTCAAACAACATTGATATATATCCCATCTTGTTATGCAGTAGGTATTATTGTGCCGCCGCGGCACTTCTCCCAAATCATCAGAGTGCAGTGGTGCTCAGACTGGACGTATACAATATAGAACTATATAAATGTCAGGCACTCACTGTCTTTTGTAATAATTAAAAAAGTAACTCAATAAGTTTGGACCAACATTTCAGTTATTAACTAACTTTCATCACACATATATATACACACACACACATATATATATGTATATACACACACACACACACACACATACATACATACATACATATATATATATATATATATACACGCTTTAGATGTACTTCAGTGCCACATTCTCTTTATCATTTCTAAATCCCTTTCATCAGCTCCTTCTCCTCTTCATCTTCAACTCACCAGTTTTCATATCTCTCCAGTG
>WWET01000311.1:444890-461983 GCA_011038615.1 Limnodynastes dumerilii
TTTGAGTGTAATAAGTTTACAAGGCACTAGTTATCCGGGGCTCTGTGTTTGGATAAGGAGGATGAAACAGTGAGAAGAGTTAAACAATACATGACCCTTGCACCTTGAATACCTTAGTCAATGTATCTCGGCTATCACCGTCGAGCACGTTCATTATATGATGGTTGTTCCAGTATTTAATGGTCACAGTGTTTTGAGAATACACATAATATATCTGCTGATGCTTTGTGAGAAGTACAGCAATGAATTCATTAATTCTTTTCATTTACAAAAAAAGTCATTTCATATATATTTTTTTTTTTTGTCAAACTTAAAAATAGGATTTGAAATCACAGTTGAGAGGTAATATCTTCTAGTTCAACTTTATACTAAAGCTTTTCTGTATTTGTGTTCTATAATCAAAGGATAAATATTTTCCCTGTGTGCAAAAAAATATGTAAGTAATTTGCTCCCCTTGTATTGCAGATTTGCTGTTTTCTATATATGATCCTGACTCTAGATCAGTGCAATAGTGTTTACAGCTTCCTACCAACAAAACAGGATTAAAAGGCTTTTGGAGAGTGACACACAACTTCTCTGGGTTTGCATGAAGGGTCACCCAGGGCCGTATGCAGAGCTTTAAGATTGCGTATACGCAATCTACGTTGCAACAAGTCACATAGATTACGCTACTGAATTACTGCACATGCGCCATAGAGCATATCGGAAAACTGTGCATACGGCCCCCAGAGCACAAACTTTTGCTAGTCCATCAGGGTATAAAGATAGGTTCCTGGATATTCTCATGCACAGGAACAAGGGGATGCAAGGATAATTGGGCAAAAAATCTGTCACATTGTTATTTTAGAGCACCCCAGGATCATACCTGCAGAGACTTGTTTCTACTCTGTCTGGTGAGAGGACCAAGGTAGCTCTGTCCATTAGAACCTCTGTCAATTCCATCTTCCTGGCAATTAAGAATTACCCATAGTTGCTGACCTTCTGGGGGAAACAGGAGAGGGTAGTGTGGGGGTGGGACTTGAGAGTGTAATTTTTGCATATCCCACCTGAATCCCCACCCCTGCCTAATCCAAACTGCAGTTCATAGGGTTACTATGTCACTCTGCCACGCCCGTCCTTAGTAATGCTCAGGGTTTGAGGCCGTGATTTACATTAACTCTCAGCCTCAAGCACAGATCAGGGATATTTGCTGCCTCTTACAGGATTCTGGGAGCAACATCTGAATTTCAGGAATTTTCCATACATTTTGGGAGAGTCGGCTAATGTGGTTTAGCTTCTTTAGAGCCTTCTGTCCCCAATGGCATACCTGCCATCTGTCCTGTTTTTTGCGGGACTGTCCCAATTCCTGTCCCAAAAAAGGGACACGTATTATGCAAAAATTGATGGAGTTTTGATCAAATATAGTCATTTGTGGGTGGAACAGGGGCGGGATTATTTTGTCCCATTTCATGATTTTCAGTGTTCGGAGGTGTGCCATGGGGAGTGCTAAGGGAGAATAGATTAGCTCAGGTTGGCAATCCTATTGTTAAAGGCAGAACTTAAACATCTCCAGTGATTGCTGGGCAGAAATGCCAGGAGCTTCAGGCACGTGAACAAAAGAGAAATCCTGAAGACATCACTGGCAAGGGTGCTGGAAGAACTCTGGGAAGATGGAGGTAAATTGCATCCCCTCCGTCTAGCGATGTTGTAACAAATTGGGTGACTATTTTGTTGCCCCATAGACAGTTCCACAGTTCCAATGAAAGCTCAGTAAAGCGCTCACTTACTTAAATATACTGGAACTCCCCGTTGCATTAGAGCAGAACAATGGATAAGCTACTTTCTGTGTTTGCTCCAACACGCATAAAATAGGGAGACCCACACACATAGCATCCCATTACTCACCATCATTAGGATCTAGGGATAATACAGAATGTGGAATATTTCTCTTAGTAAATACTCCACATTCCTTTCACATTGCTATACACAGGTAACAAATACATTGCTCAAGTTTGTTTAGAGCATGGTCTCGAGCCCCTATACCGACTTAATGGCAGCATGGAAGATTAAAGGATGTCAAATAATACTTTTCAATTCCTTTCAAACAATGTGACAGTTTTCAACAACCTCCCTGTGAGACACATAAACAGATGCCAATGAAAAATAATGGCACCTGACCTTTAATATGTCCAGTCTTGATTTAAGTGGTGAAGCTGGACACAGCAATTACTGGTAAGTAATTGTAATTACGATGGCAGAAACATCATGTAAGCACCAGGTGATAGAATAAACAGCTGTAATGACAGAAAATGTATGGGGTTATGTAAGACAGATCTGCTTAATCAGAAAGTTTTTTATAATGAATAGTTAAGTATGCAGAATTAAATTTTCGTCAACTTACCCATTCGTTAGGTTTCTGACACAAGACCCTTGTGGGGAGGAGATACAGCTTACAAGGGAAGTCTTAGGGTTAGGCTGTAGTGAGTGGATACAGCTTACAAGGAGAGACTTAGGGTTAGGCTGTAGTGAAGGGATCCAGTTCACAAGAAGAGTTTTAGGGTTAGGCTGTGGGGAGGGGATCCAGCATAGAATGGATGTCTTAAGGTTAGGCTGTGTGAAGAGGTTGGAGTGTGGGAAGGGATAGAGTGTAGAACAGTAGTCTTAGGATTAGGCTGCAGGGAAGGAAGTCGGCGCAGAAGAGGAAGGTTAGGATTAGGCTGCGGGGAAGGGAGGGTTAGGGCAATGGAAGGAGAGGGTTAGGGTGAGGATTAGGATAAGGGTTGGAATAAATACTTACTAGTTGACATTGGGGATTCTTTCTGGGGATCTTCGCTTTTGTCACTCCAGTGGGTCAAGAACAATCGCTGGCGGTGGGATCTTGTAAATGCGGTGTCAAAAAACAGCCATGTCATAAAAGCACCGCTCTCAGCAGCGAATCACACCCAATTTCTGTATATAATTATACTTTTATTCAGTTTAAAAATATTAACAATCATTATACAATGTTCCATAGCAATTTATTTATCTGACCCTGCTTTGTTTACATACATAGATAGATAGATTGTTTAGGAGATGGCCCATGCAATCTTTAGAAGTGCATTGAAGCAATCCAATCCAAACATCCAATCCTGGTTGTCTGATTGGGTCAAATGATTTTGTAAAGCTGCATAAAAATCAGCTGAACCCCCAATCCCCCGACCAATTTACCAGTGTGTCCCCTCCTGCTAATCTGTATATCCTGGATTGGGTGTTATATCTGTGACCTTGTTCTGCTGTGTGATTATGTAAGCAGTCTGGTCAGGAGTTGGAGCCGAAGAGGATTGGACAAGTGTGTACCCAGCTTTATTTAACGGGGAAATTTTTCTTATTACTTATTAGCCCTAAACATTGGTCACCTCAGCAGTCAGACCGCTCCTGGCTCAGGACAGAGTAAGGGTCTGCAGGGGCACCTCTCCTCCATACAGGAATCCATGCTGGTCTCTCAGGATGAGCAGAGGGGGCGGATCCTCCCTCTCAGCTATGCAAATTTCAGTCACAAGAGGGCCCATAGACTCTCTAGTGACAGACATCGGCAAGCATGAGAGGAAGGGGCCGTCCCCTCTGCTCATCAGTGATAATGAAAACTGCTTCAGTGTCTGTCATTGTCAGAAATGAGAAGAGGGGGTGGCTCTTCTTATTTTTGCATCCACAGAAAGGTATTTCACAGGACAGGTGGGGGTGCGGTGGGTAATTGCTGGGCTAGCAGGCCCCTTAAGCCGCCAGGCCCCGCAGCAACTGAGCCCATTGCACCCCCTATAGTTACGCCCTTGCTTACCAGTGTGTACTGTCCAAAGATCTCCTAATAGACACAGTGCACACTGCAAAAAGCAAAAGAGATCTTTCCATGGTTGATCTGGTATATTAGGAGCTCCAAAAGATCAAATAAAAAAATCACAGACCGTTTAAAATGATTCTTTTTTCAAAAGTGTTCTGCTAATGAAGTCATTCTCTGACGCTGGCGATGTTTTATCAATAAAATGTTTTTAGGAACTATTGAGCGCTCCCTTTTCTGTTAATATATATATATATATATATACACACATATATTACAAGGGGTGGGAGCAGCTATTAGGGGGAAGAAAAGTGAGGTTCTGTATATGGGAAGACCTCTAAAATTCCTAGAATGCCATATGCTGATGGTTTTTTTTGACACAGCAGAATGACAAACTCTGCTTCAAAACATTGTAAATATGAAATGTATATATGTCACAATTTGCCAGCCTACGATCAGAAGAACGGCCTGGCGATCCTATGTAGTCCATGGCGATCATAGACTAGTGTATATATGATTTTGATTTTGGGTAATATCACATGAAAACGGCCATTATAGTACTAATATGACGTGTTCACCATTTAGTAAAAGGTCTGTCTAATAAACCTGTTCAAAAAACCACCCCCTATATTAGGGGTGAGGAACCTCCGGCCTCTGGGCCGGATCCGGCCCGCCACATGATATGGTTCGGCCCGCAGAAGCAATTGATTCATCCATTATTCAATTGCTTCTGGCTATCTGCTAGACAGCAGAATAAATAGACTTGCAGTATCATGGACCCGTGCAGGACCGACAGTACGAGCACGGCGGAGGGATCTGCGACTTCGGGTGCACTGCGGCTCGGGGAGTTCTTGTTTTGCTATTACTGCCCAGAGTTCTGCTTATTCATGGTGGAACTGCAAGTTTGCCGATATATCTGCAAGTTTGCCCTATCTATTCTACTGTCTGAATAGGTCCAACTAACAGTATGTAGTGGGGGGGTGTCCTAGCGCTGAGCTCCATTTTGTGGCATGTTGTGGAGGTAGCTGGTTGCTCGTGTCGTGTGGCTTCCACAGTTCTGTCTAATATAAACTTTACTTGTGAATCTTACTCCTTACTACCCTAATCTAAACTACCCCCTTGCTGCCCCTCTACTTACTGGTCTTTAAGAGCTGCAAACGCTCCTTGGGGACTGTGGCCGCCGGCCCCCCACCTCCACTTCCCCCAGGTGGAGAGCCCCAGGTCCAGTTTGAAGGCTTTGCCTTTTTAGATAGCCCCCACCCCAATTCCTAGCTAAAACCTATAAAACTTTAAAAACCAAAGAAAAAAAAAAGAATTTTAAAAAATCTATAAAAAAATACAAAAAAATGAAAGCAAAAAAACTACCCTAAGTACCCTAGTCTAAACTACCCTAATCTACCCTCTTGCTGCCCCGCTACTTATTGGTCTTTAATAGCTGCAAATGCTCCCTGGGGAGTGTGGTTGCCGGTCCCCACCTCCACTTCCCCTGGTGAAGAGCCCCAAGTGGTTGAGGCCAATACAGTAGAACAATTTAAACATGCTTGGGATAAATATAAGGGTATCCTAAATTGAAACCCAAATTGAAGGTAAATAGGGTCTAGGGTCAGTATAGTTTTCAATAAACAAATGGGCAGACTAGATGGGCCATGTGGCTCTTATCTGCCGTCACTTTCTATGTTTCTATGTATAAGTCCAGTTTGAAGGCTTTGTCTGTTTAGATAGCCCCCACACCAATTCCTGGCTAAAGCCTATAAAACTTTAAAAAAAACCACCAAATATATTTTTTTAAATCTATAAAAAAATACAAAAAATAAAAGCAAAAAATCTAGAAAACAATTCTATAAAAAAATAATAAAAAACATCAGTAGTGGTCAGTAGTACTGCTGCACAGAAAATATTACATAAATTAAAATGGGTGGGGAACCTCTGACCTTACTAAAAAAAACAAAATCCCAAAAAAACACCACACAAAAATATACAAAAAAAGGTTTTAAAAATACTTAAAAGTAATAGCAAAAAAAGCATAGGACACCCTGTATCTGTGATCAGTGTTACTACAGCAACATAGACACAAGAGAATAGAAAGAAGAAAAAACAGAGAGTAAAGGGAGAAAGCAGAGGAAGAAAAGGAAAAACAGAAAATTTTACATAAAGTAAAACGGGTTGGGAACCTCCGGCCTTAGTAAAACAAAAAAACAAAAAAAAATACAAAAAAGTTTAAAAAATACCAAAAATTAAACAAAAAACCCATCCAAAATACCAAAAAATAAACCAAAACAAAAAAGCATTTAACAAAAAACTCATTAAAAAATAAAAGCAGATTTTTAAAAAAAACTTAAGTGGTGTAACAACCAACACATGACAACTTCAAAGAAAAGAATAGTTGAGTGTCGATCCAAGAGAAATGGACAAATGATTATTTTTTTGTTGAACTCAAAGGCAAACCCGTGTGTCTAGTTTGTTAGAAGTAATGAAAAAAGCCGATCTGGAGCCTCATTACAGTTCAAAACATGCTAAACTACATGATTTGGAAGGCCAAATGCGTTTGGATAAAATCAATGCTCTTCAACGGAGTTTGCAATCACAACAAGCCACTTTCACCAAGCCTCATGATGACAGAGACAACTCAGACGAGCTATATAGTGAGTGAGCTAATCGCAAAGAAGCTGAGGCCTCATGTTGAGGGAGAGTTTGTGAAAGAGTGCATGGTGGCTGCTGTGGAGTTGTTAGCACCAGACAAAGTAAAATAGTTTCAGACTGTTAGTTTGTCTCGGAGAACCGTCTCAGAGCGATTTACTGACTTAGCACAAGATACTGAAAAAACACTGAAGGATTATGCAGCAGATTTTCAATTCTTCTCGCTGGCTTGTGATGAGACAACCGACATAACAAATACTGTCCAACTGGCTATATTCGCTAGTGGGATAACTGCAGAGTTTAACATAAGAGAGGAACTGCTGTCACTAGAAGCCATGCATGGCACTACAAGAGGTGAGGACGTGTTTCAGAAACTCGTTTCATCAATGAAAAAACTTAAGTTAACATTTGAAAAGTTAAGTGGCCTTACTACAGATGGAGCTCCAGCCATGGTTGGCTCGCAAAAAGGGCTAATTGCATTTGTCAAGAAAGAACTGAATCGTCTCAGTCTTGATCCAAGTGAATTAATTTTATGCCACTGCATCATACACCAAGAAAGTCTCTGTGCACAGTCCTTGCGGCTCAACAATGTAATGTCAACAGTAGTGTCATGCATTAATTTTGTCAAAAGCAGGGGGCTTAACAGCCGCCAGTTTAAGGAGTTCCTGAATGACCTTGACTCTGAGTTCGGTGATCTTGTTTATCACTGTGAAGTGCGGTGGCTGAGTCACGGGAACATGCTGATGAGGTTTTACAAACTGCAGGATGAAGTCAAGCAGTTCATGGAGATGAAGGGAAAACCTGTCAGGGAACTCAGTGATAGCAAGTGACTGTGTGATCCAGCATTCATGGTGGACATGACCACGTACCTCTCAGAGCTGATCGTCAAGCTGCAGGGCCCTAACCAGCTTCTTAGCTCCCTGCTTTCAAATGTGAAATCATTTGAAGGTAAGTTAAGGCTGTGGAAAATGCAACTGGAAAGGAATAATATGGTGCATTTCCCCACTCTTGAAGGACAAAAGCCTTCTATGACCCTTCAATATGCTGGTGAATGTGAAAACCTAACTGATTCATTTAATAGAAATGCCAAAAATAAGAATCACATAGACGTGACCCTGAGTTAGCTATTTAATGGTGCACTAATCTTAGTAAAATCACAAAGTAAATCTCCAAGACACAAATATATAAAAAAAATAACTACTGGATTTTAATAGTACAAAGTTTTAAAAGAAAATGCAAACAAATAGACACAGTGTTTACATTCATATCACAACACATTGAACATTTAGGCAAAATATTTACATATATATGACAACAATCAGGATGTGAATAGAAATGCCAGCAAAGAGAAAATCAGTGCTTATATAATACCTCACAGCACGCTCCTGGACCCGCTAAATAAGAAAAACCGGAACCTGTCCCTGAATAACAAAGATAACAAGATAAGCTTCACCAATTACCAAGGCATGTATGCTGTCCCCTGCCTGCAGCTTGTAATCGGGTCCAATGAATGTTTGAGTGGCATTAAAGTCGTCTGGGGGCACCACCGCCATTGCACACGAACGGGGGTGCACAGTCCAACGTACATTTCACCTGATGTTGCCTTTTTTTAAGGAGCTGTACAGGTGTGTGGTATGGGGGTGGTTTTTAAACCCATGTTGTCCAATCACAGAAAAGCATCCTCTAATTACCATTACTGCCACCTGCAAGTTGTGTTTGGAAGAAAAAGACACAGTATTAAGACTATGCAGCAAATAGAAAAGTCAATATAAGATAAATTCCAAGAAGAGACTTCTTTAACATAACTTAGGATATACTCCATAAAAGAGGACATTGATATGAGTAAATGAAATAGCAGAAAGAAAAAAAAAGAACTGAAACAAAACACATCATTGTAGTATATGCATAAATAATAAACAGTGTCAACATATTGGTGGAGGGGTAGACTTGGGATAAATTTACTACAATGTTATATAGTGACTATCAAAGAAATTATATAAATGTCTTATTCAAAAAAAGGGGGGAAATAAACAATATACACACACCTAACTAGATTAGAACCTATGACCCCTTTCCTATCCAAGACCAAAGTTCTGTCAATGTACCACTAAGCTCCCATATGACAGTATATAGTCAGAAGGCCTGATAAATCCTCACAAACAAAATTACACCTATATGAAAAATAAGGATAGGGAGAACAAAGTATGCAAATGCTTGAAAGAATCCGGTTAACTCACCACTAAGAGAGATATATAGGGTAAAAATCAGACTGACTTTATAGTAAAGAAGATAGATATTCAATAATAGTACCCAAGGTGAACACAACATAAATTGGATCCCTACCAAGAAAAACACTGAGATATAATCCCAAGATTGAATGAACACTATTAAATGTATCGCTTCCCAAAAGGAAGGGAAGACTAAATATTAGAGCATTATGATGGTATGTCCAGACTTTACAGTAAAATCAAGAAAAAACCAATAAAGATATAAATTGAAGACACAGGGCCTGATCCAGAGCAACGCTCGCAAGCGAGCGTACGACGAGCGTATGCGAATTTTCGGCAAAAAATTCGCAATGCGCATGCCCAGTATGACAGCTTCCGGTCGCCCGAGCGTCATGAGCGAATAGCGGGCGTATCGTTAGCGTATTTTTCGCTCGCTGAGCGTATTTTTTTTACGATGGTCGGCTGGGCGCCCGTTGTACTACAGGGAGGCGGGGATAGCCATTTAAATTGTACAGTATGGGCGTGCTAAGCGTATTTTCTCAGCGTATTTTCTGCGAATTTTCGTACGGGCGACGGGCGTACCCAGTGTAGGGTATAGCCGCCGTAAGCAGGGACTTTACTATGGGAGTGTTAGGGGCGTGTAGGTTGATACGCCCGAGCGTACGTTCGCATTCGCCCGTCGTGCGAATTTTCGTAGCGCTGGATCAGGCCCACTGACCCCATTTTGAAATTGAACCCACAACACTAATTCACCCTTCATCATTGGGAAGCTATTGGCCACCAACTCCTTATGTCTAAAGGTCTATTAATTTCTACTTTTCACAATTCTGGGATAACAGGAAATTTTCATATAAACATTTTTTACAAATGTATAATTCTTCACATAAGTGTGTATTCATATTGGGCCGTATTCAGAGCTCCGGCCGCAGTGCAATTGAGGCCAGAGTTTTGAGAAATGTGCATACTGCATGCACAGTAATTTTGTAACGTAATCTATGGTACTTCTTGCAACGTAGATTGCGTATACTGCATGCGCAGTAGCACATTTCTCAAAACTCAATTGCATTGCGGCTGGAGCTCTGAATACGGGCCATTATCTCTAGAATAAAAAAAATTCTATTCAGAAGTAGAAATATTATAGACCGTATTAAATGGGCGAGATAAAGGACTTGCTAAAATAAAAATGATGAGAAATGTATGGCCTCATTTAGGCCATAGGGAGAAGAAGTGTTTAACATAAAGATCCATTTAACCTCGCGTTGGAGCAATATCGCATCTATGTTCCACGAATGTTAGAATTAATTTTTTCCAAAATATGGGCTCTGAGACCTGAGGGATCTGAGTTGTGTTTCAACATAAAGTGTCTTGCTATGGGTGATAGCACTTTAAGGTTTTCCTTATCTCGTCGGCTATTTCTAATAGAGCCGAGGAGCACCTCCGGGATAAGGGAGTAATATCTTATTTGAATACAACTAGTGCGGTAGTGTTGCCCTTTTTTCCTGTGAGTCATTTAATGAAAGATTCAAAGTATGTGAAAAGTAAACAAATGGAATTGAACATCTTTTCTACACCATTCAATGTGGAAGCAGCTGATGTGCCCAATTATCTACAACTCGAAACGATTCAGCTGCAAAGCGATGGTGAGCTGAAAGCTAGGTACACCAACCTCCCACTGCTTGAGTTCTATAAACGTTACATAGGCAATGATGAATTTCCTACTTTGAGGAGACACGCATTGAAATATGCACCTGAGTTCGGAACAACTTACTGCGGTGAGTAGTTCTTTCCTAAACTAACCATAGCAAAGAGTCAACTGCACTCCAGACTGACCGACGCAAACCTGGAAAACCAGTTGTGAGTAGCAACATCATCAATACTAGCTAACATCACATTCCTCACCAAAGAGAAGCAGTTCCAGCCATCACATCAGCCTAAGGTCATTAGGGGTGAGTTAATTACATTTTTGACCTAATATAGCGCGCTAATTTTAGGTTGATAATTTGTGTGGCCCTCGAATTATTTTCTAAATATCCAAATGGCCCTTGGCAGAAAAAAGGTTCCCCACCCCTGCCCTATATAGTGAGTAAGACTGTTACCTGCATGTTAATGTGACATTAGACAAAGGAATGGACCCTTTGAACTGGTCTTGTTCATGCTTGATAATTGCTGTGACTGTAATCAATCTCATATGTGTTCTGACTTCAGTTTCATTGTATATTTGACATCATTTACCGGCATTACCGGCAAGAAGTAATGGTACAATAGCTTTAATGAGATGTTTTCATATAGATTAGTACGCTTGTAAACCGCAACTTGGCATTTGTACAGTTGCAGACACACAGTTCTGACATGGGTTGTTTTTTAGTAGCATTCCTGTTTTGGATCTGTCAGCAGAACCCTCTTAATTTCCTAAAAAAATGACCTTTTAGAAAACAAAAAAAACTTAAAATACCTGAACACCAACCACAATGGATGTTTTCTTTTGTAAAACAGGTTTTTTGAAATTTGATCTCAATGGACCAAATACAGACTTCCACCAAGTGGACATTTTCTAACCACATTCGTTGTAAAACAGCAAGCGCTGAAGAAGTCCTGGACATGGGCATGAGGTAGGGAGGTCAGAAGAACGGAGAGGGTGGGAAGGGGTGTGCATGGAGGTAGGGAGAAGTGGATGAGGAGATGGTCTTAAAGGTGAGGGTAAGGAGTATAAAGAAAGGTCTGAAACAGACAGAAAGCCAGTGGAGGGTTTGCCATAAAGGAGAGGCTGAGGTAGGGAGGTGTGAGAGGAAGACGAGCCTGGAAGCAGCACTGAGAATAGAATGAAGGGAGGCAAGACGGGTGAGCATGAGACCAACGAAGAGGAGGTTACAGTAGTCGAAGTCATATGATTAGAGAGTGGATGAGGGTTTTGGTAGTTTCATTGGTGAGGAAGGGACGGATGCAATGTTGCATAGGTGGAAACGACAAGAATGAGAGAGGGCACGAATGTGAGGTATAGAGGAAAGTGAGGAGTCAAGGATGACACCTTGGAAACGAACTTCAGAGGAGGAGGAGACAGAGGTATCACCAAGAGTTATGGTAACGGAGGGAAGGGGAGAATCATAGGGGGAAGGAAAAACAATGATTTCCGCTTTGTCCATACTCAGCTTCAGGAAGTATTTGGCTAGGTTAATTTGTACTTACGTAATTAATTTCTACATATGTGCAGTATGGGCTAGTCTTGCATAGTGTTACTATCATGTACCCTCTGCTCCTACAAAGCACACCTTTACTGGTATTTTTTTTTTACCTTGAACGCCTGGTTCTACACAGTATTAATAACACGTTTGCAGCAATGAATGACAGCCATCTCAGGCTGCTTGGACACATAATTGATTGTTAAAGTTTGGTTTTGTTACAGTTGAGGGTTTAGGGTCATTGCTTTCCATTTTTACCTCTTTTGCTAAAATATTTGAGTTGTGCAACTGGGCCATGCACAAACAACTGTGCTACATAGAGTACAATACTCTCAGTCAGAATATGCAGGAAGAACACCCATGTTATGTGGGGCCAGATTTTATCTGACATTTTGTAGTATGTGATATGAAAGTGAGAGCTAGGATCTGATCGGTTGCTATGGGCAACATCTGCACTTTTCCAAACCCACACCTTAGAAAATCTGGTCCCTGGACTTTGGTAAAGTTCCATGTCCATAAGTCCATCCACTTGCACGCTCGCACACAGTTCTGTACGGAAGTGCCTTCCGACATAACATCTGGCGAGCACATGCACTTCCGTAAGTCCCTTAATGTTATTAACTCTGTATCCGCGCCCAGTATCTCATTGAGAGACGTGCTCCATTTTACTGGCAGACCTCAGAGGCACCCTCTAAATCCTAGAGCTTTAGACATCAGCCTTAAGCTGGCTCATTATAGCACCAGATATAATACAACATATATTGTATGAGGATAGTTTTCCTACTCCGTCTTCCAAGACTGCTATTGTTTTGCAATTAAAAGAGTTTGCAAAAAATGTCCTCTGTCCTGCATGTGAAATAGATTGTGTGAGTTAGACTGAGCTATCTAGGTGTGTGATTCCTTTCTGTAGCACTGTAAATGGCCTCATTATGGAGCCAAGGTCTCATTTTCTAAGCAGATGGGACTCGAGTCATTTTGCCATAGGGTAAAAAAAAAAAACACTGATAAAAAGTTGCGCTGAGGAATGCATGTGTCCCGTCCAGCTCACTCCATGCTTTATTCTTTCATCAAATTTCATTCATGTCCAGAGATCACAGAGGCTGCAATGGCCCTTTTCACTCCTTTCATACTGGAGTCTTCAGAATGTATAGAAAGACATATTCTTCCCAACACAGAGATGAAGACGATCGTGTTACTAAAGTCTTTGTGCTCACTGTAAGAATGGTGCCATGCTAAGAGGGTGTATTAATAAAGCCGTGTCTTGTCATTGTTCCATTGTCTGATAGGCAGGTTGTGCTTACACAGACCTCATTCCCGGTTGGTTAAAAAGGAAAAACTAAATATTAACAGTGACTTGCAAAAAAAAAAAAAGTTGTAGTGTAATTGGACCGGATCCAGACTTAAAGAATGGGGTCATATTCTACTCTCGCAAGTTACTTTTAGAGTTGGTTGATGGACCATCAATGGCTCTAGCAAATGCAGTGTGGCTGAATCTAACAGTGGCTTCATACACACTGTCAATGAAAGGTGTCGGTCGCCGCTGAAAAGGGCCGTTTTCTCCCAGCCAGTTGCTCCCGAAGCCTGACCCTAAAACTCCCTTTCCCCGCAGTCTAACCCTAAAATTAGCTTTCGGCTGTGCTTATCTCTAAAATAGCATTTTCATGGCAGTGACTCAATGAACAACAGCCTAAGCCTAGCAGCCATCGTTGGCACATTTAAACTTTGGGCTACAGCAAATGGCGACCCTTTAACACATTCTGGGCCTGAGTCAGACCTCAATGCGTGCTCCGTATGCACAAAGGTCTGGAAGTCTGCACAGAAGAGGGGTGTGAATTATTCTGTCACTCCCCTCTCTTGAAATTCTGTTGAAAACCTGTATGCCGCACTCAATCATATAGGTGTCCACCTATATCCAATTTAGCTATAAAATATATTGTTAAGCCAGAGGCTGGAGGAAAATAAGGCTATATTCAATAAAAATATTTATTTAGATTAATGCCAAATTAATGATTCCTCCGGTGATACCATTCCCTGATATAGCACAGCTTACAAAAAGAAAAGAAAAATAGAAGGGGAAATTAGAGGCGCATTGTTTGCAAACAGACAATGATCAATATGATTAAAATCAACAATATTTTAGTAGTATATTGATAAAAAATTAAAGAGATATCAGTTATTCACTGTCTGAAATATAGTTATCAAATACTTATATAAGTGGATTTAGAATTCTGAAGTATTGGCAGCAGATGACAGTGAAATATTATTAGAATTGAAACATTAGGCCGGATCCAGAACTACGTCCATCTTCCATAGATATTTCGCTGGCATCTGCTGCCAATACATTCCTTTAGAAAGCCACTTATATAAGTATTTGATAACTATATTTCTTTTCTTTTTGTAAACTCCCCTCTCTTGTGCAGGGTTTGCAGCAGTTACGCTGCCATGAGCCTACTTTAAGTCTCCTGTGCAGATCTATATGACCGCTGATATGCACGGAATGTATCATTTAAATGCTCCCCCACCCATCTTGTGGTGGTTTGGAGAGAGGAGGGGAAAACCTGCCCCATTGGACGCATCTCCTAGCTTAATGAACTAAGTTCCATACACCAGGAGAACCGTGGTGTAACATCTGGCGCATTCATGCGCACTACCAGAATAGTCGGAAATCTGAAGCCAGCCCTCTGAGAGTAACTTTATCCCCCCGAGAGTGCTCTTTGATCTCCATTGCTGGGGACCTTGGGCCGTATTCAGAGAACCCTTTTTGCGGCGAGTCCTGTGCCTATTTTAGGTTTGTTTGAACTGCGTATACGTAGTAACTTTATTTACGGAGTTCACGTAGACTATACGTGCGGAAGTGCCTCTCCAACAGACATGTGAATCGTACGTGGGTAAATACGCATGGATCTCCCACATTAGACTACGCACGTGAGATTTATTAATAAATAAAAATGGGTGGAGGGAGGCATTTTAATAAAGGAGTGTGGGCGAGGTATGGGCGCGGTTAGATAGATACGCACGTACGGGACAACTTGGCGCACGTAAATGACCGCGGAAAGATAAGGCAGGTTCAGGCACTCGTAAGTCACATAAAACCTGTCCGTGTGAGAGGAGTGTCAGGGTTGTTGCCTTGCTGCGTCCGTGTGAATAATTGCGTACTTTTTCGGATGGTTTTCTGAACACGGCCCCTTCTCTCATTCCTCTGCACCTCTCTGACAGACCGTACCAGACCGGGGTCTACTGGGGAAGGAAAGGGGGTTAAAGTTACTGCAATATATCTTTTAATAATAACAATCATGCATATTATATAGTCCACTGCAATAAAGACGTATACATAGTCTATTGTTTTACACCTATTTAAACAGAGTTTATTTTTTACCTAAATATGTGTTGGAACCTTCTTTTCCCAATAGACTTTCAAATTGCATCCACTCTTTAATTTATCAGTATAACTAGAGTATAATACTTGACCTGTCTACTGACCTATTCCCGACTCAGTTCTAGTATTTCATCATTGGTGAGGAAACCGGTTTCAATAGGGTCCTGAAACCTAATAGGGTCCTGAAACAGCCCTGAGGTCATGCGTTTGATTCCCAGACCAGGGTCCAGAGTCTAACTAGGAATCTGGTCTTCATTAAAGCCCATGATAGTGGGGATAGGCTGGCCTGCAGACGCCAAACAGGCCGCTGCCCCTGGCCGCTGCTTCCATCTAACACTAAAACACCAACACCCAGAGACAGAAAAAGGGTGAGAGTGATCAACCCTGATCACAGGGTAGACATAAGGAGGAAACCCGCAGTAAGGTGTGATACCACTGGGTAGGCAAGATGGAGAAAGCCAGGAAGAGACAAACAACATTAAATGGAGACAAGGGCACTCACTCTCAGACTAAGAGCACAATCACACTGGGAGTGGGAGAGAGAGAGAGGGAGATTACACAAGGAGAGACTAGGAACAGGGCTGGAACAGAGGCAAGGAGCAAGGATGCAGGGTAAATGCAGTGGAATTGCAAGGAAATAGAATAGGGCACTCAGCAATAGCAGAGCAGGAAAGCACAGGAGACCTAATGCTGTAACCAACAGCGGGGATCTGCAGCCAGTGATTGGCTGCAAGATCCCCGGATAACAGCTCTGATTGGCTGTGTGACCTGTCAGTAATTCAGCAGCTGGAAGGTCATAGTGTGCAAGCCATGCATAGTGCACAGGCCTGCAGGGATTGATGCCCACAGTGGCAATGGAACAAAACAGTGAGGCCCAGCTGCAGAGAAAGTGAGAACTTGCATGTTACCATGACTAATGCAGCAGCATGTAACAATTGCAAACTATTTTTTATGTGTCTCCACTGACACAGAGGTTTCCAAGGATACAGCAAAAGGTATTTGGTCTTTATCCACCTCACCTTGCCTTTATGGGATATATATGTTCCTAATGACTTGTTCCTCGTATCTTCATTAGTGGTAACATAAATCGGATCATCCCAATCTATATATGGGACAATTGTTACGTTGGTTTGCAGCTATGCCACTCTAATATTGCTCACAATGGCTGGCAAGTTTTCTCCATGTTTATTATAGTGATCATATGTCTTTCATGTGAGTCTGCATGTTTTAATGTTTATAGTTTATTTTTGGTTTTAAGAATAAAAGGTCTTAAATAATTATATAGTTGCTCGATTTCTTCTATTTCAAAAGTGGTGACAATTATTTTTATATACTGTGATGTTAGCGTTGTGTTGTTCTCTTTTTACCAACAATTCAAATAAACTAAATATCTGATTCCATTAAATGAATTGTAATGGGTGCAATTTGCCATTAATATGTTTGTTTAATAGATCTGCAGACATGATACGACCGACTCAGCTTTAAATCACCACTAACTTAAAAGTAATGAAAGGCCCCATATGCGTCCTCTGAGGCTATCTTGAAATTGAAGATTTAGGTTGAAATGATCATTGAAGTCCACCTGGAAATGATTACAGAAACACATCTATGCTGCTTTGAACTGCAACCAGCTTAATAAAACACAAGGAATTAATTTCTTGTTAAACTCCCACAGTTCATTTATTTATTGTAATTCTAAAATCCAATTACTCATGTATTTAGATGACTGCACAGCAAAATAATTACTTTGTGAAGAATTTCAGAGGCATAGAATCATTACTTATAGACAGCCAAGGTGATTAGATTGGCATTCTCATAGCAGAAAGGTTTATAGCTCGTGTCAACTTGAAACGATAGATTAAAGAAAATATAATGTGAATATATAT
>WWET01000311.1:506608-529086 GCA_011038615.1 Limnodynastes dumerilii
CACAATAATTAGAAAAGGGGCGTGTAAATAGGTGCAGCAGCTGTGCTTCCGTGAGAATCTTAAACCATGTCAGGGGATGGTGTAAGTGTAATGTATTAAAAAAAACTGTGATGTTTAATTGAAATGGATGAAATATTTCATTATTTTAAATACATTTCTGCTTAAAAGGTGTTTTTATTTTAATGCCAGAATAGCAGAATGCCTCTGCCATTGCTGCACGTCATGCATAAATCATTTAAACTGCTGTTTTCATAGTTATACATTTAAAACTTAAAAGCACAATTCAATGATAGGAAACTGGCAACTGTATTGCTGCAGCCTCTGCACATGCGGGGGTTACACCCCTGCACTTATAACCTACGCCCTGTCCAGTAGCACGTTTCATTTAAAAAACGCAACTCTGAATAGAACATATAGCGCATTCGCATTCCTCATCCGCAGAAACTCTTGTTCGTGTCCTAACTGTATAACAATTTAAACATGCTTGGGAACATTTCTATCTATTCCAATAAGGCTTGTACCATTAAAAACAGAGATCAGACAGAACCATAATTACTTCATTGTAAAACTATGCAATGTAACGTAATACTTTATTTAAAACTTGCACAACTAAAGTATGATGAAAAACAATAATATTAGTAGTAACAGCAATTAATACATCTTTGGTTGAAGTTTGCTGGAAAACAAACACATCTGAAAAATAGCCATCAATGACTACATATACTACACCAACAGGTCACACAGGGTGCCATAACCAAAACAGAATTCACCCAGGACCTACATAAAACAAGTGTTAAATAACTGTCTAAACAAATATCTTTCCCACACAAATGAAGAATCTATCTGTGTTGGCAATGCCGCTGACCTAAGACTTAGGTATAATATTTATTCTGCCTGCCAGGAATATCTTCTAGACACATTTCTCAAATGTCAGCCGCCTTCGTGGAAGAAGTTTTATGTTTAAAACTTCTCTGATCACATGTAAAGATGTATGTTATGTATTTCACAGCAATCACTGCACGTGACTTACTAACAGTACTCGAATGTTTAAACCTACACAAAAGCAATAGCAAAGCATTGTTTGTTCGTCATCTTAAAAAACTCTTTTAATTAATTACCACTTCTGTGTCCTCTTTACTACTCCATGGTGCGGACTGGCGCTCTGGGTAAGTGTGAGCTTCTCTCCTTCAGCTTATGTGTTGTGAGGAGGATGTACAAGCTGGTCTGCATACTGCAAGTCTATATGACTGAAATGCTGTAATTTCAGTAATATAGACTCATAAGTTAACTGATGACCAGTGGAGGCAATACATTTTATTTTAAGTATTGTCAGCCAGAAGATCACTGATGAGTTGAAACGACTAAAATACCATCTGTTTCCCGTTAGATAGTGCCCCCTTCATTTTTGGGGGGCAAATCACTTCCACTGTACACTTTCCTGTTCCACCGCCCCACTAAACATTCTCTGTCTTGCGCCTATCGCAATGATATTCTAATAAATATCTTAGAACCTAATTTGGATTTAATTTAATTCCATACTCCACAAGGCTAAAGTATGGAATTTCTAATGCACAACACTGCACACAGGAGTACAGGACACTCCACCTGCCCTCCTATGTGCAGATAGTGGATCTGTAACCTGGGGCAAACTAAATATTCTACACAAATAGAGGATCATACATACATGTTAAACCCAGCCTTTATTATTATTATTAACACTTTAACATTAGACATTCACAATTCACACTCCAATGGAGTTACATACTAAGGTCCCTAACACATACACACTAGGGTTAATGTTTAATCTGAAGCCAATTATCCTAACAAAATGTTTTTGGGATGTGGGAGGGAACTGGAGCACCCAGAGGAAACCCACACAGACATGGGGAGAACATACAAACTCCACACAGATAAGGCCTAATCCAGGATTCAAACTCATGACTTCAGAGCTGTGAAGCTCAAGTGCTACTCACTGAGCCACCATGCTGCCTCATACTTAATTACTGTGAGATGCATGCATCCCTTGCGGAGGCTGATTTTCACATGCCCATATTTTAAAATAAATCATCAAATAGAATTTTACGCCGCAGACCCAGTACAAGACCTGACGGTTCCTGACACATTGACAGGTTAGTGCAGGGGGAGAAGTAGAGTAGCAGGGTAGTGTTAGGGTTAGGCTTCAGCAAATGGATGTATGGGTGAAGGGGAAAATTAGGGTTAGGCTGTGGGCAGGGGATATAGTGTAATAGGGTAGTCTTAGGGTTAGGTTGCGGGGAGGTGATGTAGAATAGCAGGGTAGTCTTAGGTTTATGTGTGAGGAATCCTGCGCTGAAAGAGGGAGAGAGGTAAGGGGGGTGAGAGGGAGAGGAAGGTTGTTGGTGTTGCCTGCAGTGATTGGGGAGGGTTGAAAAGGGATGACCTGGACCTGTCAGCTGCCTTGTCAGGACGTGAGAGATATAGGGGGGTTGCTCCCTAGTTGAGAATTAGATACAGATAATGTCCTAAGCGCGCCAGGTAGGTCTTTATGGCGGAAAAACAATGGGCCAAAATAACTTAAGCAGGGTTCAAAATTAAATTTTATTTTATTTTCGGTTAAAAAACGGGGAGGGGGAGGGGTGATGCTTTGGTATATTGTGATACCAAGGGAAAGTAAACCACTGTAGGTGATGATGTGGTTAAATGGAAGGGAGTCCTAAGAAAAAGTAACAGAGTCCTAAGTGCTAAAATGAAAGAACACAGTTCGTTTAAATGAAGCTGGTTGATGTGGGTGCCTTCGTTCCGTTGCTGCAGTTTAAATTCAGTTCAGTGCACATCCAATGTATAAAGTAATGTGACCTTACCGGTAAGGGTTAAATAGCTACGGGGAGCTCACCCGTGCTTTGCGCAGTCCTGCCTCGATGTTACTCCTGCTGATGTTGTTCCTGGCTGCAGATGCTGCCGATGCTTGTTCCTTCTCCAATGAAGTTTGAAGCTGTTTAGCGGGGAGCAGATCCGAGGGTAATGCTGCGGTGGTGTACGTGTCTCCTACGCGTTTCACCTGTAATAGGCTTCCTCAGGGAGAGCAAATACAGAGGTGCTCACTGTACACTGTCAGCGTGGTTTGTGTGTAGCGAGGGGAATCCCGCTGCGCATCTGGCGGGAGTTAAAGGGACCGCTTCATGAATATGCTAATCTGCCTGCCCATCAAAGAGAGGGGAGTGAACCTGGCCTTAAGAATGGGCCGATGGCAGCACAGAGGGTTTGCTGATGTTCACTGATGTTATGAGGCCTCATATTTAAAGGGATATGGTGATAAAGTGCATAGATCTTTTAATACAGATTTCGCTATGCTTAGTTTATATAAACATTGCAGGCAAAAGTTCATTTGAACAAAAAGGTAGCTAGATCAAAGTCTAGATTGAGACCATTAGGAGAGAGTGTGTCCATCTCAAAAATCCATTTTGTCTCTTCCTTTGAGATGATGGAGATAAAGTCCCCACCTCTCCAGGGTTTGTTGACTTTCTTAATCCCAATGAAAGTTAAAAGTGAGGGGGTCACATTTGTGGGCGGAGCTGAAATGAATGGGCACACTATGCGTGGCCGCATTGTTTTTTATGTTTCTAATGTGTTCGGCAATCCGCAGTTTTAAAGATCTGGTTGTTCGGCCTATATATTGGAGGCCGCAGGGACAGGTAAGTAAGTATATTACCCCTTCTGTGCAACACGTTATTTTTTCTTTTATTTTAAAGGTGCGCTCGTTAGTATTTGATTTGAAATTAGTAATGCTTTTTGTGGATTTTTGTGCACAGGTTTTACATCCAATGCAATTGAGGCAATGGTAAAAACCGGGTAAATTGTCATTCAGCCAGGAGTTGGTTTGTGGCTGCTTAGTTCTTAATGCACTTGGCACCAGCAAGTTCTTTAAATTTCTGGCCTTTTTAAAGGTAAGTGTGGGTTTCGGGGGTAGGAAAGGCAGGATTTTTTCGTCCTGCTGTAGGATGGGCCAGTGTTTGTTAATAATCCTCTGAAGGTCCCTTGTTTGGCTGTTGTACTGGGTGATGAAGCGGACCTTTTCCGTTTTCTGACCGTCGGAGTTAGGTTTGGGTTTTAAATCTTTGTCCACTAGCCAGAAATCATCCTTCAGGTCTCTGACCTGGTTGTAATGTTTGTTCACTGTATTTGGATTGTACTCTCTTTCAATGAATTTCTTCTTGAGAGCTTCGGCTTGCTCTTGAAAGCATTCATTATTAGTGCAGTTGCGCCTCATGCGTACAAATTGGCTTTTAGGGATGTTACCTAGCCAACGTGGGTGGTGGTTGCTACGGGCCGGAATGTAGTTATTACAATCCACCTTTTTAATATAGGTCTTAGTTTGGATTGTGTTTTGTTCAATGTAGATCTCTAGATCTAGAAACTCCAACTTTTTTTTGCTGATGTTGGCGGTGAATTGGAGGTTCAGGTCATTGGTGTTAATATAGTTGACGAAGTCATTTAGGCCATCTCTGGTTCCCTCCCAGATGCAAATCACGTCATCTATAAACCTGTAACCCACACTTACCTTTAAAAAGGCCAGAAATTTAAAGAACTTGCTGGTGCCAAGTGCATTAAGAACTAAGCAGCCACAAACCAACTCCTGGCTGAATGACAATTTACCCGGTTTTTACCATTGCCTCAATTGCATTGGATGTAAAACCTGTGCACAAAAATCCACAAAAAGCATTACTAATTTCAAATCAAATACTAACGAGCGCACCTTTAAAATAAAAGAAAAAATAACGTGTTGCACAGAAGGGGTAATATACTTACTTACCTGTCCCTGCGGCCTCCAATATATAGGCCGAACAACCAGATCTTTAAAACTGCGGATTGCCGAACACATTAGAAACATAAAAAACAATGCGGCCACGCATAGTGTGCCCATTCATTTCAGCTCCGCCCACAAATGTGACCCCCTCACTTTTAACTTTCATTGGGATTAAGAAAGTCAACAAACCCTGGAGAGGTGGGGACTTTATCTCCATCATCTCAAAGGAAGAGACAAAATGGATTTTTGAGATGGACACACTCTCTCCTAATGGTCTCAATCTAGACTTTGATCTAGCTACCTTTTTGTTCAAATGAACTTTTGCCTGCAATGTTTATATAAACTAAGCATAGCGAAATCTGTATTAAAAGATCTATGCACTTTATCACCATATCCCTTTAAATATGAGGCCTCATAACATCAGTGAACATCAGCAAACCCTCTGTGCTGCCATCGGCCCATTCTTAAGGCCAGGTTCACTCCCCTCTCTTTGATGGGCAGGCAGATTAGCATATTCATGAAGCGGTCCCTTTAACTCCCGCCAGATGCGCAGCGGGATTCCCCTCGCTACACACAAACCACGCTGACAGTGTACAGTGAGCACCTCTGTATTTGCTCTCCCTGAGGAAGCCTATTACAGGTGAAACGCGTAGGAGACACGTACACCACCGCAGCATTACCCTCGGATCTGCTCCCCGCTAAACAGCTTCAAACTTCATTGGAGAAGGAACAAGCATCGGCAGCATCTGCAGCCAGGAACAACATCAGCAGGAGTAACATCGAGGCAGGACTGCGCAAAGCACGGGTGAGCTCCCCGTAGCTATTTAACCCTTACCGGTAAGGTCACATTACTTTATACATTGGATGTGCACTGAACTGAATTTAAACTGCAGCAACGGAACGAAGGCACCCACATCAACCAGCTTCATTTAAACGAACTGTGTTCTTTCATTTTAGCACTTAGGACTCTGTTACTTTTTCTTAGGACTCCCTTCCATTTAACCACATCATCACCTACAGTGGTTTACTTTCCCTTGGTATCACAATATACCAAAGCATCACCCCTCCCCCTCCCCGTTTTTTAACCGAAAATAAAATAAAATTTAATTTTGAACCCTGCTTAAGTTATTTTGGCCCATTGTTTTTCCGCCATAAAAACCTACCTGGCGCGCTTAGGACATTATCTGTATCTAGTCTTAGGTTTAGGCTGCGGGGAGGTGATGTGGTGTAGCAGGGTTTTCTTAGGGTTAGGCTGCAGGGAATAGATGGATGGGTGAAGGGGAGAGTTAGGGTTAGGCTGCAGGGAGGGGATGTAGTGTAGCAGGGTAGTCAGGGTTAGGATACAGGGATTGGATGGATGGGTGAAGGGGAGAATTAGGGTTAGGCTGCGGGGAAGGGAGGGTTAGTGTTAGGGTAATAGAAGGAGGGGGTTAGGGTGAGGATTAGCATAAGGATTGGGGTTGGGGGAATAGGGATCTGAACTTACCTGTCTGCGGCAGGGCAGGAAATTTAGCTTTAGCTCCGTCATCATAAATGGGGTGTCAGAATGGTCCTTTCAATAAAGGGCCGTTCTCAGCGGCGATCCACGCCTATTTATAGCGTACTTACTATAAACTTTCTTTATTCATTCTGAATCCAGCCCTTAACTCCAAATTCACACCGGATTCACACCTAAGAAGCTCCGGATCTGTCCGCACCTAACTCACTCTTAGGTGTGATTACGGTCCTTAATGAGCAGAGCATTCATTAATCATGTAACATGGGATTTTTGTATCTGTAGACATAGTTTGCCTGTTTTATTGAAATACTCAGTAATACAAATACTGTAAAGTTGTCCTACTGCTTGCAGATGATACTTAATAACTCTAAATGTGGGTATTGGAATTGGGGGTTAATTGATGTACTTGGTTCATGTTCTTTAATGCAGAAAGTCCCAAAAAGAATGTAAACAAATGGGCTGATGCACGCCCAGTTTCCCCTCCCCCGACCCCTCCTTTACATGTCTATCCCCACCTGTATGACGGGGATATGACCATTGTAAATGATGGGTCTGTCCCTTATTCGTACTTACTGACATATGTAACATAGTTACGAAGGCTGTAAGTATGCACGTGGAACATCTGGCGCACACATGCGCAGTTGTTGCATGACAAGACTTACGCAAGTGACTTGCGTAAGTCCCCTGTCATACTTAACTTAGGATCTGGGCCAATGTGACACTGGAGAGGTGAGTGGTGAGACACTGGAGCAGTGAGCGGTGTGCATGGACAGAGCAGTGGACAAGAAGGTAAGTGATGTCAACCTTATGGGTTATACCATGTGGACCATACAGAGATCTGCCTGACACCCTTGTCATCATAATATTGTCTATTTACTGTAACAGTTTACAACAAAACAGTCAACCTCATGGGTCCAGATTTACTAAGCTGTGGGTTTTGCAAGAGTGGAGAGTTTGCCCACAGCAACCAATCAGATTCTAGATCTTATTTAACTATTGCATTCTAGAGAATTTCAGCTAGAATCTGATTGGTTGCTATGGGCAAACTCTTCACTCTTTCAAAAGCCACAACTTAGTAAATCTGGAGCACGGTGTTGATTGGTTAATGGTTGACCTTGTGTATGTGTAAAATCAACCATTTCCGCTAAACAAAACACAATATATAATGTGCAGTAAAAAATCACCAGCGAAAGCAATTACCCCCAATTATTGCTAATATATTCATATTACCTGTAATAGAATTACCAGTCAGACTATATAAAAGCAGAGCCGGACATGAAAAGAGCATTGATGATGGTAACACTGCTGCTTAATGATATTGATCGTTGCTGGCTGTTCCCAGTGACCTATCTGTGGCCCGGCGTTAAAGCCCTTCCTGAGGAAGAACGAATCAGTCAGGTCTGAAATGTGTTGTGTGCTTCTGAGCCTGTCGCCTCGGGGTATGTACTGTACAACCAGACCACAGCAGTGGCTGGCAGCTTCTCCTGAAATACAATAAACAAACTGACTACAAGACTATGTCTAATTAATAACAGTGCCAAAGGTAGCCCCAAATAAAATACACAAAAAGACAAGAGAGATTCCAATGTCCTCTTGAATTTTTCTTTTTCCCGTCCCTTTGTATTAAATTGCATTAAAATAACTTTTGAGGCATTATCTATGGGCACGGTGTAGCATGTGTTTGTCCTCCTTCTGTTTAGTTAGATACAAGGTACCAGGGGCTGCATTCAGGGATCCGTTTTAGCGAGGAGTTGCGTGCGTATTTTTAGGATCGGATCTATTGCACATGTGTAGTAATTTTATTTACGCAAGCTATGTTGAATATACGCATGTAAGTGCTTTAGGCACGGACATGTGAATCGCACTTGGGGACATACGTGCGGATGGGCGGCGTAGAAATACATACTTGAAAAAGTGGGTGGGGGGGCATTTAAATGAACGCATGGAGGCGTGATTAAAAAGAATCGTACAGATGGAGCACATATAGGCTCGGAAGTACACACGGAAAGAACAGAGTGGTCGAGTGGCTTATAAGTAACCGACCGCATGTCAGGGAGAGGGGGTTTCCTTGCTTCGGCCGTGCGTATAATTGGGTACATAAAAATAGTGGTTCTCTGAATACGGCCCCAGATCCATACTGGTAGTTTTCTGCACATTTTCTGCAAAACTGGTAGTTTTCTACACACAGGGATTGGAAAATCTCCAGTTTCACGGTCCACGCTTGTGCACGCATCTGAGCAACCTGGACGGAATGCAATACGCTCGATCCAGACTTCTGGCACTTCCAACAGCTTCTGTACCTCTTCCTCTATACATTGCAAGTAGCATCCTAGTGACTGCCACCCAATACAGAGTGCATCATAGTGACCATCACTCAATACAGAGAGCATCTTAGTGATCGCCACCCAATACAGAGTGCATCCTAGTGACCACCACCCAATACAGAGCATCTTAGTGACCACCACCCAATACAGAGTGCATTATAGTGACCATCACTCAATACAGAGCATCCTAGTGATCGCCACCCAAAACAGAGTGCATCATAGTGACCATCACTCAATACAGAGCATCCTAGTGACCACCACCCAAAACAGAGTGCATTATAGTGACCATCACTCAATACAGAGCATCCTACTGACCGCCACCCAATACGCCACCCAATACAGAGCGCATCCTAGTGACCACCACCCAACACAGAGCATCCTAGTGACCACCACCAAATACAGAGAGCATCCTAGTAACCAACAACTAATGAAGAGAGCATCCTAGCATAGTGACCTCAATACAGAGCATCCTAGTGACTGCCACCCAATACAGAGTGCATCATAGTGACCATCACTCAATACAGAGCATCCTAGTGAACACCACCAAATACAGAGTGCATCATAGTGACCATCACTCAATACAGAGCATCCTAGTGATCACCACCCAAAACAGAGTGCATCATAGTGACCGTCACTCAATACAGAGCATTCTAGTGACCGCCACCCAATACAGAGTGCATCATAGTGACCACTATTCTATACAGATAGCAATCTCATGACCACCAACCATTCTTGTCAACATCCTGGATCTCTTCCACTACAAGAGGGTTCTGTGGGTAGTAGCCTCAAAAGTTACGCCTTGAAAGGCCATTGGCCTAATGGGAAAATTCTATGTAAATAGTGTAGGGTATAGCCGCCGTAAGCAGGTACTTTTCAATGGGAGTGTCAGGGGCGTGTATGTTTATACGCATGGGCGAACGTACGCATTCGCCCGTCGGACGGCACCGTCGTAGCTCTGGTTCAGGCCCAAGGTACCAGGGGCTGCATTCAGGGATCCGTTTTAGCGAAGAGTTGCGTGCGTATTTTTTTTAAGATCGGATCAACTGCTCATGCGTAACTTTATTTACACAAGTTACGTTCAATATACGCTCGTAAATGCTTTAGGCACGGGCATGTGAATCGCACTTGTGTACATACATGCAGATGGGCGGCGTAGAAATACATACTTGAAAATTTACATAAAAGTGGGCGGGGGCATTTAAATGAACGCATGGAGGCGTGGTTATCAAGAATCGCATGAACAGAGCACACATACGCTCGGAAGTACACACGGAAAGAACAGAGTGGTTTAGTGACTTGTAAGTAACCGACCGCATGTCAGGGAGAGGGGAGTGTCGGGGTTGTTGGCGGGTGTTTCCTTGCTCCGGCCATGCGTATAATTGGGTACATAAAAAAAACGGTTCTCTGAATACGGCCCCAGATCCATACTTGTAGTTTACTGCACATAGGGATTGGAAAATCTCCGGTTTCATGGTCCGCGCTTGTGCACACATCCAAGCGACCTGGACTTCTGGCACTTCCGCCAGCTTCTGGCAGGTACAGCATCTACTGACTAGTATTTCACAATACAATAAAGAGATTCATAGTGACCTCTATATATTGCAAGTAGCATCCAAGTGACCGCCACCCAAAACGGAGTGCATCATAGTGATCATCACTAATTACAGAGCATCCTAGTGACCGCCACCCAAAACAGAGTGCATCATAGTGACCATCACTCAATACAGAGCATCCTACTGACCGCCACCCAATACAGAGTGCACAATAGTGACCACTGTTCTATAAAGGCAGAAACCTCATGACCACCAACCATTCTTGTCAACATCCTAGATCTCTTCCAATACAAGAGGGTTCGCTGGGTGGCCTTGAAAGTTACGACTTGAAAAGCCACTGGCCTAATGGGAAAACTCCATGTAAATCCTACGGCCAACCGCCCTTGGTTTTATGAACCAGATCCACACAACATTGGCAGTAAAGACCCGCTGCATGATCCCCACTGTATCCGTACACTGTATGGGCGAGGGGAGGCTACTCTGCTCGCACATATGGAGATATGCTCCTTGGACCCTTTCTTAAGATTAGGACACCAGCCCTTACTGTACAGTTTACATCCCTCTCAGTGCCCACAGAGTAGAAGCGCTTCTGCTACCAGCTCCGGCCCTTATCAGGATGGATCTGCATTCTCTTGATCCAGAATTCTGTCCTGGTGCACTCTGGTACTGCATAATAGCCATTGGAACATGCCCCCTTAGCATCATATAGGCTCCAGCCTCCTGTTATTAAATGGCTGCACTGGGGTGGACCTAGTGTAAAATGCCCCTATTTAGTTGCTAGGTTCTGTTCCTTTAAACCACCAATGCTTTGCGTTGGATAGACATCTGCACACAGGTAACAACAGACCACTATTCATTACTAGCTAACAATGTAAGCTGGTCACAGGTAAATAATTGATGGTAATCATTCAGGCTATCTGATAATTAGCTTCTCCAGTGGCCTCAATGCACAGATCAAATTGCCAGGGAGAGGCTATGATACTAATGCAAATGCTCACAAGTCAGAGAACATGTAATGATGTAAGATAAGTATTAGGATAAACGTGACAGGTTCATCAAAGCAGAAACACGAATTTCCAGTATGTGGGCTCTATAACGTAACTCCAGGGAAGGGCCCTCAGATTGACGTAACAACATGGAGTTCAGGGGCTGGAGTCAGACATTCAATCATCATGGGCCTGATCCAGACTCAATAGTGATGGGTAATTTACACGTGGCATGCGTAAATCTGTCTGTGGGAACATGGCAAGCGGAAATCTGTCTGTGGGAACGCACTGCGCATGTGCACGGCAGATGTTACTCGTGTGATTAGAAAGATTATTAATTATAATTATAAATATGGATGTGAAGCGCTATATGTATACCTATCCATAAAGATTAAATATTCAAAATTCACATAAACATTTACACCATATCTAATAAAAAAGATGAAAAAAGTGGTAGTTCAAAGTAAATAAATAAACCCAGTGTTACAATTAGACTGGGCCGTATTCACAGACACGTTTATGCGTGGGATTGCGTGAGTATTTTTAGGAGCGGATTAACTGCGCATGCGTAGTCACTGTTTCCACACAAATTACGTAGTATTTACGCACGTAAGTACTTTGGGCACTGACTTGTGAATCGCACTTAAGGACATACGCAAGGAGGGGCGTGGTTGTTTTCAGTACCTTTGAAGGTACTTGAAAGTGGGCGTAGGGGGGCATTTGAGGGCGGTTAGTAAGATACGCACGTACGGAAGTAACATACGCGGGTAAGTACACACGTAGAGTTAAGGGTGCCCTATGGAGGCGTAAGTCACCGAAAACCCGTCCGTGCGAGGGTAGTGTCATGGGTGTTGCCTTGCTACGTGTGTGCGTAAAAATGCGCACTTAGTAAACACGGATCTGGGCATCCAGTCCACTATTTTCACAGTGTAAACTTCAAAAAAAGAAAGTATCTTGTGACTAAAAAGTCATAAAAAATTCCAAACAGATGTGCTTGAAACATTGTGCGCAATTCAGGAATGCTTCCTTGTGTTAGTTATAGAGATATGTTTGTCCCAGGGTGGGTTCCTGATGTATTTTAATAAAATAATTTCTCCTCTTCCTCTCCCATTATCCTTTTCTCATATATAAGGGACAAGGAGAAAATAAAAAATGTTTTAATCAGTAGACTTCATACATAAAAAATCAAATATCATAAAAAGAATGAACAATTATGAGAACAACAGAGTAATAGAGGAAGCACAGCTCCCGCTCCCTGAATGATGCTAAACAGCCTGCTGGCTCTGACCAACAGTGTACCTGGACAGCGTCTTTGCTATGGGACTCAGGCATCAAACGAACAGAGAATCCTCCAAGTGGTAACCCAACCGACACGTTTCAAACCATCATTTCTTTCTCAAGATGCCTTCATCAAGGCGTCAGACACAGGTTATGTCTAAGGATCCTTTTGTCAGAATTTCGGAATTCAAACATATTGCAAAAGATATGAAATCATATCTTTTGTATAGAGTATAGAGTATAGTGCAAGTATAAATATTTTATATACTGTATATAATAAAAAAAAATGACTTTTCCATCATTTTTTTTAAATAAAGTAATTATTAGATTTTTTTAACGCATTCACATTGCGACAGAAGTGCTCACACCTGCCAGATGTTGAGCAACAGATCTCCAGGCCTATGGAACTTAGTTCCGTACACCTGGAGATTCCACCTAAAGGACCTGATTCACAGATAAGAAGGCTTTTTTCTTAATTTATGGAAGGAGTAGGAAGGAGACTCCCCTGATACGCCCCAGTTTTCATCTTCTTAACCAACTTACAAATGCCATAGGGCTACCTTAACATTAGGTTCTTAGTTGTGTGTGTAGGGTGGCTAATTAAGAACATTTCTGCCTAACTGCACCCAGATTTCATTTAAATGCCTCCCTCCACCCAATCCTCTTATCTTTGTTCTTAAATTTTCCCAACACGCCTCTTCATTTTTAAGTTACTACGAACTTAGGAGAAATAGGCACATAATGGTGATTCAGAGCCAGCCCTACATAACTTGCATATAAATTAAAATACTACGCATATGCAGTATATCCCTTCTTAAATATACGCACCTACAAAGTAGCATTTTCTTATCTGTAAATCAGGTCCAAAGTTTGTAAGGTGGTCGTGGAGGAAATGAAAATTTTGCAGTAGGGGAGGGGTGTAAGAGTTCCGCATGGGACGTTTAAGGTAGAGTTATGGCAGCATAATTGCCACACGAAGGAGGGGAGCAACAGCGTAGTCCCTCCCTGCTTCCGTGTTGACTACCAGACTTCATGGCCCAATATTACCACTGACATTGGGGTAGATCCAGAACTACGTTTGCCGCACGTTTATTCGCGGAGCGTATTTTCGTGCGTGTAAATTCGCTACACTTCTCTCGGCACACCCCTTGCACGGACGTATTTTGTCAAGATACGCTTTCCAAGCCCTACCTTAACTTTTTCCAATGTAACCGCAGTGATCCGCACACGTACGTATGGCCTAGACGAATTTACGCAGCTAAGCATGCCCATACTGTACACTTTAAATACAACCCCCGCCTACTTCACGTATTTCACACATAATTTGGACTGACGTAAAATTGGCACGCCGACACGTAAGTATTTACGTGACACATACGTGAATGGCCCATACGTTCACAATTACACTACGTTAATGTGCATATTTTCTATGGTGCGCATGCGCAGTGCGTACAAAACAGCGAATTTACGTCTCTGCCACGTGTAAATTCGCTCCAAGGTGTAGTTCTGGATCAGGTCCATTGTCATGATTATGAAACAGCTTTGTCAAATCCCCCTGTCTGCTGCAATCATATATTAGGGAGGTCTTATTATGTTTTTACTGTTACTAGAAGAATAACTTGTTTCTGTTACTGACATTTGAATATCTTCGATTCTAATGTTTTTTTTTAAATATTGGAGAAATAAAATAAGTGGTTTGAGAGTAACAGCAAAAACATGTGCGTTTCACCTCAGCAAAACAATGAATGGAGAGGCAAATTAAAAGGAGCAGCGTTGGGAGGCGGTGTTTCCGAGCTCAACTCCAAATTAAAGTTTAAAACTGTGAAGCATTTTTTTGTGCTATTAGCAAATGTTTAAAGTATTTCCCCTATAAGCAAAAAAGAAAAAGTCAAACAAAAGAACATTACACATTCCTGTCTCTTGCATTGCAATATGGGTTGTCCAGGTACAGATTTGCACCAGTAATGTGTAGGTTAGTAATACGGACGTTGTACTCTAAGCAATGATGTAACAACCATAGAGTTGGGTCTATGGGCCCATGGATTTGAGGGTTCCAAATTTCAGCCTGTGCAAAGCAGTTGGCGTCCTACATCTTTTAAACCAGTAACTTGTGTCCACCCCCCAATCCAGAGCCCTGCCAATCCCCGGTTAGAAACTCTGCTTTCCGAAATTGGGACATCCAAAAGTTCCTTTTTGGAATAATTTGAGTATTTTTTTTTTTTTAGGATGGGTGAGTATGCCATTCAGCATACTTCATCCATTCACCTTCGGAAATGGCTAAATCCTTCCGCTACACCTCCGCCGCTGATATTGCCGGACCAAGGGAAAGGTGAATAAACTATTTGTGCGGGGTAGGGAGGGTTAGGGTCAGGCTGCAGGGGAGGGAGGGTTAGGGTCAGGCTGCGGGAAATGGTGGGTTAGGGTCAGGCTGCAAGTAAGGGAGGTTTAGGGTCAGGCTGCCAGGAAAGGAGGGTTAGGGTAGTGAGAGGGGAGGGTTAGAATTAGGGAAAAGGGGCTATTTTTACCTACTATTTCGGAGCTCAGAGCTTTCAGTGCTCCGTGGATCGATTGCTATGCCTCATAGAGGTATATGCAATTGAAATCCCAACCGGTACGCAACTGGCTGAGGGGAAGTGGCTGATTCGAAAATCAGCCATTCGGACCAGAGCCCCACACCCCTATGGTACCCGGCTGTGTTTTGCATTGGGAGAGCAATGGCAGACACTTTTTGACCCACTACTGTAGCCAAACTGAGTTCATCGATCAATGACAGGCTCATAATCTATTACAGGTGGTGATATTTCAACACATATCTATTTCTGTAAACATCAATGTTATATAAATATGTACATATATTAATAAAAAAAACATATTTTATTATTTTCTTCATATTTTTTATTATTAGTAAATCTCAGCTGTAGAAAAAAACATGTAGCATAAATTACAGTATGTCAGAGGAGAGGTTTAGGTTAAACTGGCATGTTTCTGGGTATCTGAAGATTGAATTTTCATTTGTATTCCCATAAATGTAAGTGATTCGAGTCAATCTTTCCAGCTTCAGTTAAAGGTCAACATGATATTCTGTAAACATACAAGCTGAGTGTGCATCTGTAATACAGGAGTGGGTGTCTTGACCTGCACTTTCCCAAGATTACATTATGGAAGGTAACTCTGATGGGAATCAATAACTAGTATTGACAAGAAATAACGTTCATTTCTGAGCAGGTTGTGCCATTTTTATTATTATCATTATTTTAGAGGGGGGCGGGGGGGTTTACCAGGTACAGCCAGTGTTGGAGGGGGAACATGAGAGATAAGGCCAGATCCCAGGGCCTGGTTAAGGGTTAAGATTGCCCCACGCTAAAATACTGAACATGACCTCCATGCGGGATGCAGTTACTGCTTAGAACGGCTTATTCCAACACTCATAAAGACAATGGGCCTGATCCAGAGCTACGACCGCAAGCGAGCGTACGCTCATCGTAAGCGAAAATTCGTAAAAAAAAAACGCACTACGCATGTGCAGTATGACAACTTCCGATCGACCGAAGGACATGAGCGTACAGCGAGCGAATGTTCAGCGTATTTTTCGCTCAAGGGGCGTGCGTTTTTTTACGACGATAGGCTGGACGCTCAAGTTACTACACAGAGGCGGGGATAGCCATTTAAATTGTACAGTATGGGCGTGCTAAGCCCAGTACGACCAGCGTATCGCTACGAAAATTTGCACGTACGCTGGAAAATCTTAGGGTAGGGTTCAGCCGCCGTAAGCAGTTACAATCAATGGGAGTGTTATGGGCGTGAAAGATACTGTTTGCAGCAGATGAAATATAACTCCCCTGCAATCAACATGGTTTAGCCCAGGAGTAACTAAGTTCAAGCGTTCATTTAAATGCCCCCCCCCCTGCTCACTTTCATGTAAATTTTCAAGTACGTATTTTAACGCCACCCCTCTTTACATATGTTCCCAAGTGCGAGTCACATGTCCGTGCCTATAGCACTTATGTTCTACATAAATTACGTAAATAAAGTTACGACGCATGCACAGATAAAACGTACCTAAAAATACGCACGCGACTGCACGTGAAAACGGATCTGTGAATACAGACTGACTAATATCGTGGCTGTATCTGGGCAAGAAATAGCTGTAATACAGAAAATTTCCTATAAAAATATGGGTATCATGTGCAATTGCCCTATTTAAGTAATTACTTGTTGCCAATTAATCAATTTATATTAAATATTCCATCATTTCCACCAACATACCAGACATTTAAGGAGACCTGAAAAGAAACCTCACAGCATAGATATCACACACATGAGCACGGTGTGGATTTTCGTGTCTTTTCTAAATATCTAGCCATTTGTTCTCCCTATTTTATTACCATACCTTTTATATCTATATTTCTCTCACCTCTGGTGGAAAGTTTATTGTACCTTATAAAGCCCAGATGGCTCTCTCAGAGGGCAGGGTGCTTTGCAGCCTCTGGCCACAGGAATTTTGTTTGTGGGAGTGAAAGGTTCAGGGGTGTGTAAACAAGTTGACAGATTTGTGGTAGGGGATAGGGGAACTGCAAATAAACAGATCTTCCTGAAATATTACTTAACATTCCATGAGGTGTGTAGGGATAATACTCCAAGCTATAATTAAGATGCTACAGTTATAATTTGCAAATATTGATCTAATTAAGTTATGTCAGTCGCATTGTTGTGCAATTTGTATATAATATATATTATTATTGACAGGTTTTTATATAGCACTATCATATTACATTGCACTTTACAATGTTCAATCAAGCATTGGAGCTTACACACAAAGGGCCTGATCCAGCGCTACGAAAATTCGCACGACGGGCGAATGCGAACGTACGCTCGGGCGTCTCAACCTACACGCCCCTAATACTCCCATAGTAAATTCCCTGCTTACGGCGGTTATACCCTAGACTGGGTATTTGTGGGAGTGAAAGGTTCAGGGGTGTGTAAACAAGTTGACAGATTTGTGGTAGGGGATAGGGGAACTGCAAATAAACAGATCTTCCTGAAATATTACTTAACATTCCATGAGGTGTGTAGGGATAATACTCCAAGCTATAATTAAGATGCTACAGTTATAATTTGCAAATATTGATCTAATTAAGTTATGTCAGTCGCATTGTTGTGCAATTTGTATATAATATATATTATTATTGACAGGTTTTTATATAGCACTATCATATTACATTGCACTTTACAATGTTTAATCAAGCATTGGAGCTTACACACAAAGGGCTGGATCCAGACTTAAGTAAGTGCTTGAAATTAGTTACTCCTGGGCTAAACCATGTTGATTGCAGGGGAGTCATATTTCATCTGTTGCAAACAGTATTAGAGTTGAGAGGTGATGTTTTCTATCCCGTCTAAATTATACCCCGTTCAGATTACCAGCTAAAAGCCGGGGTTTTCATGAAATAGCCGGGTTTCATGAAAACCCCGGCTTTTTCTGGCAATCTGAACGCGAACCCCGGATCTCTCTAGCCGGGTCTTAGACTAGAGAAGGGGTTTGCGGCTCGCACAGCGGTGACCATGAAAAACCCGGAGATTTGCAGGGCTGGTAATCTGAAAGGGGTATAACAGTGTTATAGTAAAGCTGGTCAGTATCTGTGTGCAGTATTCAAAAATATATCCCTGCATGCATAGAATACAATTAACTTGACTCCCCCTGCAATCAACATGGTTTAGCCCAGGAGTAACTAATTTCAAGCACTTACTTAAGTCTGGATCCAGCCCAAACAGACGGAGATTCATTTTATGTCAGAAGTCAATTAACCCAGCAATATGAATTTGAAGTGTGCAAGGAAACTCATGCAGACAAGAGGAGAACATTTCAACTTAATAAAGATAAGGTCCTATCTGGGAATCAAACTCGTGCTCTCAGCATAGCAAAGCAGAAGTACAAACTACTTGAGCCAATGTACTATGCAATAGGTACACAAATTTATTTTCCACATTGGAATCTCTGTTAACTGACTTTTACCTAGAAATATTGTTTATGAGTTTTTGTTTCTTAATCGCTGCTTTTTATAATTTTGTTAGTTTACAGATTGCAATATCATATTACGGTGAAGTGATCAAAATACTGCTAACGGTGAAAGATAAATGCACATATTGTTGTCTTAAGCCTGTTTGTTTTCATTTTGGACTGTTTGCGTTTAATTGGAAAACATTCTCAAGATATAATGAACCAGATGCTGAGATATAATTTTTATGCTAGTGGATCCCTGAGTAATATGAATAGTATTCCACAATCACATCTGCGTTAACAACTCCTCTTTTACAGATGCCCAGGTATTTTGCCCGCTGTGCGGAAGTCTGGATTGTTAAGCATCAATAGGACATGCCTGCACTGTATATTGCAATAAGAAGTCCCACCCACTTGTAATCGCAACCCAGCCCCTCTGTCAGTTGATGTTGAAAGTAATTAAACTACTGACAATGGGTTACAATGCATTCGGGTACCACTGAGGTGTGCACATGCACAGACCTGTCTGCGATCTGAATGAAAGGAATAGGGGAAAATCAGAGCAGTCTAGCTCAGGATCCTCTCCAATTTGTGAAAGATGTGCATGTAGCCAAGGACACAGACATTACCTGGCCCGCTGCTGCAGAGAATTATTAGCAGGAGCAAGTCTGGTTCTTGGCTGGTCTCTGCTCTTCATCCTCTGATGAAGTGGCCATGTGCCATGAAACACGTTAGAAACTCTAATATCGACATCTAATACTACGGTTGAACCAACTGGACCTCATTATTACACCATTTTTATCCTCTGCACCCACCACCGCGAGTTTGCAACTCAAAACCGATTACCACCTCAACCTTGGATGAACCTCATTTTATCTGGACACCTCCCTTTTGCAAAGCACCTCCGGCTTGCCGGAGCAACGGAGCTCAAAGCTCTTTTTACCAAGCACCTTCTTTTCACTTCTGCAACATTTGGTTGACATTCGAATATCAAGAGAGACTGATCCATTATCTATTTATTTTATTGGCCACAAACATCAAAGCATAAAGAAGTGCAGATCGATTTATTATATATTCACGGTAGTAGATACTGGTTTTCCATCTAACACTCTGAACTTCCACAATATCTGGAAATATCAACATATTAATATTCCATAAAGCACTGTTTGGAGATTCCAGTTATAATCAGATTGATCTGGGCCTTTTTTTTCCAGAGTTCTCAAAGAAATAAAAAAAAAATTCCCAGAATTCTTATTTTCAATATAGTATTTCTCCTTCTTATAGCTCACCATTGAGTTAATAGGTCCTATGTTCTTTCGTACTATATATATTTTTATATCTATTTTTATGGTTAAAACTATATATATTTTTTATTAGGCATTGTTGTTTTAGTTACAATTTGTTTATATGATTCCCTTCTAGCGCAGCACTCACATATGTTAGATACTGTGGGGCTGATTCAGAGATGCGATTGCGAAAAGATCGCAAATATACGCATCTAAGGTTAAGATCTTAGCAGGTTACAGCCCATTGCATAAACAGTCACTCCCCTTGCAAACAGCGGTGGATCTTAAAGTTAGACCACCATTGACTAACCCTAACTCTGCGCTGTCAGAGATCTTGAGATCTTAAGTGACGTAGTAGCGTTTATTTAAGATCTTAAGTGTCAGCCCGCGCCCACTTTCCCTCATTTCCCTGCCTCCCCCCGCCCATTTCCATGCAAATCCTTAAGATCTTAAACTTTCGCAGCACTTAAGATCTTAAAGTGCTTGTGATCGATTCAAACTTACGCTCTTAGCGAATTTACGCTCCTAACCGCTACGTACATGGCATTGCACTATTACTACGCATGCGCAGTAATGCGAATTTTCTAAGATCCTAAATATACGCTCCTAAGTGGCGTGGAAATCCTATCTCTGAATCAGCCCCTTTATGCTTATAGGGTTGGCTCTCTTAGTGCAGCAGCTGATGGTAATTTTGAAATCTATATATATGTACACTTAAGAAGCCGAAGCTTCTTAGGTATGAGTACGGCCCTTTTTCCTCAACATGTACATATGTTTTTTCATTTCAATGCTATTAAAGGGGTTGTGTTCTAATGGAAAACCAATGAGGTGGTGAGGAAGTCACTGTTCAATGAAGGTTTATTCTCAATGGGTTTGATTCACACTTAAGAAGCTTCTGCTTCTTAAGTGTGTATCTGGCCGAAATGACCTACTGCGCATGAGTAGTAGGTAATTTACGCTATGTATGTAGCAGATCGGTACATAGATAGCGCACGTGCGGTCTGTAATTTATGTAAAAAGAGGCGGCGTTATACCGCCGAGGGGGGAAAAATTTTGATTAGCTGGAGAGGGGCGGGTGGGAGGCAGGATGGTGCAATGTCCTTGTTATGTCTATATGAACAACCGCATAGTCACTTGTTCCAGCTATGCAGACATTAGCCCTGATGTCTTGTGTGGCCTGTGCTAGGTACATTAGATTCCCAGTTATCCTTGGACAGGGGTTGCAGAGTCTGAATAAAATGCTATTATAGAACAGTATCAAAGATAGAGTTCTAAGAAGTCATAAAACATTTTCTCTTAATGTCCACCCTCCCTTGCCACAGGGATCTTAAAGGATCTTAAAGGCTTTCCTATTTCCTTCAAGTTGCATTGTGACAAAACTCATTTTGGATGAAAAAAGACATTTTCTAAAACATTTCTTAAAACATTAAATATGCTTTTTTCCAGAACAGAGAAAAATCTCAGCCCAGAAGGGAGACTTACACAAAATGAATGTTACTTAAGTCTGTCAAATCCATTTAAGAATATAATGCACTTTCAAATATCGTCTTGCAAGCCTTACTAATCAATTTATAGGGAAGTGATCTGGGATGAGGACCTCCTGAGCCTTACAAGAGCAGGAATATATTCAGTTATTTGTCATCAATGGATGAAGCGGAGAGCAGGATTTCCATTTCAGGAACAAAGACACAAGTAAAATGGGATTGAGTCACATAAATCAATGTAACCCAACGCCTGTGAGAAAATACAAGAATCCTGTATATGGCATGGCAGAATGCTTAACTCTGCATGGCAGGAACTGAGATTTTTTTCAGTAAAGTATTTTAAAAATGTAACAACCAAAAAAAGCTGAAAACTGTGGGTAGAGACTCCAGAATGCTGTCCAACATGTTGTTTTATGCATATTAAAGGGAAGTGTAATCCTGCTGGTGTATAATGATACACTCACAATTTTTTGCCAGTATTTTAGATTTTTCAAATATAGCAGAAAACCTCCATTTCTTTCTGTTTCCAGCTGTGTTTGAAAATGGTGACATTGGGCTGGATGTAGACATTTTAGGCTGTATTCACACCTAAGAGGGTGGATAGGGTGGACACCCTTCCCCCGTTTTTAGCCATAGGGCTACCTTTTCTTACCGTGTGTAGTTTTCTTCTTAAATTGGAAACTATGGACCTGATTCACACTTAAGAACGCGATAGGTTCCTAAATATATACGCAACTAATAGCAATGAAACTCCCTCGGCACACCCCGGTTTTCAGGTCCTTATGTGAATTACGAGTGCCATAGAGCTCCCTTAACTGTAGGTTCGCATTTGAATGCGTAGGGATAGTACTTAGGAACTTAACTGCGTAACCGCGCCACCCAAATCTGCATATCTGCTTAGGTACTTATATACAAGCTAGGTATCACTTAATATAGGTCAATTTAATAAACACATAAATTCCAGCAATTGCAAATGCTGTAACAATACAGAACAGACATATTAGTAAATACAATAAAATAAATTTAAAATAAAAAGGTACTGCTTAGGTACTTATTCATGGAACGCCCATTCTTGCGTATGTTACTAAGAAAATAGAGACTTTAGGTTCTTAGTGTATAAGCACGGAATTTGCGTTCTTAAGTCCTTACGTTAATAGCGTAGAAAAGTTACTAAGCATGCTCAGTGCATCCGTTCTTAAATATACGCACCTATTATTATTATTTATTAACAGGTTTTTATATAGCGCCAACAGATTACGTAGCGCTTTACACTGTTACAATGTTTATA